>OY757314.1:83382928-83982928 GCA_963583905.1 Stenurella melanura
TTTAATTTTTATGAAGTTGTTGTCCTGACTGCTAATATCTCACGCTCTATTTGTCAGTTGTTATTCTATATCAGATGTCAGAAGGTTAGATTAGGATTGTGTTTACCACATCGAGTTAGAAGGTATGGAGATGTCATTTAGTACAATTTTTCTATGCAGAAACGGCATCGGTAGGTGTGGCGTGTGGCTAAACGTAGGAACAATATGGTCTCTTTTCAGACCCAGACTATCTAAATTTTTAAGAATTCGGTGTACCGACAAGCTGTACCTACTATCTGAATAACGCAAATAAGAATTTAACAAATGTTAGTTTTTCAGCAAAAAGTATTCGAGTAAAGAACGCATAGTAAAATAAAACTTATAAAATGTATTTATCAATCTCTAAAAAATAATACAATTCTATCAGTTAATAAGTTTAGCAATTTGAAGGCATTTAGGAAAAATGTGGCTGTTTATATACATATTTATTAATTTGGTTAGAGGCGCAATGATAACGTTTAGTAATGTAATGTTTTGATTATTTTTACAGTTATGTCATATGGGTCTATGCTTTTACTGTCTTTTAAGTTGCTTACTATTGATCTTATTTCGTTAAACGTTATTTCCTTAAATTTGAAATTTGATCCAGAACAGTTTGTGGCATTACTTTTAATATAGTCTACTGGATTTTTGTCCGTTTTAGGTAGATCTTTTACTATATTTTCTGCAACATTGACAAAGAAATCATTGAATGCATGAATACAATGATTCATGTGAAGTTCTGAGTTACAAACACCGTTGCTTAATCAAATCTCAGTGAAGAAGTTTGTCCATTTGCAATAAAACTTTTAATTTTGTACGTAAGCAAAGGGCATTTTGGTTTGGTTGTTTGATTTTAATCAGTTCATAAGGTGGCTTGGTATATGTAAAGTGGTAGTTGACCGAGATTACCTAAGGTGAAAAGATAAAATAGAATCAATTTAGTCAGGCTCAGAATACGAAAAAGTCATTTAGAAACATGTTCCGTGGAACATTGAATGGTAAAAATGTACTGAGTACTTTATTATATAGTACTTAACATGTATATACACCCCCTAAATTCGTCTGGCGGAGATACCGGTATCCGAGCACCCCCAGGGGTGAAAAACTGAAAAAAAACGAAATATTAGATATTTGTCTCATCTTTCTGCAAAATTTTTTATATTTGATACATTATATATGGTAACAAAGTTATGGCTATTTATAGGTAAGAGAAATGTATTGTTTAAAGTGTACACTATTTCCCAAAACCTAGTATAGTTCTCTTATTGCGCAAATATTTATTCTGCTATTTTCGTAAATTCATTCCACTTGACAAAAATAAAAGTTGTAGTCTATACCTACTATCTGGATTAGACTAGTTTTTTCAGTTTTACTTTTGGATTATAAATAAGCGAGTTATGAAGAAAATAGTTAGTTGTTAAAAATGTAATTCAACCCCTAGTTGCAACTATCTCTACTCTGTTGTTTTCCCTCGCACTTTAAAACGTCTTCCCGCTCGTCACTTCGGCCCGCGAAGCTCTTCTATATGCTCACATATGAATGCACACTCCTGGGTAGAGTATTGTTTCATTACATGTTTTTAGTGGTGTTTAATTAGATATTGTTATATATTTATAACATTATTGTGAAATATGGAATCTTCATCAAGTAATACCGAAAATGAATTAAATGCGGAATTTAAATTGCCGATTAAAAGTCGAAAATCACTTCCTTTAAGAAAATTATTATCTTTTAATCATGAAGAGGCACATACTAGAATATTGCTGCACATATTATCAGCCAAATCTGAAGGTTTTACAGAATGCATTATAAGCTGTAAGGATACTGATGTACTGGTTCTCTTACTTCATTTTATAGAAAGTCTTGACATAAATTACATGCAGACAGCATAAATGAAAATAATAGTATACATTCTATCAATATTGATAACATTTTAAAACAAAATATATTATTATTTCACGCACTAACTGGTTGGGATATCACTAGCCAATTTAATGGAATTGGGAAAAAAGTGCGTAGAAAATCTTTGAAACAAATTGCAGTCTGCCATCTCGTTCGTGTAAAAAGTCTGTTTCTTTAGAAGTAACAAAATTTAAGGAGTTGGAAAAGTTTTGCATGTTACTGTATTCTCCCACTAATTGCGATAATATTAATGATTTGAGAGCGAAGATGGCATCTCAAATCAGTATAGACAAATTGCCCCCTATAAGTGATCTTGAATCAACACTGTTTGAGAGTATTTTACCAATTTATTATATGGAGCAGTGCTTTAAACCCAGTTATTAATATGTTGAATCCTTTGGAGTACGGGTGGAGAATAAATGAAGATAATTCTTATTCACCTATATGGACAAATAAATTGCCAACGCCAATTCTTACTGCAGAAATGTCATTTTGTTATTGTAAAACAGGTAAAAGTATCGCAAACCGTTTAAACTACCTTTTTTAATAAATGTTATTTCAGGATGCGCAATCATGAAGTGCCAGTGCAAAAAATATAAATTGTCGTGTTTGGGAAACTGGTTGTTTGGGTGTGAACTCTTGCCAAAATGATTACTTAGACAAAATTACAGTTGTAGGTGAAGAAACGGACGATGAATTATATTAGCAAAATGATAATTTCTGGGATCGTTACTTTTGTATTTTATTGTAATGTGCATTTTTCAATTGATATGAAAATGTATAATAACTTTAACATCAATTTTATTTGTTTAGTATTATTCTTAATCGGTTTATAAATAATGAGTATTTCTTATTATTATTGTGGCATTTCACACTCCTATTATTATTATTATTATTAGCACTATTATGATTATTATTATTATTATTATTATTATTATTATTATTATTATTATTATGACAAGTAAAGGGTGTGGGTAAATAATCATTAAATATTAAAGTAGTTTTTTTCTCCCAAAATTCATCATTCTATATTTTAAAAACTATGTAATTACGTCCTAAATTATTGTTATGTTATATCACATTATCCAGGCTAATTTCTAATGAATAAATTTAAATGGCAATACTTTTACGACTATGCGAGCAGCGAGTGAGAGAGAAAGGGAAATAGACAGATCTTGCGATAGTTGCAACAGGGGTGCAGCGGGAATTCAGTCAACAGGTTAATATTTCTCTTATAACTTTGATGATTATAATCTAGATAGTACAGGCCACAACTTTTATTCTTATCAATTTTCTAAAATTTTCATTCGTCTACCTACAATCGGAAGTGTAATGAATTTGCGAAAATAGTAAAATGAATTTATGCATAATAAGGAAGTTACATGGGTTTATAACAACCATTATCCCCTTCAACTAATGCAATTTCTTCATGTACAATTTGCTATAACTTTATTATTATATATAATAAAACAAAAATTTGAAAACTGTTGGAAAGACTAGGAAAAAACTAATCTTCAATTTTTCTCGCATTTTCACTCCTGGGGGTTGTTTGGACACCAATATCGCCAGATGAATTTAGGGGGTATATATACAAGATAGATTTCGTTTTGAACTTTACTACAAGTTTAATTAGATTATAAAAGAAAAACAGTTAATATGTCATGTTAACTTCATATTGAGTATTTAACATATTATGAGAGATTGTTTGCGTTAATTCCGAAAGTAGGGTTCAAATTGTATTTCATGAAGGGTAAAAAGGCTGTGACTTCAAAGTTTCTAGTGTTTTACCAAAAATGAACATAACGACCTAAATTAGAGGAAATTTCATAAACTTTAAAAAATATCAGTTGCCAATGTATTGGCAACCAAAAAGAGACATTTTCTTCCCGTTCCCCTGCCCCGACCCTCTAAATATTTTGATAAATGAACAAAATTTTAATGCAAAATATTGTTTTCTTATACAGATTATATGTACATGTGAACAGTTTCTGGATGATTTGCAAACATTTTTAGATCAAATTAAATGTAATTTGAGGACAGAAGATATTTTAGAAAGTGATTCAAATTATTTAAAACATCAAGGTGATAGATTTAATTTTAATAGTGGAAGGTGAGTACTCTTGCAAGATGAAGGTTTCGTTTTCATTAGTGGCTTCTTAAGTATTTGTTTATTAAATATTTTTTCTAGTTTGGACAGGGATGAAATTGGAGCGAAGTCAAGTGTGTTATTACATTTTCTCTCAGAATTATTGCCTTATAGTAACTATATCCAAAACTATATTTGTCAGAGTCAACCTTTGATTATGAAGGAAAAAGAGTCGTATATAAAAGATTTTTCATATCTGGCTAAAAAGACGCCAAACTCACAACACTATTTTTTAAACGTGTTGCTCAATATTATTAGAACAGCTGGTGAAATTGTAAGTATGAAATGTCGTTAGTTATATTTTAATCTATTTAGTAAATTTTTATTTTTTAGAGGAAAGCCGATTTTATGTCGAACTTTTTTTGTTCTTCAATAAAATTATTGATAAATATTTGTAAATCAAGAAATTATGATTATGTGTAAGTCATTGGCAAAGCCGCCTTATTATTTTTTTCATTATGAGCTTTTTATGAATATTCTTAGAATTTTTTAACTAGGATTTTTTATTGAAAACCATTTTTGTAAAAATAAGTAAATGACCACTAGATATTAATTGAAAAATCATGCCTGTATCTATTTATATTGATACAGATGCTTTTTATTAATTTTAACGTCTTAAATGTTTTTAAAAGTTTTTTGCCTAAAAGTAGGACAGGATTAACAATATAAGATGAATACGGAACAATGTCTTGTATAAATATCGTCAATAATAATAATAATAGTGGCACAATAAAAGTAGCCTCTTCGCAACTTGGGAATTAACCAATTTTACATAGATGTTAATTTTTATGTACTCTTCCAAGAAGCGATGAGTCTGCCTTAAGATAGAGGGCAATTTTTTTTAGAAATGGGTAGGGGAGAAAATGTAATTTCTGCAAATGTCCAAAAAGATAAGAGCTGTAACGAAATAGAATTGTTTATATGAAATTTTCGTTATTTGCCCATTTTCAGTGAAAATTGACCGAGGCATAATTTCCAAAATATGGCCTTTTTTATGAAGAAAACATATATTTAACTATAATATCTATTATTTCTGCAACCGTATTTTGCAGACATTAGATGGAATGTACGAAAGTTGTCTGCGAAATACCTAAAGAATGTTTTTCAAACCAATATGTTGTATCTATTTTCACAATTTACTCAAAAATAATATAAAGGGTTGATTGAAGCATATTCCATAATTTTAATTTTTCAAAATCGTGATTAGTCAAGACATAGCTAAAAGTTCATATTAAAAAAGTGCAATGTCTTTAAATAACTCATATCACATCAAAAAAATTAATGGAACCTACGAAAATTGTCTCAGGTCTCAAATTGACCAATTTGCTGAGATAGACTCATCATTGTTTGAAAGAGCAATTAAAAAAAGAACGTAAATTCAAAGTTTCATTAATTCCCTATTTGTCTTTGATAGGTATCTCTATTTTTATTATACTATAATTAATAGATCTAGGGGGAGTCTGTGTCGGATTTGGGTACCGTAAGCTCTATCATTAAAGTGTCAAAAATGTGTAACTTGTAGGTTAAATACTTTGAGTGATTATTTATTTACTTTTTAAATAACAAAGCTTTGTTTCCTATGGTTATAGCTTCAAAATCTTTCAATTATTCTTTTAAATTGCTCATTCTTTCGTATTTAAACTACAAAAACACTTGTTGACAGCTCCAAAAGTACCCAAAGACGTTGCATATTCATCTGGCAATAACATATTGTATTAGACATTAGACCTACGTAAGTCTCCTATTGATAAAATTTTCTTTTAGGAGTGATATTTTCTGCAAATTAACGAAGGAATTAATTCTATTAAGGCCAAAAATACATGTTATGTGTCAGTTGACATTTTTATTTAAAGTAGTGTCCCAACAACCATCATTCATAGAATTTTTATTTAATAAATCAAGAAATTCTACTACTAGTCGAAAAGGAATCTTATACTTTAATGAAGGTAATTGAATAATTTATCACATTTGTTTCATTTTTATGTTTTTATTTTAATGTTAATTTTGTCAATAATTGTAAAAATGCAAATTGCTGCATAATAAGGAGCGACATTTAATTTAATTAATGTGTACAGTAGTTCAATACGTTAGCACGTTTAGCTTTCGTTAGCCTACCCAGTGAAGTGGGTTCAAACCGTACTTACAGCAAAATAACTAATTATAAAAATATTCCCAAGTAGTAGCTTGAACTCTCCGATCAAAAAACTTATACTTAATGTGTATTGGTTTGTTTGTTGCTGAGATAATCACAGTCTAAGGCACTTCAGTTGCAAACATCCCATAAGTTCCTGATTGGCTAGTCGATCTATTCATGGCTTTCATTTGAAAACATGTGTAACGTTTCGAACACGATCGGTTTGGGTCGAGTATTGTAATTTCAATGTTCTCAATTAAACGTGTCTGCCATTAACGCTAACAGGAGTTTAGAGTATTTAACAATGATATCGTGCTGGAAAAGTGTTGTTTTGTACATTTTATTAACAATATATGAATCTTTGGAACCAGAAAATTACAGACCAATATCCATCTTAAGTGTTATTTCTAAAATAATGGAAAAAATTGCATTTAATCGAATAATGGCATTTTTTAACTATTTCAAAATACTGACGGATCACCAACATGGGTTTCGCAAAAATCATTCTACTGACTACAATTCAGCTTTTCAAGTTTGTTTACAATGGAATGAACAAAGGTAACCTCGTCATGGGATTGTTTTTTGATCTATCACGAGCGTTTGACTCTCTCAATCTGTCGTTTATGAAAGGGAAATTATTTAAGTTAGACATTCGAGGAATTTTTTTACAGTGGATCATGTCATATTGACATATCTCTTCAGGTAAAAATCAACCCAAACGATTTCAAAGGAACATGATGTTAGTCTTGGAGTACCACAGGCTCAGTGCTGGGCCCTTTGATTTTTTTGATTTTTGCAAATGACTTACCATTATTCATATCAAAAGGAAACATCACCATGTTTGCCGATGATAACTCCTTTGGCATATCTGCACCGAGCCTCACGGAGCTCCTCGATGATAGTGGCTGTTATGATAGAATTTGATGACTATTTATTGCTGCAGAAATAATCTCATATTAAACCTTGAAAAAATTGTGTGCATGTATTTCTCACAAAGAAAATCTTTACCTTCCAACACTCAGTTAAATTTTATCAACATGACCATGCCATTTAGCCTGGATACAAGATTTTTAGGTATTTCAATAGATACAAAACTAAGCTGGGATATTCAAATCGATGAAGTATGCAAAAAACTTAACTTAACTAACAAAGCATATTACTGTATACGTAAGCTCAAGAACTCCCTAGATACTGAGGCTTTATTGCAACTGTATTATTCAATGGCTTATTGCCATATATCCTACAATATTATAATGTGGGGATGTTCAAAAAATTTGCAGCGAGTTTTTGTCTGCCAAAAGCGCATAATTAGGTTAATTTTTAATTTTGATTTCACCACATCATATAAAAACTCTTTTAAAGGTCACAGAATATTAACAGTACCATCCATATATCTCTTTTCTTTGTTAAAGTACATTAATGAAACATCTGATTTGGTGAAAAAGTTAGTGTGGCCTGGTTTAAATGGAAAAGATGACCAGATATTCACAACAGATCATTTGAAAGAAATGTTCAATTCTGATCTGAATGTGATAGGGAGGAGTGATTCTGATGAAACAGTTATTATCGATGCAAATATTATACCAAACAATTTAGATTCCTTAAATCGGTGGAGGCCAGTGAAAGATTCTTCACTATATCAAGGTTGCCCATTGGGAATTCTACCACATCAAAATAGGAATACAAATCCACTTATTGTTAACTAATGAATAATGTATAAGAATTTCGTTTTTATACTATCTTTTGATAATTTTATATATTAATTTGATTTGAATTGTTAGCTAAAAATTATTTTGATACGTAACATTGATCAATTCAAAACTGTTGCAAGTTACCATAATTATAATACTCGTCATGAATACTTATTAGCACTTACACACTTTTCAAAGTAAACCATAATTTATATTCGCGGTACTCCTATTAGCATGCGGCTGTTTTCTAGCGTACCCTATTATATCTGGCTAATTGCAATGCATCAAGATAGTGATCCAATATATTTTTGAAATTGCGTTATTATTATTTACATTTTTACAATTTTACAGAAATATTAATATTTATGTAAAATAAAACTCATTTGGCAGAGGATTTATTAGATCTATCAATTATGAAGGTGTTGTATATGGATATATTATTTATTAAGTATACCATTATTGTGGTACATACAAATGATAAGTCATGACATTTTACAAATATAAAAATAAAATATAAACACATACACAAAACGTGTGATATATACGTAGGTAATAATAATAATAATAATAATAATAATAATAATAATAATAATAATGCATGATAAGTATATGTTACGGTTAATACAAGAAATTAGTTAATTCGCGTAATAGCCGGCTAAAACCACGCTAGGGGCTACATGGTACAGATAGAGAATATCAATTCTTTAAGGGCAAGGAACATTTTCGGTGTTTTTACAATTTATATTCGATAATCATTGTAAAGTACATGTTTTGTTATGTTAACGGCATTTTTGCAATCATTACAAAGTCTGGCTAATATACGAAACTGAGATACATTCGTGTTTTATCCTAGACATCTGATTAATTCAAGTTTCAGCCTGTTAATTCGCGAATTAACTAATTTCTTGTAATAACCGTATTATATACATAGCTCAGTAAGCATTGACAAGGCACTATATAGGCATTATTAGTAAGAATCTCTGTCTGTCGTTGCTCTGTATTATTTCTACACTTGAAAGGGTGCACATGCACATGCAACAGAACACCAAGTGGACGCACATTCTTAGTCACACTTTACAATTCTACTTTTCATTTTTTTTTTTTAGATTCGGTTGTGATTTTTTTGTCACCATTTGTGGTTTTATTTGGTTATTCTCTATCATATATCTAAATTTTCTGGGAGGGGGTAAATTGTAACTGTGTGTGGACTTGTGCGAGGAAATATTGAAAAAACTAAAAATGCGAATTTCATAATGAAATTTGGTATTGGGACTCAAAATTAGATTCTGAACAACTTTTTCTAATAAGTTTTTTCAATATCTTCAACGCGAAGCAAAGTATCGGGAATGGGCCCCATTTGGGGGGGGGGGCTGCCGTTGCCTCAGTTTGTTACTTAAATTTAAGTTGGTATTCTCGAAATGTACGTCTTATATAGGGTTACAATTGTACCAAAGCTCAAATCTGGATTTCAAAAAATTACGAAAATATGCGAGTGTCTTCATTTTAAATGAGACACACTGGAGATACAAAAAATCAGATCAACATCACAAGTAGTTAAATTTTTAGTAAGAGTAAACGTTTAAAAACACAAATTCTTGAAATAATATTATGCCATCATTTTTCCTTATGCACAAGTTGTGCAATCATCAAGAAAAGTCCGACAAGCCCTTTCTAGTGCTCCTGAGGACCCTACTTCTGAATTCGTTCTCAAAAATAATTTTCCTTGTTGGAATGGGTCATCTCAGTGTTTAAGGCTTTGGACCCCTTACTGTTATGATTATCTATCCTTTTTAATGAACATAAGCTATGTTAGCAGCAAACAAGGCATGTACTAAAGAGAGAACTGTTATGTATCTAGTGTACTTGGTTCAAAATTGAAAAATGTCCTAATAGTTGCAATTATTAGGAAGTTTTTTCAATTTTGCATAAAAAAAAACATGAAATGTCTCTGGTACAGAACATTTCTTGTGTGTGTGTGTGTGTGGCTGTGTAATTAGCTGTTTCAGTAAAATAATTACATTAGGATATAAATATCGCATGTATTTTAAATGGAAAGCTTATCCTCATTACAGCGAATAGTTAGGAAGTTCTAATTGGGGTCACAATTTTTGTTCTTTCATTTAGAAACAAACAGTGACACAATTTAAATTCGAACATCGTGCATATAAAAATCACCCTAATATATATACAATGAATTGAGAACCTCCTACTATTAATTTTTTTTTTAATGTGGATTAAAAACATGAATATCGACAATTAACAGTTCCCTAGGGCTCTACAGTATAGTGTGAACTCCAAACCGTGGTCCTCGGCTACCAATTTAACCCACCCCAATCTGTCCCACCGCCATTCTAGGTGTCAATATCCCTGTGGTTATCATGGTAGGCAACCCCTGGGCTAAGTAAGGAGGTGCCGATGACTCACGACTACCTCCTTACTTTGTGGGATTATTTCAGCTGATAGCCCACCACCACAGACTACTCCAGACGTAGTACAAAATTAGTACCGCAATAATGTTCTATCTTCCTCAATTCTGTGTTCTACTCTCTCTCTCTCCTTGTAAAACAAGGGAAGATGTCGCTTCGGACTCACTTGCAAAATTCTGGAAATATCAGTAGATGGAGCCACAGTCTGCCTGTCTTCGACAGGTGACGTCACAAGTATATACAGGGTGTCCCATATATTATGCATATAGTGTCTCCCAAAAAAATCCTCAGATGAAAATGCAAGAAAGGGCACGATATTTGATCGATACAAAACCTATATTGTCAGGGTCGAAATGGCTTAGTGTTTATTTGGTGAGGCTTTCAATTTTTCTCTCTCTAATTAAGAATTGGGTCTTAGTTCTTATTATTTCGGTAAAATAAACATGTACCTGTTTTTTTACTTAAGGTTATAAAACAAATTATTTTGATAAAAGAAAGATAATGTTTGTAGCAGAACAAATCAAAACGTAAATTTCTTTTGGTATTTATGTATCAGAAATAAACACTATGGAGGTTGCCAGTGGATTGTGCTAAAACTACATCGCAACTTTGTCACGTAAAAACACATACAATGTTCTTATTTTTTTTTTTTTTACTATATGAGCAGTGACGGTATAAAGGATACACTGCTTATGACAAATAATAATTTGTTGACGGCGTTATAACCTTAATTAACTCAAAAAGGCATTAATTTGCTTTGCAAAACATTTTCTTATGTAACTTAACTGAATAGTGTTTAAGATCTATGACACAATTTTGAGCTAAATAGGAAAAAATTGGAAAGCCCACCAAAAAAAATTAAGGTCCTCACAAAATAAGTGTGTTATTGAACAAATATCGTGTCCTTTCTTCAATTTTCATCTGAGCAGTTCTCCCTCCTGAGTCTCAGCTGCGACAGATGGCAATGGTATTCCAATAAAAAAAAACTTACAAAGTATCTTTAATTTAAATTATTTTGTAATATAGATAAACATAAACTAAGAGTAAATTGTATATATTTTTATTTAGTTGATATTTTATTTTGTAAAAAATTTACATACGTTTGCACAATTTCTTTCGTAATTTGAAAGACAAATATTAAATTTCACTGTTATGAATAATTTCCAGTTTTTGCATTTTGTAAACTATTGATTGCCACTGTTGCATTTCAAAACCTGACCGTTTCGGCTAATCAGCTGATCGACTAATTAAAAGAATATATCACTGTCAATAATTTTATACACTATATACTTATCGCTAATTGCCACAGTTCATTAATACTGAAAAATTAAGAGGTGAAATCACTGAAAAATAAACACACTTCTCTAGTTTATTTGTTTATACCTAAAACAACAAATAATAACCTAATTAGTGAACCACGGCTATACATACATTTACTTCTGCCATCTACAAGACTTATTCGGAACCAAATTAGTTTTCATACAAGAAGGACTAAAGGGCTCTACTACGGAAGTAGTTTGTGTACACATCGCACTGCATATATGCATATAGCGTCCCGCCCTCTACGACTGCTTTAGCAGAAGAAAGACGAGGATAAATTTATAGTCAATTTAATATGTGTAAGTGACATAGAACAATCGGCACTTCTTTCCAATAAAGTAAACAGTCTGTAGTAGTCTGTGCCCACCACCTATTAGATGAGATATTTGGTCACCGATCACAGTTTGGACTCAGTATTGCTTTACTTCACTAATTAAGTGTTGGAAATTAAACCAACAATGACCTCATCCCCTTTGTGTAATTTTACATTGTCTATTACAATGAGGACAATGAAGCACTAATTAATTATTTTGTTTTCAGATGCCTGCCGATTTTATATATTTGTTATGCTGTTCGACAACAGTATTTTTAAGTTGAAAAATGAATGTTTTCCCATAAACATTTGTATAAATATGTTATGTTTCATGTACAATACATTTAAGTCATCTCAATGGATTCATCACAGAAATACAAAAGAGTAATATATTCATAACAACTCCAGCAGTAGAGCTGAATTTTGAAGTTTTTTTTATGTTTTAGGTGCGAGTGTGTACCACAGTTATATAAGTTAGAAGTAGAAATAGTTTTTAGAGCTTTAGAAAAGTATATGGAGGAAATAAAACGAACCAAAAAAAGGATAAGTAAGTTCTAGGTATAATTTTTATATACAAGACTATTATCTATTTATTTGTAGGCATTTGGAATAATTTTTTTAAAAACGCAATCACTGTGAAAGTTTTAAATTTAATGACATTTAACTCATATGAGTTAACTGAGAAATATATTACAGTTTTCTCACAATATAAGGAAATTGAAAAACGATTGCAGGAAGAGAATGACTGTAAGTGTTATTTAGCATATTTTCCAAAGAATAAAATTCGTCAAAACAATTAATTAGCTAACCAAAATATTTTTTGTTTTCAACTAGTATGAAGGGTACGTAATGAAATAAGAAAAAGTTTGGCAGGATAGGGTTTCCGCTTCGATCTGAAACTCGTCATGATAATGGGACGATGTGGAGTAAATATTATTTTCTATAAATATGTTTTAAAGTAATTTATTTTCAAGACAATGTTTAATGGATCATTAAAAATAATAATGATAATTGTAAATTCTTTATATTTATATAACGAATACCTACGAGTTCAGTTACACAACCACTTTTTTCTTTATTTTGAAGATAAAAATTTAAAATTAGAGTTCAAGATATTTGGTATAAAAATACATTTTGTGAGCTAACCTACCCAAAAGTACACTTCTGGTTTAATAGAAAATGTGAAAAATATTTAAAAATATACTTCAGAAAATGCTATGGGTACTTTGTTTATGTAGTAAATTATTACCATATAGCACAAAAAGTCACTGTAACCAAGTGCAAAACTATGCACCCGGTGCTTATAGAGAATTTTTGAACTTTGCACAGTTACTGGTCTGAGGAAAAAAATGTTTATAACCTGTTTTATAGAGAACGTGATTATATTTAACTTTAGATACCACCATTTAGATCATAAGATCAATAGAAAACGAGTTATTGCACAAAAACCTTATTTTTGGCACTTCATTTGCATAATTAAAGATAGTTTCGTACTCGTACCTCTGTAGTTTGTACATTTTCGATGTTATTCCTGACCTTGAAACAAAGCTGTTAAAAAAAACCACTGCCACCTCAATTTGTCAAAGAAAAATGCTTAACCCCCAGGCCTAAACATTAATTTATTAGGCGAAATACTCTATACTTACTTTTTAAACACAGCGCCTCAAACAGCAGGTAAAAGAGAGACGCTCGTTTCAACATTTTTCCTCCTGTTCGAAACCAATTTTTTTTATGCAGAAATAATTAGGTACAAAGCACTTATTATACCGGGTGTCCAGTTAGTGTTCCCTCAGAAAATTGTGCAAAAATGGCTAACTTTACAAAAAACTTTCATGTAAAATTATTTTCAATTATACAAGATGTCATAAAAATGAGTTATACAAGAAAGTCTGATTTTTTTAAAATGGAACACCCTGTATTCATTTGCGCCGGTTAAGCCTCCAAGGGTCTTGTATTACACTCTAAAATATTTTGCCAATTGGATGCAGCGTTGTCAAGTTATGATTTTTTTTCTGTTTTTTTTGGCAATTTACAACCATTTTTTTGAGTGCCATATCTCCCCGATTTATTAATTATTTTTTCTAAAAATGTAGGATGTTATTTAATAATGATGTATTTACTGAAAAATATTTTTGATATAAATTATTATTGTTCCGGATGTCCAAAATATTTGTTTATTTTAACTGAATCCTCATGATCGTAGGGGGTTATGTAGATATTAGTTTAATCTGCATGGCCGTAGGGGACTGTGGGGATGTTAGTGTTAGAATGAGAATTGTCAGATAAGAAATTAGACAAATTCATTTTAGGATTTTAATTCGCTAACATACCCAGAATTCAGGTTATCGAAAGAATGCAAAGATTTCATTAATATTTTTACACAAAGTTTTTCTTTTAGTTATAGATACTTAGTTATTTGTTCTGCTGTTTGCAAAATCGTATATAGAATATGTTTCAATATATTTGTTTATATTTCTTGATATTTAATTATTATTTTTCTCAATTTTTTAAAATGGTTTATAATTTTTTTCACATGGATAAATAAAGCATACAATAGGGATGTTCACAAAAAATTTAAATCCTTTTTAAACATCATAAGATGGTTAAAAATAGTGTTATAATAATATCCACAAAGTTTTACAAAAATCAACAAATCCGTTCTATGGGAAAACCCCTAAAAAAATACGAATACAGTAGTGTCGCGATAATCCGATCCCGCGTTAATCCGGATGCTTCTATAATCCGGATTGCCTTCTTGTTCACTTGAAGTATTCTGTAATCCGGATTTTACTTCATTTTGTAATCCGAATTCATTCAGGTAACTCTTCTTTGATCTTGTAAAGTGTCTTAAGAACTTAAACTTACAACATGCTGTATGTTTGCTTCACAATGCTCGGGAAAATGTACCAGCTAGTTCTTTATAGTAGGGGAGGCCACGATGCTAAATGGGGATTTACTCGAGCGTCGTAGGAAACTATTTGATTTTGAAGATTAGATGGTAGAAAGAAAAAAAGGTTATATGATGTATACCCTTTCCCCGGTGGGGGAAGCGTCTACAGGCTTTCAAAAATGTAAAAAAAAACAATCACATGGAAATACTCGAGCGCGTCAGATATTGATAGTGTATATGCCCCACATGTCTCCGATGACGGAGGTATGTTAATCTGCCGGTTTGCATGGTGGGACCGGCCGCACGGAAGTGTTAAAAATGGGAAAAATAAAAATTTACTCGAGCGCGTTAGATATTCAGAGGGGATGTTAAGTGAACCCGAACGAAGCTCCCATTCAAAAGACTGACGATTCGGATGTGACGCAAGCTTGTGGCGGCTTTTTGAAAATGCAAAGGAAAATAGCCATTTTGAAATACTCGAGCGCGTCAAATTTTCATACAGATGGTTTAGCTTGATGTCCTGGTCGTGCTGATCAATAATCTGACGATTATTTGGAGGGATTTTCTTAATCTGACGGTTTGAAAAAAAATATTTTTATGATTTTTTTTTAAACCACTGAATGTGATAAATAAAATGCACGGAAAATAGCATGCAAATAAAAAAAAATTACAAATTTTGTTGAAATTTGTAAAGAAAGTTTTTTATTTTATTTTCTGCACATGTAAATCTATTTCTTTTAATTATAATACATATAAACACATATATTACATGTATATATACCTTCGGTAATCTCTTTCTCTGATAAAATTACCAATGATAAATAAATAACAGGTAAAAAAATTTTGACCGAGGTTAATAAAAAACGATATTTTTAAACTTTTTGATAGTTTTATTGGTGGGTGATAACTTTACAGAATTCACAAAAAATTAATGAAACAAAATAAACATGTTAAAAATATTTTGTTTTGATCTTCATCTTCATCCGTGGAATTATCATCATACAGCAAGTCGGGTTCGATTTGATCATCAATTTCATCCACAGCCTGCATGTCTATAACAAGAAATCGTTTATAATACTTGACAATATATTTTTTAATTAATGAAAAGCGTATTATTAAAGTATTGAAAAGCAAATGTACCTGAATCTGGAGTATCCCCTAGAATATCTGGTGTTATGACTACATCTTCATATACTTCTGGCAATTGATCACCAATGGCGTGATGTCTGGCGTGTGGGAACGGTGCGAGAGAGTGAGAGACAGAGAAAGAGTGAAAGGGAGAGAGATGCGCGGAGTGGGGAATACGTGCTTCACTGCGGTGCACGCGCTAAACTTTATTGATGATTTTTGTTACTTCGGCTTGTGGAAATCGGCAGATTATATTTTTCCCATTATCCTTGAATTATTTTCTTCAAAACAAAAAAAAATCGACCGCGCTCGGGAATGTCGAGGTGACGTTTTTTTTTTGCAAGTTTGTGACCCTCCCACTCCCTAGCGTAACGCTGAAATCGTCAGATTATTGAAACGCACACTTTTCAGCATGTAATTAACCCATCACACCTTAATCTGACGCGCTCGAGTATTTCCAACTATGGATTTTTTTTTACTATTCTGATCGGCTGCCCTACACGCGCGGCCCTATATAGAGGGCTTAGATATGGTGGAGGTACCCAACAGGGTGCAAGGTATTCCCTATATGTTAATCTGCCGCGCTTGAGTAAATCCCAAAATCCCCTATTGGGCTCCCCTACTATTAGAAAAATGCTGGAAAACGATTTTAAAACCAAAAAATGAGAATGACTTAGAAGATGACCCCGAGGATTTGATCCCTTTAAGTGCTATGCAACAAAAGATACTAGCAGAAGAAATTAATGTGGATTGATTGAACAAGAAAATTTAATTCATGCAAATGATAGTGCTGACTGATGATATGATGGAAATTGCCACTCCGGTCAGAAGTAAAAATGAAGATGCTGTCAAAAGCTTAAATCTTGCTTTACAGTGGGCTACAGAAAATTACATTCCTTTAAAAGATTATGATGCTACAAAATCTCAAGGAAATTGCTTTTGAAAAACAACAGCACATAAGTCATCAGAGTAAAATCATTCTTTTTCGTCGGTGCCGAAAATTGTAAAAGAAGGTACCACACAATTCTAATGAAGCCGATGAAATTAATGTACAAGAAAGTGATGAAAATGTAAATTATGTATGTATTGTATATACATATGTTGTTACATATTTTTAATATTTCATTTTCTTGATATAGGATCCCCTTTTTTATTTGTCTTGTTTTTTTATATAAGTACAGTGCTTACTTTTGTTAAATACAGCCTTTTATTTATTTTTTTGCAATTTTAAAAGCTGAATTTAAAATGTTTTGATAATCCGGATTATTTGATAATCCGGATTAGCCTGGTTTTAATTGATCCGGATTATCGCGACACTACTGTATTCATTTGAATGCTCGAAACGCTCCTTGATTGGTGTGATGTCATGTTGCTCATAGTTAAACGCGCGCAAATATAGTCGCTAAGCTTTTATGCACGTTTCATATGAGAATTAGGAATGACAAAAAAATGTAATATATCGATATGTGAATCATTTGATACATCACAAGACTCGGATCAATACATTCGATATATCAACAAAAAATTATCAATATTTCTATGTATCGGTATATTTTGTAGATTAACATTTAATGTCAAAAATTAATTAATATTGCTTAAGGTATAACTTCGGAAAGCGGGGGGTGGCGCATTCCTTACTAATATGCAAGTTGACCCTTTTCGATATATTTAGAAGAATATCGATATTTCAACCGGATATATTGCAACAAAAACAAAAAAACGATATAAATATATTAATGGTTTAGGATTAATATATTGATATCTATTTTATAGTGATACATCGTTGCCATCCCTAATGAGAATTAGTCTGTGTTTACTGACTTCTGCGAACTGTTGTGTCCGTGTAGTTCTTCGTTTTGCGACTTTTAATTTTAATTAAGGCATACTTCTAAAATGGAGGAAGGTTTTCAAAAGGCGGACTCGCATAATCTGCTAACTATGGATGTTACCATGGTTTCAGAATTTTTGGCCATGGTGATAGACTTCAATCAGCCTCAGTCTAGTGGTGTAAAAGCGAGACAGTAAGTACTTTTTTTTTGTACTGTTTTATATAAATAAGTAATAAGTACTATATAGTACCAAACCTTTAGTAGTACATTATACAGTGGGTTCCATATTAAATGTGCTTTGCTACGTTGGAAACAGGGATGCGAAAACATTGTATAATCGGAGACCGATTTTGATAAATGCATTTAAGGTAACAAAAGTTTTAAAAAAATATCATTGGTTTAAAAAAAGACCAAAGCTTCTTTCTTTTTACATTTTGTGGCACAGACATGAAAACCTTTTCTGGGTTATTTACTGATGTATTTGTACATCCAGGAACAAAACAACACTTTTTCTATTAATTTTCACACTTTTTGAGTATCCCGTCATTACAAAAAGAGAGATAACACAATACTGAAACAAACAATCCATATCACATTGGTATACGACTTCCACTATGAGCATTATGACATCACGCGCGCTACTCTCACTGCAGGGATCGTTTACTAGCCTCGTTAATTTCGGAGTTTTTATTTTTAGTTTATTTTCAAGAAAAAAAGTTTTTTTTCGTTTTAATGGTTATTACGTGTTTCTGTAGCCTTAGAATTATCATTTTTTATTACAGTTAAAAAATACATCCCTATTCCTCACATTTTAATATCATGCATTTTATTTTTATTTCAAACGGTTTTTGAGATATGATTATTTCAAGTGATTTTTGCATAAATCGAGGTGTACTTTATTTTAGTATTAAAATCTAGCATATGGCATTGGTTTTTTGTTTTGCGTTTCGTTTTCATTTTATGACATTTCTGTAAGGTGTTCAAAGTTATTGTGATTAAGTGGAATCGATATTGTTAAGTAATATTTAAATATATGAATTATAATTATTGTCAATAAGATTTGATGTCTACGGTGTACGTTATTGGTGAATCTGATGAAAATTGCTTATTGGCATCAAGAGTGTATCGTATAAGATATCGAAAGGTGTGCTGATGTGAGGTCTCTAGAAAATTTGAAAGAACGTTTTGAACATACTGGAAGTATTGCATATGAAAAGAAAGTGAGACGACGAAATGTATTAAGTGAAGAAAATGAACTGGCTATAACTTTAGCGGTAATCGAAAATCTTACAGCAAGTATTCAGGTGTTAAGTAGGTCTTTAAAAGTTAGTAAATCTAGCATTTTCCTATGTCTTCGTAAAAATAAGTAGCCCTATCGCGTACAGCTACATCAAGAACCTTTGGATGCAGATTTAAATCGTAGATTACTTTTTGTCAATGGGCTCAAAACCAAATTGGAGAAAAAAATGGATTTTTAAAATTTTTGTTGTTTACAGATGAATCAATGTTTCATCTCAATGGATCTGTGAATAGGCACAATTTCCATTATTATAACAGAGAAAACCTTCATGTCGTACAGAAAAATCATTACCAGCACAACTGGAGTTAAAATGTTTGGGAATTGTACATGATTATGTTATCGGTCCTCACTTTTTTGAGGGAAATGTGAATGGAGCAGTCTTCTTGGATTTTATGCAAAATACGTTTCCACAAATGATCGAGCATATTCCTGATTATATTATAAATAATATGTGGTTACAACAGGCTATTAGTAACCTGAAGTGTCCTGAAAGGTGGGTAGGAAGATAAGGTCTGATATTTTAATAAACTTAAATTATATCTAATTTATTATTTTATTAAATTATGTTAGATCCCATTGTATGGCCATTAGATCACCCAACCTGACATAAATGGATTTTGTCCTTTGGGGATTTGTGAAGACAGACGTTTATAAAGTAGAACCAACGACTCGAGGAGATATTACGGAAAGGTTTAGTCAGTCTTTCAATCGTATAAATGTTAATATGCTATACAATGTAAGATGTTTATTTACTAAGAGATCACAGTGTTGCGTGGATCAAAATGGTGGACATTGAGGTGGAATTGTTAGGTTAGTTTCAATATCGTGAAAAAAAAATGCTCAAAAGCTGTTCATAATTATTAAAAGAAACTGTATGATATTCAAATGTGAGAAATTTTATGCGTTATTAATTCATGTAAAAAAATTATAAGCATTCCATTTAAAAATTGAAAGAAGTATAAAACAAAAGACCAAAGCCGTACTAGATTTTAATGCTGAAATAAAGAGAACCTCAATTTACGCAAAAATTATTTGAAATATTCATATCTCAAAAACTGTTTGAAATAAAAATAAAGTGTGATATTAAAATGTGAGGAATTGTATGCTTTATTTTTCCATGTAAAAAAATTATAGGTATACCATTTGGGGCCGTTCATAAAATATGTTCGCAAATAAGGGGGAGGGAGGGGTATTAGTTAGCGTGACGAGATGTGACAAGGGGAGGGGGGGTCTAAGGAAATGTGACTTTCGCAGTTCATCGATTTTATTTTAATTTTTCTCTTAACTTGGCAGTTTTTAAAGTGTTTTCATTACGATAGAAAGTCATTCCCAAGTACTAAAAGCCTGTAAGCAGGCTCGTTGAGAAGGGTGGGGGCGTTTCCTCTCTCGGGCTCGGAGGTCTGTGAGACAGCCTAGAAGTTAGCGAAGCATTTGTATTTGGGCGAAGCGAGAGAGGTATATACACTTATTTATTTACTTATGTGGTCGTACATCTGTATACTCTTTGTAATCTGTAACCACAAGAAATCGTTTATGCGGGGGTGGGCAGCTTTTGTGACGTAATATTTGTTAGGGGGGTCGCTGAAAGTGTGACTAAGCATGACGAAGGGGGGAAAGGTGAAATTCTGAGTGACGTATCTTATGGACAGCCCCTTTAAAGAAATTGAGAAAAATAATAAATATACCCAGACAAATGGAAACGCGGAACCATAATAGCCATTGCAAAACCAAACACAGACCATAGCAAAGCATGTAATTACAGGCCAATAACCTTACTATCGGTGTTGGCCAAGAACTTCGAAAAAATAATAAAAAACATTCTCAATCAATATGTACAAAATAAAATACCAAATTATCAATTCGGGTTTCAAGAAAAACGTTCAACAGTGCATCCTCTCACAATTTTAGCTTCTAATGTACGAACAGTGAAACTCTCAGGACAACACAGTGCTGCAATCTTTTTAGACATTAACAAGACCGTCGACAGTGTGTGGCATGAAGGTATATTATACTAACTACATTTATTAAACTGTCCAAAACATCTGATTCACTTAATAAAAGACTATCTGAATAATCGCAGCCTACAAGTTAAAATTAACGGCAAATATTCTAACAATTTCTCACCACAGCAAGGAGTTCCCCACTTTCACCCCTCCTATACAATATATACTGCTACGATATACAACAATAACAGGGCAAACCAAAATAGATTTAATAAGGACCTCTATATCCTCCAATATGCCGACGATACCGCGCTGGTATCTCACAATAGCTCGATCACTAGTACTGTAACTAAATTGCAACAACTTATGGACAGAACAACAACTTGGTTTAATTTATGGAGATTAAAAGCAAACCCAATTAAGTCACAGCTCATTATATTCAATCATACCCAAACTGATAATACACCAACAATTTTAATAAATGGACAAACCTTAAAAAATAAACCCACTGCTAATTACTCGGGTATACACTTAGACCACAAGCTTAATTTCAACCACCATACAAACCTCATAAAGAAAAAATGCATAGCCAGAGGAAAACATTTCAGAAGCTTGACATACAAAGATAAGGGAATAAACAAGAAAACAGCGGCACACATATACAAATCCATATGCAGACCAATTCTCGAATACGCACACCCATTATATATAAATTGCAGAAAACCAGCCAAAAACAACCTTAAAGTAGCAGAAACATCCACCTTATGCTCAATAACCAAAATCCGCCATACAAGAAATGATAGTACACAACCCTCCAAACAATCTTCTGTACGAAGCAACAAATATCCAACCCATAGCCCAACGTATCATGCATTGTCTGTAATTGTTTATTTGTGGCATATTCAGATTTTCTTACTTTTTATTGGGTATTTTGCCACTGAAAAATATTTAAAAATTTTAATGAAAAAACCTCTGCGCCAAACGGATCAGACAGAGGTTGGTTCTTGAGTACTTGACTATGGAAATACATAAACAAAGAACTGTCATGGTTGACGGCCAAAAAAGTTTTGAGAACGGAAGTAGATTCTCTTCCGAAACGTTAACTTCCTATAGCTTTGATTTTGAGTTTTTAGTTTATAACATTGTTCTAGTTTATATATTTTTAGGTGTGAGACTTTTTGAAACAGTCAAGTACTCAAGAACCAACCTCTGCCTGATCCGTTTGGCGCAGAGGTTTTTTCATTAAAATTTTTAAATATTTTTCAGTAGCAAAATGCCCAATAAAAAGTAAGAAAAGTATCATGCATCTCTCTACCAAATTTGCAAAAAACGAACACACTCTGACAACATTGCAACCATTTTGTAAGACACGAGAACAACAACGCCTGAAGCACAAGTACCCTGAAAAAACCATATTGGAACTCCTTAAAGAACTTAATCAAGAATAATTGCAAACAGAGTTTCGAATTTTTTATTTTTTTTTTGTAAATCAAGATAATGCTTCCAATTGTAAAATATATCCAAAATATGTAACTGGCTGAAGGACCTCGGTCGATCGCCATTTGGTTTTACCAATAAAGTACTTTATTATTATTATTAATAATTATATATCAAGAAGTATAAACAAATATTTTGGACATCGGGTACAATAATTATTTATTTCAAAAATATTTTTCAATAAATACATCATTATTACATAACATCCCACATTTTTAGAAAAAACAATTAATAAATCGCGGAGATATGGCAGTCAAAAAAATGTTTGTAAATTGCCAAAAAAGACAGGAAAAAATCATAACTTGGCAACGCTGCATTCGACTTGCAAAACATTTTAGAGTGTAATACAGGACCCTTGGAGGCTTAACTGGCGCCAAAAAATATAGGGTGTTCCATTTAAAAAAATCATAATTTCCTGTGTAACTCGTTTTTATAGCACCTTGTATAAATGAAAATAATTTTACGTTGTAGTAGAGATGAAACATTGAAAGTTTTGTTAAGAAAGTTTTTTTGTAAAAATCTTCCGAGGGAACACTAACTGGACACCCGGTATATTGAAAGTTTCTATATTTATGTTTATTTTTCTAAAGTTACAAGTGTTTAAACTATTCATACGAAAAGAAAGAAATATGAAAGAAAAAACACTATTTCCCGATTCACATGTTTCGAAATATTCTCTGATGAAATAAGCAATCTTTAATAAAATATAATAGTGCCATCGAAAAGGTTGCACTTTAACATTTAATTTGCAATATTTTCTTTCTTCCTTCCTTAATTTTGGAATATTTTACAGCATTTTTAATTTATAGTTACTGAAAAATGGTGAAATTACGAAATTAAATTAATTTTAGGACTCATTTTTTGCCGTTGAATGTAAAATATGTTTACTTTATATTATTTTTAAATAGATGTATGAATGCTTTTTATTTTATTTCAATTCTCTGATTTTTAAAGAAATTATAATTTTTTTTTCTGGGAGCCCGTAATTTCTTAGGTCAGCAGTTGAATATATTGCTCTGTCCGTTCCCTATTACCCTGCAATGAACTCAGAATGCTTCTTAATTACTTACTCAGAAATCATGGTACTTAATAAAAAAATAATTAGAACCTTTTTTTGTAAAACTTTCTCATCTTTTGTTTTATCCAGTAGTCAATATTTTTTTATATTTACTGAAATATAATTTAAAAAATGGCATCAGGTACATAAATTACCCCATTATTTTTAGGGCACAGCTGCAACCCTATCCCAGCAAACTTTTTAAAATCATATTCTATATATAATGTAGGTATATAATAGTACTACATGTTTGCCTAGTTAGTGAATTATTTCTGGCTAAAAACAGATGGAAAATGGACTAAGTAATACAATTAGTTTTCAATTATTTTTTAGTGAATGAGCTGGAAAAGTTAAATATCAACGAGGAGATTATCGAAATATCAAGCAGTGCCTTTGACAGCATAACTTTTTAAATACTTGTTAGTTTTTTTTTTTTTTAGCGTATTTGTATATTTACATTAGTTTGTTCAAAATTCCTGTTTTGTACTTCAGGGTAGTTATGCAATATACAGAGTGGACCATTAATATTGGGCCATAATTCAAGTGACACTCTTTGGGCCAAAATATGAGGATTCTTTTTTTTTTGCAATATCTCAACTACATCTTGATCGATCTCCTTTGGTAAGGAAACACTTTTTAAGCTAAGAAACAATAATTCATGTATCCCATCATGATAGTCTGTGGAGGCAGTGACGGATTAAAGTATTTGCCACTTTACACAAACTTTTTTGATTATCTGGCCCCATGTTCTTAAGCGCCGGGTCCAGATTTACATTCGGACGAAAAAACTTTTGGTGCGGCCCCTGCGTCACCACTTTTCGGGTCCAATCTAATTTTCGGACCCGTCCCACACTAGATGCTGTAGCAGGAATCAATTTTGGTGGTATACGTTTTTCTCAAGACCACAGAACTCCGTTTGCGGGAAATATGAGCCGAACAGTGCATCTGTCGCTAAAATGTCATACCACCTTTTTGATATCTACTCCCTTGTTCTTTATCATTTGGGGGACGCGATCCGCTCCGCGAATAAATAACGAAATATGCCTCTCCCCCATTTTTTCCCTTTTACACCCCATTTACATCCTCCCCCTCAATCTACCCAAAGCCCGCACCATAAATAAGCCCAACTCATGTTCATCGTTGAGGAGGGTCAAATGTTTTTATCACTATATCTCAGAAACCACTTATACTATCGATTCGAACGCGACAGCGTTGGATGCAGTTCCTCATGAATTGCGTGCAACCGCCGTGCGTGTCCGATGATACTCGTTTATTTCGCCTTTCGCCGCCGCCTATACCGACCGCCTTGCCCTACCCCCCAGCCTCCCGCTAGCGGATTGTCTCTATCGAAATCCATTCGACCACCAAAAATAATGTTGGAAACCGGAAACAAGCAGGCATCTAACAATTAGGTCAAAAGAACTTACCGCGGCGCCGCCTTGATGGACGGCACCCGACAACCAATAGCAGCATAATAAATTATTAACCATTTTTCAAATGAGTGTGTAAAATATATACCTAAGGACAATACCTATATAAAACATATGAAATGTGCAGTTATATTATATTTTATTCAGTATTTTGTTATTTAAATAGTATTAAGGCCACTTCATAATTCTACGTGATTATTAATCAAGAATGTTATTTTTGTATTTATACTTTTGTTAGACTTAAGATGTATGTGAAACTGTATAGCTTTCATTAGCTAAATAAACGAATTATTATTATTATTACTTCATATGTTGCAAGTTACAAAGTTATAAATGCAAGCGAATTTTTATTATTCCGATTTTGCTTGCCGCCTCTAAAAATCTGCTGCTTTACACACGTGCTTAATAAGCATATAGGGCAATCCAGCACTGTGTGGAGGGTGCCTCATGAGCTATACCTGATGATGAATATTTTTGCTCTTTTTTTGTACGTAAAAAAGGTACACCTGATAGAACTTAATAATTCCTACGAGAAAACTGCCACAACAGATTTCAAGAATTAGAAAATGCATAAAAGTAGGTGGAGGCTACATCGAAAATTTCACACATCACTTTTTTAGCCAATCAGAAGTTTGTTCTTGGTTTCATTACCATAGCGGACTCAAGAAATTTCCGGAAATTTTTATCCTTCCTGGGCAAAATTAATAAGTGGAAATTTTTCTGTCAAATTTGACATTTGGTTTTACATAAAAGTACATATTTAGGCGTGAATCATGAATATTTTAAGAAAATTATCACTTGCCTGCGACTCGGAATAATTTTCAAAATATTCATGACCTTGAAAAAATTTCCGGAAATAATTTAAGCACTACTGATATTATAAGTGAAAATGTACTCCAAGTTGCAGCAAATAGTTCTTAAGAAAGTTAGTAAGTTTCTGTAGTTGTCACTCTTTATTTTTTACGTTGTGTAATTTTTTCAATTAATACAATTTGTCCTTTTCAAACTGAGTTTGTTTTCAAACAATTCTTGAAATCTTTTCAGTTTTCTCAAAATGGTAGGAATTATCAAGTTCTATCAAGTGTACCTCTTTTTATGCAGAAATAACTTCTGCATGAGATTTTCTAATCAAAAGTGCCACGTTTGGTAAAAAAGAGAAAAAATGTTCATAATTAGGTATAGCTCATGAGGCGCCCCACAGGCTAGCGTGATGTGATACATAAATTATTGTTTCGTATCTTAATAAATGTTTCCTTACCAAATTTGGAGATCGGTCAAAGGTAGTTGAGATATTCCAAAAAAAACGAGGAAAAAAAATACAGCTTTGGTTATATCCTCGTATTTTGGTCGAAAGTATGTACTCTTGAATTACGGCCTATTATTAATGCTCCACCCTGTATATAGGTCATTCTCTAGAAAACACAAATTTCAACTTTCGATTCCGAAGAAGAAAACATTGATTTTTGGAATCATATCAACATGTATGTATGCTAATGGTGGTCTGGCGAATATCGGGTGTCAATAAGAATGCAGTTTAATACTTTATCAAAAATATGTGACTGATTTTAGGACCGAATTTACTGTTATGACATGTAGTTTACAGAACAGCTTGATAATTTATAATTATTCAAGACTATGAATTTCTTGCTTCAATTTTTCTATTCCATGATTGATCTTCGAGTACTACATGCGAAGAGAAAGAGTATGGTCATGATTTCAGGTCCAGAGAAGCTTTTTATTGAATATTCCATAATATATGTCACACTATAATAATTGGGCTGGTAATCATTTTTATCTTTATTTTATAATTTTTCTGAACATAGAATGTATCAAACTTAAGTATTTGCCCTGATTTGACCATATAATACGCAGATGGACAAAAGTTATATGCCAAAGACACGGATTCGAATTTTCCTGAGAATGACCCATATAATGATGTCTTTATATCGTCTATAATTGTTTATTTGTGGCATATTCAGATTTTCTTACTTTTTGTTGGGTATTTTGCCACTGAAAAATATTTAAAAATTTTAATTAAAAAACCTCCTGCGCCAAACGGATCAGACAAAGGTTGGTTCTTGAATACTTGATTGTTTAAAAAAATCTCACACCTAAAAATATATAAACTAGAACAAAGATATACATTAAAAAATGAAAATGAAAGCTATAGGTAGTTGACATTCTCAAAAACTTTTTGGCCGTCAACCATGACAGTTCATTGAACTGTCATGGTTCAAGAACCAACCTCTGTCTGATCCGTTTGGCGTTTTTTCATTAAAATTTTTAAATATTTTTCAGTGGCAAAATACCCAACAAAAAGTAAGAAAATGATGTCTTTGTAAACGAAGACAAATTCAAATATATTTTTTCTTGATCTTATTTTTATGTATTAGTAAAATAAACTCATGAATCTGACAGCTTGATTTGATGGTTGTCATGTGAGTAAGGCTTATTTTTGGCTTAAATTACAGAAGTTTTGTGAAGATTGAAACATCATGCAATTGGTAGGAAATACCATTTTAAAGTAAAACTGTTTACTCCTTACTTTTTGTAAAAAAAATAAGTTAAGGAAAGCAAATTTGTTCATATTCAAAGGACCCCAATCACTTTAACATTTGGACATCAGTAAAATGTTAAATAGTTTTTATATATTGTAGTGCTTATGCTCCTCATAAGAAGACCTCTAAAGATGGATAATTTTTAAGCCTAAGGATTTTATTGAAGATTTTTTATCAACTTTTAATAATGTATTCTAGTGTCATGTATACTTTTTAATGAAACTTAAAAATTCTCAGAGTTTTATTGACTTAAGGTCGGGATCGAAATGTCAATAAGTGTATATGTGGTTGCCTAATAATCATTAAAATTCCATCAAATCGACACTTGGTATTTCATAAATAACTTTTTTACAAGTAATTTAAACGGAGTTTTAAAGTGGGCAATATTATAACAGAAGTCGGCCAAATACGACTGACCTGTTTGTTTCCTTTTTAAGTGCACGATAAATTCGGAATAAATTTTTAAAATTGCCTAATTATCAGACGATACATTTGTAGCTATATTAGATAATCAGAGTTATTTAAGTACATTTAATTAGGTCGTATTGATGCGTATTACAGTCATTATCTTTTATCTGTGTAGAAATTTGCATAAAATTGCTTTTGTAAATTGTGATGTATGAAATCAATTTTTAACACAAATCGATGAGTCATCAGAATAATTGTAAAGAATATTTAGAATAAGTTCAGCATGTAAGTAAAAGATGGCGCCAATAGCCTTATGAATGAAAGGGGGTAATGATTTAGATTTATGAATGAAATGAAAAGTGACACATTTAAATTTGTTAAATAAACTAAACAATGAAAGTATTATTAAATAGCAGCCTTTACACGGGAGAGATTAACCGCGTTATTGAGGAACGTGCGATAATGCATAGGAATGAATGCGCGCAAATTTGGACGCGTAAAACCGCCCGCCGAAAAACTTGAAAATTACGTCTTGCTTACGTCGCGCGGTTAAGGATGTGTAAAAATGGATTGCGCGAGCAAAAGTGCCCGAGTAACTGGATAACTGCGTTCAATCACTCGCTATTAGCCTTGCCTGTGGAATTTGTGAAATTTACACGCTTTTTTCAAAACAGAGAATTAGCGCGCTTTGCTTTGGACGAGCACGCAACAATTCATTCGGTTAAACCTGTCATTTGCAACCGCATTTACACGAAAGGTTATACGCGCGCGATTGAATGGGCATTTCCAAATTCGCGCGGTTAAAACTTCTCGTGTAAAGGCCGCTAATGGTCAATAGTTTGCAACTGTATTCAAGCACTAAAATGGCACTATATCCCAAGTATATACAAGTAGTATATAGTATAATATATAGGTACAATAAATTCTGTTAATTTTGGTCAAAAATTGGGTGAATTTTCAATTAATGTAAATATATAAATTAGGTTCGAACCCTGAATATGGTTCATGGCATTGGTGTTTTAATCAACTGTCCATAACTTTATCTCGTTTATGCTTCCGCAGAAAGGATTATCCTATATTTCAATGTGTGACTGCTTCACCGAAAGGAAACAACGTGTAACCTAAACCCTGAAGTTACGGGTTCAATCATCCAGTTTTGGTAAATTTTTATTGTGTAAGAATGATTAACCCAGTATACTTACTCAGATATTGGTTATGTTCTTTTCTTAGATATATGCAAAAGTATGTTAATTTTTTTGGAAAATAGGATAATGAAACACTATATCTAGAGGTCAGGAAAAGATTAGAGACCTAACAAGATAGGACAGCATTAAACGAATTTGACCAAGCTTACTAAAAGATAGGTTGGCTCATCAAAATCGACCAGTGCTACGTCACGTATAGACCTCGATGACAGCTGCGTGTGACTGTTTTTTCCTCATTTTATAGAAAAAAGTTTCAAAATTATTCTTACAATGTACAATTCTATCCTAACCAAGTAGATACCTTACATATAAACAGAAATACTTCGTGTGACATATATTACTAAGCAACCTGTTTTTTAGTGTCCTTGGCTACTGACAGTCAGCTGAGTTCGGTCGTTCTATGAGGAGACAGTGTTGTCCAATTTTCACTATTGGCCTCTCTTTCTAATGTTACCTTCTCCGTCTGATTGTCACATTGTGGCAACTGCGCGAAAACTCAAATTTAAATGTCGAGGTCAATGGGGCCATTGCTAAAAGATACAAGGTTTACCGCTGGCTGTCCTATCTTGTTAATTCCCTAATCTTTGCCGAAAGTTCGGAGCTTCAAGCATGCGCATTACCTTGCAAATGTGTAATAAATTCTGCAAGTCGAGAAATTGAAGCATTTCGTGTTATTTTGTGAAAAAAAAGGCGGGGGGACGCACCCCCCATTTCTTTATCCGCGACGATTATACTGCCTGCGGCGCTAATAATTATTATTATAACAATTAGATATCAGAATAAAAACCTACTAATCCAACCTAAAGAAATTACACGAAGAATGAAATTATTTTAAGCAGAATAAAAACCTCTTACCTAACGTAAAAAAATCATAGAAAAGAATTAGTGAAAAAATATATTAATCATTACAAAATTAAAGAAAAAAAAAATTCAGCGGACGTAGGAGTTTGAACCCGGGACATTCGATCCATGATTTTATCTACGCGCTAGCCACTCGGCTGACGGTGAACGCTAGAACAAGGAATAAATATTAAAGAGTCAGATAAATGATATCCCGTTTTGCGCAAGGTCGAAGCTTCGTGTACCTAAACGCTTGTCACACACACTACGTTCAAGGACATATTTACAACTGTTAGGTAGAATAAAAATTAGGTGATGAACAGTTGCCAAATTTAAATACATATTGTCTTTGCCATTTTCAATAATTAAAACTGATGTGTTCCCATAATTTGGATAAAAGGTTCTTGCTGTTTAATTCGAAATTAATAATGTGGTTAACTATTTCGTTTTAAAATTTAAACAATATCCCTATATGATATTAGATGTACATGGCATAAATTATGCAAAACTACATTTTAGAATTTACCTAACCACATACTAGCTATTTTACGACTATTTATGTATTTGAGTAATATTTATAATTATAATTTGTAACATTAATTGTATCTTATACTAAAGAAATTTTTGTACATGTGGCAATGCGGACAACATTCCGACAAATATTGAAACTTGCCAATAAAATAAGATAAGATATACACTGTGCCATCTAGGATTAACATAAGTACTAGCTTACGAGTTTTTGACATTTCGATCCTGTCCTTAATAAATGTATTTCAACTTTTGCACATGCCATCTTTTATGTTTTTGTTCTATTTTGTTCCCTATTTTCTTTGTGTCTGCATTTTTTTTCTGGTAGTTCTCACCTATTTGTCCTCAATAAGTTGTATTTTTGGTTTAAATCTCGGATTTTTGTTCTTACACTCGTGTCTGGAGAGCTGTACCGAGACACGTATATATACGACACATGTAGTGAAAGAGTTAATAATACAACATAAATTTGGGTAAAAAAAAATTCAATAGCTAAAATTACTTTGGGAAACATTAAATGTAATGTTTTTTTCTTTGAATAGACTCCTTTTATTATTACTGTTATTTATGTCAATTTTTCTCTAGTAAGTCCAATCTGAACATCTTATGAATAAATAGTAATGGGACAATGACCAAAATTTTTAATAAAATACTTGTCAATATTTACCCCAAAAAGTTTGCCATAAGTTCAATCCATCCCCTATAACAGCAACAAAGCTTAAGTACTTCTCCTTTGTATAAACTTGAGGTTAATGATTGTTATGGGAAAGTTTGTACTCTAGAAAATTATTTATGCATATTCCCTAACCAGTTTTGTAGTGTGGAATACAATTTGGCTTATTTTTGCAACTCTATTTTTTTTTGTTTTGTGTTGCAAAAACTGAATGGAGATGTGCAACCCTGAATATGTTATTATAGATGGTATTTCTGACCAAATACATAACTTTCAATTTTTATAAAATTATCATAATTTCCAAGTAGTAAAAGCAAAACAAACAATATCATGAGAAAAATTCACAAATATGGTAATTTAGGAATTATTGGTTACCATAAAAGTTATTCGCATCATGAAAAACGAATTGAAATTCTAAATCATATATTATAAGTTTTATACATTTTGTTATATTGATTTTGTAAAATTAGTATCTTTATTGAAACAATATGTTAGTAATAAACATACCCCGGATACCACGTCCGACATGACGTAAATAGCAGGGTCGAACTGCCGAAAGCTTTTCTAAAAATGAGTGTTCCCACTAAGGTGGTTTAAAAAATATTGGGATAACAGCTCCAGATAATTTCAGCTACTCGATGAAGGCTGTGCGCTAAGTGCATTACATGTATTATTAAAAATATATAGTTATACAAGTACTGATTATGTAATAATAAGGAATATTTGCGGCTTCTTTTACTGTTGTTTACCATTTACTATTTACTGTAAAAGAAATTACTACAAAGATGGCGGGTGTAATTGAAATTACCCCAGAATCGAGCACATGTTTTTTTAACACTGTATTCTTGAAGGGTCTAAATTAAAATTCAAAATAAATAAATTACTTGCCAGGCTATTTCGGCGCATTTTTATAGCTAAATGAGTGCCAGAGTTGTTACTTATATTTTTAATAAAACGTAAATATGCAACCTTATTTCAAAATAATTAGAAATATAATATTAATGTGATGTATTGAAAGTTTCTAATGAAAATGGCGGATATGTCACATCATTCTCTGCAAACGCAAATACTCATTCAGGGCCATCCATTAATTACGTCACGCAAATTTTACGATTTTTCAATCCCTCCCTCCCCATATGTCACAGGTCACATTCGATTCAACCCCTCTCCCCTGTTGTGACGTCACATATTTTACGGCATTAAATTTTGAGGTAGAATTTTCTGATCTTTATATTTTTTTGAATTTCATTCAATTAAAACAACGGTATGCATAGGTGTAAATAATGTGAAGTCACAAAAGTTTGACCCCCTTCTCCTCTCTTGTCACACTCTGTCACATTTTATGGACCCCCTCCTCCCCCTCCTCAAAGTGTGACATAATTAATGGATGAACCCTTCTGACTGAAAATCAACGTGGATTTAACATTTAACTAAACTGATGGCAATAAATGATTGCGGAATTCTAAATCATAGAATCAGTAGCATAAATTGCGACCAATCTGATTCTGTGTGAGTGACCCTTAGGTATACTGTGTAGACAGCGAACCGTTAAAAACTATTTCCGGACGTTTTTTGTGAGATGAAATAGTAAATCGTAAACAATAATAAATGCCACAAAAAATGTTTTGTATATTCTGCAAGACTACATTTTATTTATAAGTTTTCGATGTTCTTATAGTATTGTATTTCAGTAAACAAGCAGTCCTTTTCTGACGTGTCAGACCTGATATCCGGGATGTGATAATAAATCAATAATTTTTTTATCAATAACTGATAAATTGATTATTATTTGATATATAATATATAAATATAAACATATTTATAACTATATTGTAAAAGTTATTAAATTCTTTGTTAAAAAACCTTTCCTTATTTTAACTTACAATACATACCTGTATATAAAACTAAAGGGCCAAAACAAGATGTGATCAATTACAGGTTCATTCAACTTCAAAGCCAATTAGCTAAAATCTTTGAGCTGGCATACTGTAATAGACCAACAAATTTTATAGAAACGGCGAGCTAACCTACTTAATGCTGCGCAAAATGGCTTTAGAAAAAATAAATCTACAACTACAGCCATTCATATGAACTCGTTGAAATGATCTATGAACCACTTAATAATAAAACACATACGGTACCTCTAATTTATGACCTGAGTCGTGCCTTTGATACTGTGGACCATACACTCCTAAATAAATTATATGGTATTGGAATTCTGGGAGTAGCACACATCTGGACTACCTGTCAAACAGATTTCAAAATATTGTTGTAGAAGGAATAAAGTCAGTTTCAACAAACATTGATCTAGGTGTACTCAAGGTTCAATTTTGGGCCCTTTGTTTTTTATAATATTTATCAATGACCTTACTGATTATTGCATTGTCTCTGACAAAATCATTCTCTATGCAGATGGTACAAATTTCCTAATACGTCGTAATAACATCAACACTCTTGCACAGAATTGTAACACAGCATCTACACAACTTGATGTCTGGTGTAATAAAAATGGACTTATGCTTAACGTAAACAAAACATTTCACATGAAATTTTATACTCCAGATTATAGCATGTTAATTAAACTATGTGGCAAATCCGTATCAAGTGCTGATAACAGAAAATTTCTTGGTTTAACTCTTGACCATAAAGTTAAATGGGAAGTTCATATAAATAATATCTGCTCTAAGCTTAGCAATATCTGTTACATCCTCAGAACCCTAAGAGAAACAGTCTCCATCACTATTTTAAAAACCTTTTATTATGGCCTAGTAGTCAACTCTGCAGTATTCTTTGATTATTTGGGGTTCATCAGCCTTCAGGGTTCATCTAGAAAGGGCTTTCATAATTCAAAAGAAGATACTCAGATGTATGGTCAACGCTCATCCATTAACAAGTTGTAAAGTAATTTTCAAGAAACTCAACATATTAACGTTGCCATGTCTATATATTTCACAGCTTATCCTGCATATTAGAGCAAACGGAAATTTTGTGAGAAATCATGAGATACCTCTCATAACACTAGCAGTAATCAATTAATGTGCCAACCCTTTTCAAGGCTCGATATAGGACAAAAATCCCCTAAGTATATTGGAATAAAATGTTACAACAAAATAAACTTTTTTAAAACTAGTGACAGTGTGAATGTGTGTAAAAATAAATTATATAAATTTCTTGGAGTATCAGTGATAGTGTTCAACTATTTTTAATAATGTTACAAACATTAATTAGTTGCGTTTAATCAACGTTGAAATTAGATTTCATAATAGACAGAAACATTGTGATATTGTAACTGTAAACATTAATAATCAACTTATTAGCAGCGATAATGCAAAGACCATTCGTTTTTTGGGCATTCAGATTGATGAATGTCTCACTTTGAAAACCCACTGCGAACATCTCGTCTCGACTATGAGCTCAATTAATTTTTTATTCAAAAATATGAGAGATATTCTCACAAAACAACAATTAATGAATCTCTATTATGCTCAAGTAGAGTCACTACTTCGATATGGTGTCTGTTTCTGGGGCGATTCCACTCTATCACAAACCGTTTTTATATCACAAAAGCGGATTCTACATACTATAGCAGGTTTACCCTGCATGCACACATGTAGAGTCGCCTTTGTGGAATATAGGTAAGCTTTGGACGCATCTTCTCAATAGAAAACTTATGAAAAATGTGTGTAAAAGTAAATCCGTCACTATCATCGTGCCACATTTACATATTTACTCAGGTTACGCTACGCCCCACAATTTTATTTTAGTATGATCAATGCTCTAGATTGATGAAAGCGGTGTGATGAATGGTACCTAGTACATACCTAATTATTTTTTAGCTTTTAGCACATTATCTGCATCATTATTATATTTCTTTACAATAAAACTGTTTAATTAAAAAAAAAAAATATTTATTTTATTTTCAATTTTTTAGTTTTTTATTTTAGTTACTTCTAAAGTGTATTGTGTTCTACTTGTCAAGCCTTTTCATTTGATACCCATATTGAGGGGACTGAAAAAAAAAAAGTAATCGTCATTTTGTGGCGACCATCTTGGATTTTGAATTTTTTCATGGTGTACTGTATTCTACTAGTTAAGCCCTTTCATTTGATACCCATATTGAGAGGGTTGAAGAAAAATATGTAATCCGCCATTTTGTGGCGGCGGCCATCTTAGATTTACAATGATAATGAATATACATAATTGTATTGTCATCAGAACTAAAGGTGTGTACCAAATTTCAGATCAATCGGTCAACAGGAAGAGGGTAAAATTTCAATTACTAGATTTGACCCACACAAGACAAACAAAGTAAGCTAAATAAAATCGTTTAAAAATACAATTGGCATACATCCTGATTAGTGAAGGTTCAGCGAGAGACATTTTAAAATGTGCAGGTTGGGACCTGCAAGCTATGTCACTGGGCATGACAAAGAAGTATCAAATTTATTTATTTAACAATACACTACCCAACAGAGAATTCCAATTACAGGGTAGGAAATAGTAAGTATTTACAAATATATGACAAATAAAAACAAAGATAAAACAAAACAAAAATTTTTAAATTATGCAGTTAATCTTTTTATCGCAGCTACATTGCAGTGGAATATATCAAACTGATCTTGTAGATTATTATAATTTTCACACATTTTGTATAGCGGCGAAAATTTCTGGATGTTGGTTCGGGGAGTCGGTAAATAGAACAATGAATTATGCCTAAAACCAGGTCTAGGAGTTCGAAAATTTAGTAAGTTTAAGATAGCGCTGCAATCAGTTATATTATGTATTATTTTAAAAAGAAAAATTTGCTGTGAAATAGTTCTACGAGCCTCCAGACTCGAGAGCGAGAATCTATTTAACAGTTCAGTCTGAGGAAAACCAATAGCAGGATAGACACCATCTTCCTTATGACTCAAAGTCTTTAAAAAACGCCTCTGAATTCTCTCTATGCTCTGTATATGTGTGCTATAATGGGGCGACCAAATAATTGACGAATATTCCAATTTGGATCGAACAAACGATTAATATAGTAGTTCCAGTGTGTTAATGTCGTTAAAATCGCGAGAACATCGTATTATGAATCCCAGCGTTCTGAAACTTTCATTAGTGATGGTATTTATATGGCAATTAAATGATAGTTTGGTGTCAAATGTTACACCTAGGTCGCGGAATGTTGATGGACGTGTAAGCACTGAATCTTCTATACGGTAATTAAATTCTACATATTGGTGTATATTAGTAAAAGTTAGGACATTACACTTTCTTATACTCAACTGTAATTTGTTTAAATCACACCATTCATTAATTTTATCAAGGGCACTTTGTAATACCACACAGTCACTCACATTATTTATTTTATTGTATAACTTCATAACATCTGCGTATAAAAGACAATTGACACCCAATTCCTCTGCAATGTCAATTATGAAAATGTTGAAGAATAATGGGCCTTGAGGTACACCGGAGGTAGATACGAATTCCGCAGATCGTTGTCCACGGTATTCAACATGGTGATGTCTATTTTCAAGATATGATTTGAAAAATAACAACAAATTTCTTGAGAAGCCAAATTTTTGAAATTTATAACATAAAATACTGTGATCTAGTCTGTCAAATGCTCTAGTAAAGTCTAATCAAGCCAAAAGGACTGGCAGATGGGACGAATACAAAGCGACCCGTCTAAAATACGTCTACGCCATAAGAGAAGCCAAAACCAAATCATGGAGGAAGCAATGCGAGGAGATAGAAAATACTCCAGAAGCTGCTAGACTCCAAAAAATCCTACAGAGAGACAACCAGGTAAAGATTGGATCTCTGCAAAGACAACAAGGGGAGTATACAAATACCGAGAAGGAGACTCTGGAACTACTACTGGAGACACACTTCCCAGGTAGCGTAACCACTCCACAAGACAGAAGCGGTCCACCCGAAGATATACCAATAAGAAGGGCATCAAAGGAGAACTGGAAAACTTCAAATAGCATAATTAACAAAACAAGACTTGCATGGGCAATCAACTCATTTGAACCATACAAGTCACCAGGGCTGGATGGAATATTTCCAGCCCTACTTCAACAGGGAATGGACATACTTGCAACACCCCTGTGCACACTATTCAGGGCCAGTTTGGCCCTGGGTTACGTGCCAACTGAATGGCGGAAGGTAAAGGTGGTATTTATACCAAAACCAGGGCGTGACACTTATGCCCAGGCCAAATCCTTCCGACCCATCAGCTTAACATCATTTCTCCTGAAAACCCTGGAGAAACTGGTTGACAGGCACATCAGGGACGATAGAATGAGCATAAAACCTCTACATCGAAACCAGTAGTAACAGAGATGTCAAGCAGGAAGGACATTAGTTTACAGTGCTCACAAGCAAATAGTCATCTAGTGAATAGTTATAATAGTTTTAAATGTTGTAAAACCAAAGTACATACAAATTATGTATGTACAAAGTGTTATAGTATATTTCATAAAAGTTGTGTACTTCGAAATAAAGGGAAAATAACATTCTTAGCACAGCATAAAATCATTTGCTGTAAGGACGACAGTGATGTCAGTGACTATACTGAGGAAATAAGTATTTTAGAAAAAACAGTGAATGATCTAAGTGAGGAAAATACATTGCAAATAAATCATATCCAAAAACTGAAAAAAAAACATGAAATATTGCTGGAAGAAGCTGCTGAAACAGAAACTATTTTAAATAATCAAATTCTTGACCAACAAAAACTTATAGCTAAACTGGAGAACCAGATAAGTATCAATAAAAAATTGCAAACAAAAATTGTAACAAAAACAGTAAGCAGTCAAACTGATAGAGCTATACAAAAAAATCAGACCACATCTACCGATAATGAAATGTTGGAAATACTCAGTGGCACAGGAAAAGGAAAAGATACAAAAGTAAAAGTAAATTCAACATCTGACAAATCAAATAATAGTCCTAATAAACATAGCCTAGCAAAAAAAGAAAAATATGTAAAAAAAAATGACTCGACCAAAAATAATGAAGAAGCTACCACATTAAGTAATGCAGACTATGAAATAAAGGATTTCTGCATACAAACGAAACATAAAATTTTGCTGCTAAGTGACGAGTTTGGAAAAGGTATCAGACCTAAGATGCAAAGCTTTATAAAAAATGGTCAGATGGTATCGTTGGTAAAGCCTTATGCAAACTTGAGAAATGTCGTCGAAAATATAGAGCCTCTTGCTAAAGATTTTAGAAAGAATGACCATATAATCATACTAGCAGGAAAAAATGATTTTAATAAAAAACAATTTCCCTCCTTCAGGTACATAAATAAAAAACTTAAACAGTGCACGAGTACAAATATAATTTTTTCATCAGTACCATTCACAAAAAATAACATATTGAATGAAAAAATTTATAAGTATAATAGTAAACTAAACGACTATATTCAAAAATTAAATAAGATATCAGATGGAAATATTGTTTATTATGAAATAAACAAAGAAAATTATGTTATTGATAAAAACATTATATGCAAGGACCTGGTCAATATAATTACCAACAAAAAGCCCAAACACAATAAAACCTTAATATTTGTAGAAAGAAGGGAAATATTACATCCACTAAAGAGAGAAAATGAAAATGAAATTAGTAAAAATGACAATTTGTCACCAATCACAAAATCAAGTCAAATAAATTCCAAAGTTGGAAAACAGTTATCAAGGAAAGAGTCAGTAAAAATCCTAAGTGACATAGTTGCTCCAGATATTTTCACTATAAAAGCGTCTGACAAACCAGAAGTTTCAAAAAAAAATTTTTTATACCCAAGTCCTCTACACACAACAAATCCACAGTAACTGATGATCTACGGATAATAAACTTAAATATACGCAGTGTCAGAAAAAAAACTGATATGCTCAGTGTATTCTTACACACATTTAGCTACCCTCAGATAGTATGTCTTACAGAAACTTGGCTATCAAATGAAGAAGCGGCAGTATTAAAACTACCTGGATATACGATGGCTTCCTATTATTGTAGAAAAGAAGTGAAAGGCGGAGGAGTGGCAATATTAGTGAGAGAGGATATTGAGTTTAGTGTAAAAAATGTGTGTTCTGTTGGTTTGACTGAACAGCAATTTGAAGGTGTTTCCATCGATATTAATTATAATAAAGAAAAAGTAAATATTAACTGTCTGTATAGATCTCCAAATGGAGATCATGAACATTTTGTTATATCCTTGGAAAAACTATTAAGGCTACTATCAAAAACAAAAGGGCCTAAATTTATTTGTGCTGATTTTAATTATAATCTTGCTGAGGTAACTAAGAGGACACTATATCTCACAAATCTACTGTCATCATTTGGTTTTGATCAATGTTTTTCTGAATTTTCTCGGGTGCAGGGAAACTCTAAAACTTTAATAGACAACGTCTTTTCTGACATAAATCCAGACCTGTTAAAAACAGAAACCTTAAATAATAGTATTTCTGATCACAATGCTCAATTAATAACTTACAAAATGCATGTGGCAATAAAGTGCCAAAAAGTTAACAAAAAAAGAGTGTTTTCTGATGAAAATCTGGAATATTTCAAATTTTTACTGTCAAAAGAAAACTGGAATGAGGTATACTTAGAAATAAATTACATAAAAAAATTTGAGGTATTTCAAGACATATTTTTCAAATTATTTAATAAAGCGTTTCCTAAAAAATTAATGAAAACAAATAAAAAGATGAACAAAAAAACTAAGGACTGGGTAACTCAAAAAATTATAAACGAAGGCATCTTTATTAGACAATTACACAAAGAACTAAAAAACAAGATTGACCCAGAACTGAAGGTTAGATATAATATAATAAAAAAAAATCATGAGATAAATATAAAGTCTGCAAAAAATGCGTATTATAAACAAAAAATTAACAATGAACCAAACAAACAAAAAGCAATGTGGAATATTATCAATGAAAATATGCAACGGAAGAATAGAAACAGACAAATACCAACAAAAATAATAAATCAAGACGGAAAATGTCTAGATCAGCCACGAGACATTGCTAATGAATTTAACAGTCACTTTATAAATTCTGTTAATAAACTCACTTCCTCTTTTGATGCTGATACCTCAACAACACAAACAATGAAACAAAATGACAGTACGATATATTTAACCCCTGTTACGGAGAAAGAAATTTCTGATATAATTTTTTCTGTATGTAGAAAAAAGTCATCAGGTAAGGATGAAGTCCCATGTTGCCTAATAAAAGATGTTTCTAAATACCTTCTTACTATACTAACATACCTTGTTAATATATCATTTGAAAATGGCCACTTCCCAGATCAATTAAAATCAGCTTTAGTAATACCAGTTTACAAAAAACATGATCCAAATGATGTGAATAACTACAGGCCGATTGCACTGCTATCCGTCTTTTCGAAAATATTTGAAAAATCTTTCCAAATTAGATTAACAAACTTTCTTCAAAAGCATAAAATATTAACAAAGAGACAGTATGGTTTTAGTAAAAACCATTCAACACAGGATGCTGTTCTCTCCTTTTATGAAAAAATTCTAAACAACTTTAATAACAACTTAAAATCGTCCGGTATATTTTTTGACCTCACAAAAGCTTTTGACTGTATAAATCACAAACTGTTATTAAAAAAACTTGAAGTATATGGTATTCGTGGTATGGCATTAAGATGGATAAACTCATACTTAAAGGGGAGATCACAGACTGTAAAAATTATACAAGATGAGAAGACATATTTTTCTGAAAATGTAAATGTATTGACAGGAGTACCTCAAGGGAGTGTGCTGGGTCCATTATTATTTATAATTTTTATTAACGATATAGTTGATAATGTATATGGAAATAGTTTTTTAACCCTTTTTGCTGATGATACTTCAGCTATTATTACTGCTGAAGATATTGATAGACTCAGTAAAACTGCTACGAAATGTGTAGATGAAATAACATTATGGTGTTTTAAAAATGGATTGATTCTAAACCCACAAAAAACCGATCTCATGACATTTACACCAGTAGGAAATAAAAATAAATTGAGTGTACTGGTTAGAGGGAATGATAAATCTATATGTCAAAATGACTGTGTAAAATTTTTAGGTATACAATTGGATAGTCATTTATCATGGCAAAAACATATTGAAAGTGTGTTAAAAAACCTAGCTAGCAAGAACTTTGCAATATTACAAATTAGGAACTCGGTCGATAGTATCACACTCAAGACTCTTTATTATGGTTGTGTAAATTCAATACTCTCATATGGTTTACTCTGCTGGGGTAACTGTACAGGAGTTCAAAAAGTCTTTCTCATGCAGAAGAGAATAATGCGAAGTATGTTTAAATTAGGTTACACAACATCATGCAAACCGTATTTTAGGCAGCATGGGATACTCACCATCTACTGTATGTACATCTTGCAAGCAGTATGCTATGTAAGGAAAAACATTGATGAACTACCGAAATGTAATGACATAAATAATTATAACACTCGAAGCAGCAGTAAGATTTATGAACCAGCCTGTAGATTAGCTCAAATAGATAAAGGTCCTTTTATTACATCAATCAAGATGTATAATCTTTTACCTAATAAAATCAAAGATGCTACCAGCTTCAATTGCTTTAAAAGTGCGGTCCGGAAATTCCTGATAAAGGAATGCTTCTACACCTATCATGAATATAACATCTTCTGTACTACTACTTGACGTCTGACTTATGCAAGTCAGTGATATTAAGTATGTGTTCTTTATGTAATTAGTTAATTAATTGTCAAACATTGTTGATAGCTTGTTTTGTTTTGTTTTGTCTGTTTTTAATTCCAATTGACTATGTATATAATGTTTTGATTGTATTTTTGTTTTTTTTTATGACTATGTGAAAGTAATATTCTATATATATATATACACCATGATTTTACTGTTACTTATCACTACTACTTATTAGTATATACATTTTTTACTTGTTATATTCATTTCTGACGTGTCCTATACTTGTATTTCAGCAGGTCTAAAGGAAATAAAGTGTTATTATTATTATTATTATTATTATAGTATGCCTACCAAACAGGAAAATCTTGTGAGCTCGCAATACACGAGCTTACGCAAAAAATAGAAAGGGCCCTGGACAGTAAAGAAACTGCCATAGGAACCTTCCTAGACATCGAGGGTGCTTTCGACAATACCTCATTCGACTCGTTAAACGAGGCAGTGAAGAGGCGCGGAGTTGAAAAGTCAGTTACAAGATGGATCGACTCAACACTCAGAACTAGAAAAATTCAGTCCACGCTAGGATCCACAACAGAGGAGGTGTCTGTGACCAGAGGATGCCCGCAGGGGGGAGTCCTATCTCCTCTCCTGTGGTGCTTGGTTGCAGATGAGCTTCTATCTCGACTGGAACGGCGAGGAATATATGCGCAAGGCTATGCAGACGATATCGCCATCCTGGTAACAGGAAAACACGAGGGCCCTGCATCGGCAAAGATGCAGCGAGCCCTTGTCACGGTAGAAGAATGGTGCACACAAGAAGGTCTTTCTGTGAATCCGGGGAAGACCACTGTGGTCACCTTCACAAGAAAGAGAAAACTCAACCTGGATAGTCTATATCTCAGAGGAAAAGAATTACAGGTGAGCACGGAAGTCAAATATCTGGGACTGACTTTAGACACCAAACTAAACTTCAATGCACATCTAGATAGAGTGACTACCAAAGCTACGCGGGCCTTATGGGCTAGCAGAAGAATGGTAGGTAAAAACTGGGGACTACAACCAAGAATGGCACACTGGCTGTACCAAATGGTTGTAATACCAATAATTACCTACGCCTCCCTGATCTGGTGGCATAAAACCGGAAAAGGGGAGGCAATGAGAAAACTAAGAAAAGTACAAAGACTAGCATGTCTAGGCATAACGGGAGCAATGTCAACAACGCCTACCGCAGCCATGGAAGCACTACTTTGCCTGCCTCCACTACACCTAGTCGTGGAGAACGAGGCAATGTTAGCGGCGTACAGGCTGAAAACAAACGGACATGGGACCATTCCAAGAAAGGGGCACCATACAGAAATATTTCAACAAATAAGGAAAAATCGCATACTAGATATGCAGTCAGATAGAATCAGCACAAGCCACAACTTCACAAAGACCTTCAGGGTATACATACCCAATAGGGAAGAGGAAGGAACAAGGCAAATGCGAAGACACTCAAATGATACCATATGGTATACTGACGGATCAAAGACGTCAAGCAGTACCGGAGCAGGCGTTGCGGGGGATCAACCAGGGATAGATATCAGTCTAAACCTAGGCAGTACCGCAACGGTGTTTCAAGCAGAAGTCACAGCTATACAAATCTGTGCACAACAAATGATGCAGAGGTCATACACAGATAAGAGAATCCGCATCATCACTGACAGTCAAGCAGCTCTCAAAGCTCTGAATGCAGTAGAGGTACGTTCTAAAACGGTAAAAGACTGCCTCGAATCCCTGGCGAAACTGGCGGAACACAACAGCATACAACTGGAGTGGACGCGAGGACACCAGGGAAACGAGGGCAACGAAAAAGCAGACAAGCTGGCCAAAGAAGGCGCCAAAGCAGCCTTGGTAGGTCCCGAGCCATCTTGCGGGATATCATACAATACCGCAAGAAGAATGGTAAAGGAACTATTGAGACAGAAACACAACTTGTACTGGACTGAGACACCGGGGATGAGACAGTCACGTATGCTCATCATTGGCGGACCTTCCAAGACAAAGACTAACGAACTGCTGAAGCTGAGCAGAAAACAGCTGAGATGTGCAGTAGGCATCCTGACAGGACACTGCACACTGAACAAACACCTAACCAACATAGGTGTGAAAGACAATCCATACTGCAGGATGTGTGAAGAGGAGGAAGAAACTCCCTACCACATACTCTGTGAATGCCCGGCCTTAGTGGCTGGAAGGTTCTCACACTTCGGGGGACCAACCGTGACCCCGGAAGAAATAGCCAGATCTCCCATTGATCGTACACTCTTCTTCTGGAGAGGAACGGGATTAATGGGGTAATGAGACTATGGGGTACAATAAGCTTAAGCTTCAGTACTGGTACCGCAACCCATAAGGAAAAAAAAAAAAAAAAAAAGTCTGTGTAAATTACGTCAACCTGTGAGTTAGTGTCGATAGCATTAGATATATATTGAGTTATACAAAAGAGATTAGTTGATATAGATCGTCCCTTGAAGAAACCGTGCTGGTATTTAGTAATGCGATTTTTTGCATAAGAAAATGTTGGTTCATGTAACAGAATTTCGAACGCTTTTGAGAAATTGTTGATAATCGTTATAGGTCTGTAATTCTCAATATAATTTTTTTCGCCTTTTTTATATACAGGAATTATTTTAGAACATTTTAGTGCATCAGGAAATATATTAGATTTAATGGCTAAATTAAATAAGAATGTAAGAGGAGTTGTGAGCGCGCTAGCACAATCATGAAGTATGAAGGCTGGAATTTTGTCAGGGCCCATTGTGTATTTAGGCTTGATTTTTTTCAAAGAATTTAAAACTTCTTGTTCTGTAAACCGTTCGATTGTTAAAAAATCAGTTTCTGAGTCAACAGGAAGGTCCTCGATTGATGGATTAGAGGTAATATATGAACTACAAAAGTATTGAGCGAAACCATTACCTACTTCCTTGTTGCCTACATAATGTTTATCTTCATAGTTCATAGCTGTTGGTAAATTATTACTAGATTTCTTACTGTCGATAAACTGCCAAGTTGATTTCTTTGTTATAGATTAATTACCTTAGTTATTAAAAAAATAGGATCGACATACATTCCAGTTACTGAAGGTTCAGGGGCAGACATACGTACCGGTTATTGGAGTTACAGTGGCAGACATTTTAAACCGCATGATTAGTAAATGTCAAGATATTTTTTTTTAAATAATTTCATTTATAAATTAAGTTTCCATACTAGGAAAAGAAAAACTTCCTTATCGCTTTTCCTATTGGCCATGCTTTAAGACAAAGGATTAATCATGCTTCTAGCGGTTGCAAATGTGTCCGGTAATTGCATGCTGGTTCCTGTATCGTTATATAACACCAGAGTAATTTTATATTAGTAAAACAAGTGAATGAATCAACAATGTTCAAGTTTAAAAAGGCTGTGTTATCAATGTCAAAATACCGCGTTCACAGTCGTAAATCTTTCAACATATTGTTGTCAAAAACAAACCAACAGAAATCGAATTGGATTTAAATATTAGAACTAGTTAACTTAAATCTAGTACGTATCATATTTTATATTTGAAAACTAAATGGAATTAAATATTTCGTTTGGATTATTACACGCGAACGTGCCACTCAATCGTCCGTAATTCACCATTAATTTTTGTATATTCTTTAATGGGACTCAAATATTCAAATAAAATATGATACGTACTAGAATAAATATATTAAATGTAAAAAAAAGTTAAAAATCGGCATAATATTTGCTCCTAAGGGAGATTAATATGTTAGAAAAAATGTATTCAATTTTGCCAATTTAATTGGACGGTTTACTAATAGAGGGCGAAGCAGTAGCTATTCGAAGTACCAACCATGCTTCAAATCACTAAAAACTGCAGGGTCGAACTTTTTGTTTTCTCTACCATTTGAAATGTAGTTTAAAATAATTTGAATTTACTTGCCAATTGAATTGTTACATTTCTAGTAGCCCGGGAGGCAGCGACAGATTTTTCGCGTTAATATCTATAAAGCTAGATTTTTTTCCAAAGAGAGTTTAGATAGCATTTATAATGAAGGTGCAATTCTACCAAACTCCTAGTGGTGCATAAACAAGTAAAAAATTAAACATTTAAAATTTCGTTTTTCAAATTGTCACGAATTGTCAAAAAATTATGATTCGCCTTCGCTCCTGCCGGCCCCAATTTTCGATTTTTACCTCGCGATTCATGTTGTACGGTCATTGCCGACCTTCTCCTCACCATCGAGATATAGAACGGGTCTCCGATCGCCGTATTTGTTCAGTTTTATTACGTTTGGAAAAGTGACTTGCGGTCGTGCTAATCGGCGATTATTTTTAACTGGTTTCCCGAGTTCGAATCCCGCCCGGGGATATTTTTTTATCTTCGTTTTCAATTTTTTCTCACATATTTTTGATTTTATAATTGCGATTTGCTCCGTTCCATTGCATTTCTCGGAGAAGTTTTGCGTTTTCCGCCGCGGAATATAAAGTTGATCTATTTGGATTAAAAATCACATTATTCTACCTCCGACTGGCTAAATCTTTGGTAGACGTTGCAAAAACGGCAATACGTAGTCAAATCTCGACAATTATATTCCTCATTAGTATTAATGAACAGACAGTATTTTTATAGATCTGTTAATAAGCTTTTATTTACTCCATTATATTAAATTATTTTGGTAAGGAAATTTCTAATTTTTAATCGAAATAGTGCAGATTAATATTTCGCGGCGGAAAATGCAAAACTTTTCAGAGAAATGCAATAGAACGGAGCGAATAGCAATTATAGAATAAAAAATATCTGCCAAAAAATTGAAAACGAAAAAAAAAAGTATCCCTGGGCGGGATTCGAACTCGGGAAACCACTTAAAAATAGTCGCCAATTAGCACGACTGCAAGTCAATTTTTTAAACGTAAGAACTGAATAAATACGACGATTGGAGACCTGTTCTATGTTTCGATGGCGAGGAGAAGACCGGCAATGACGGTACAACGTGAATCGAGGGGTGAAAATCGAAAATTGAGGCCGGCCGGAGCGAATGCTAATCGTCATTTTTTGACAATTCGTGACAATTCCAAAAACGAAATTTTCGTCCATCTGTTTTTTTCTTTAATTTTTTACTCATTTATGCACCACTAAGAGTTTGGTAGAATTGCACCTTCATTATAGATGCTATCTAAACTCTCTTTGGAAAAAAATCTAGCTTTGTAGAAATGATTTCACGAAAACTGTCGCTGCCTCCCGGGCTATAGTTTATTCTACATCTTCAATAACTTTTTGTTAGTAATATTGCTAATAAATCAGGAGCATATCTAATATAATAACAAACATATCATTACTGTAAAAAGTAATTTTTATATGAACTAAATGTACCTATTTTTAATCCAGATTGTGAAAAATCAAGCCAAGCGGGATTAAAAAGAACTTTGATCTTGTGGCATATAGACAAACTATCTTTGCATACACTCTAATAGTGTAGATTGTAGATAATCAATTATTATTTTGAAAGAGTAAAATGTCTCTTTTACTCCCCGAAGGAGAGCTTACATTCTTTCTGGGAGAAAAAGTGGCACGTTAGTCTTTGAAAATGATAACTAAACTAGCAGTACAGAAACATTGTTTTGAAGAATTCCGATTTCCTCAAGCACGCAAAAGGTCTTTCCATTGTTTTCCTCTGGTTTTTGTAATTTCCTTTTTCAAACATTATAATTTTATGGTTATTCATTGCTTGTCGTGTATATGTGTTTTCGTGATATTTCACTTTTGGCGTGAAAGTGATCATCAAGTGACAAAAATTTGATGTTTAAGGAAAAGCCTGCGAAAGTTCGCACCCGTAGTGCGTAGGAAGACGAGAGAAATTGATTGGCGGACACCTGAGTGTTCCATCTGCATTCTCCTTCTGAATAGGGCCTTCAAAAATTTGAAAATTTGTCACATTTTCCATGTTTACGTGTTTCTCGTTGAATTTTCCTTTCGGTGTGAAAGTTGTCATCATCGGGTGACAAACAATTCGATGTTTCAGGAAAAATTTAAAATAACAGGGATACGCAGTAAGCGGAAAAAAATCGAATAGCGAACACCGGAGTTTTCCATCTTTGCTCTTTCTCTGAATAGGGGCCTTCGGAACGGTTTCGCAATGGAAAATGTCAAATTTTTCGTATTTACGTGTTTTTCGTGATATTTTACTTTCGGTGTGAAAATGTTCATCATCGGGTGACAAAAATTTCGATGATTTAAGAAAAAAGTTGAAAAATTCACTGGTAGGTATGAAGTTGAGAGAAATCGAATAGCGCAAACCACTATTTATCTCGTTTCGTTTTCGAGATACGATCGCGGGAATCGGTCCTTAGTTTCCGAGATACGGCCGCTCAAAGACTCCGGAAGGTAAAAATCGAACTTTTTTACCTCTTCCCGAGGTCATATCTCGAGAACTAAACGAGTTAAAGAGCTGCTGTTTACGCCATTTGATTTCTCTCGCCTTCCTAGTTACTAGTCCAAATAGGTAGGTTAAATCGCAAAATTGTGACCGGAGGAGGATCTCTACGGGAAAAGTTGTATTGAGCTGAGATGTAAAATAAAAAGTCTAATACATTATTAGTCACACACTTTCCTTAAGGGTACAAAAAGGACGAAATGGTTTATTTTTGCGTATAAATCGAGAACGATGAGAGATATGGAAAAGGTTTCAGATAAAAAATGTAGAGCTAATAACTTGGCTTACGAAAGGTCATATGCATTTACATCCTATTTCTGATTGTTTGGCTGTAAGATCTGTCTGATTTTTAGGGGATGAATGGAATAATAAAAAAATCGTTTAAAATCGAAAAGTTGATACTTTTTGTTAAGTATTTCTTTTCTGAATCTCCTTAGAATAATTTCAACTTTCTTTGCAGAGATAAAGTTTCTCTGTTTGTTTAGATAGAAGTTATATACATCTGAATTTTTAAATTCACGACTTTTCAGGCCTAAACGTTTTAGTTTAATTTTTTCAAGCAACACTGACCTCTTAATGAAATTTCCTTAAAAAAATTCCATTACAGTTTTTTTTCTCACACGTGCCAACGTTGATATCCAAATATAATTACTACAATTCCTACGATTTTTATTTCACTCGACGCCACTGCAATATAGTCGTTGTAACTTTTTCTAGAGAAAATTGATCCTTCTTGTACGCTTAATCGATTGCTGATTAAATTTGTTTAAAATCGAACGAGAAATCGAGTGGGGCAAACCGAAAGTCGCTGCGGTCCTTCATTTCCGAGATACGGCCGCTCAAAGTCAGCGGAGAATGAAAATCGAAGTTTTTCACCGCTTCCACTCTCTCACTTTCCTACACGTACTCCTGAGTTTGTTTAGATTTTTGCTGAAACGTCGAAATTTTGTCACCCGACGATGACCACTGTCATTCCAAAAATGAAATGTTACAAAAACACCTACTCACGAAAATTGTGACATTCTTTCTTGTTCCGAGGGTCCTACCTACATAAAGAACACAGAAAGAGAACGCCACTGTGCTCTATTCGATTTGTCTCCCATTACTGCATACCTCTGAATTTCTTCAGATATTTTCTAAAACATCGAAATTTTGTTGCCCGATGATGACCACTTCCATGCCGAAAGTGCAATGCTACATACTAGAAATGCGACATTTTTTCACTTTCCGAGGGCCCTATCCACATAAAGAAGGCAGCCGGAGAACGCCACTGTGCGCTATTCGATTTGTCTCCCGTTATTGCACACTCCTGACTTTTTTCATGTTTCTTCTAAAACATCAAAATTTTGTCACCCGATGATGATCACTTTTATACCGAAAGTGAAACGCCACGAAAAACATCTACACACGAGAAATGTGGCATTTTTTTACTTTCCAAGGGCCCTATCCACATAAAGAATGCAGACTGAGAACGCCACTGTACGCTATTCGATTTCTCTCCCCTTACTGTGCACCCCTATTTTTTTTCAGATTTTTCCTGAAACATAATTTTTCTGATGATGACCACTTTCATACCGAAAGTGAACTGTCACGAAAAACACCTACACACGAAAAATGTGACATTTTTTATTTTCCAAGGGCCCTATCCACACAAAGAACGCAGATGGAGAACGCCACTGAGCGCTATTCGATTTGTCTCCCATTATTGCATACCCCTGATATTTTTCATATTTTGTCTAAAACATCAAAATTTTGTTACCCGATGACGATCACTTTCATACCGAAAGTGAAATGCTACGAAAAACACCTACACATGAAAAATGTGACATTTTTTCACTTTCCGAGGGCCCTATTTACATAAAGAACGCAGGCGGAGAACGCCACTGTGCGCTATTCGATTTCTCTCCCCTTACTGCGTACCCCTGATTTTTTCAGATTTTTCCTAAAACATCGAAATTTTGTCGCCCGATGATGACCTGCACTTTCATACCGAAAGTGAAATGTCATGAAAAACACCTACACACGAAAAATGTGACATTTTTTCACTTTCCGAGGGCCCTATCCACATAAAGAATGCAGACGGAGAGCGCCACTGCGCGCAGTTCGATTTCTTTCCCCTTACTGCGTACCGCTGATTTTTTTCAGAATTTTCCTAAAACATCGAAATTTTGTCGCCCGATGATGACCACTTTCATAACGAAAGTGAAATTCCATGATAAACACCTACACATGAAAGAAGTGAAACTGTTCTATTTTCCGAGGACCCTACCGAAGAAAGAACGCAGATGGAGAACTCCGGTGCGCGACATTCGATTTCTCTCCCCTTACTGAGTACCACCCCTAATTTTTTCAGATTTTTCCTAAAACATCAAATTTTTTCACCAAATGATGACCACTTTTACACTGAAAGCGAAATTCCACAAAAAGCACCTACACACGAAAATCGATGAATAACCATTAAAATTTGAAAAAGAAAATCACAAAAAACAATATCTGACAATAATTGAAACTATGACTGCATTATTAGATTTTGTAGATAGTTGCGGTGGCTGCCGCCTAACGTAACCATGAATTGTTTAATTATTCACAATCATCAAATCCTATTAGTAGAATAGGAACTGAATCATTTTTTATTCGCTGCTGCAAATCTAGTCAAGGCTTCATAATAGTGTCTGTACGGCCCTGCACAATTCTGTTGCCAACAACTGATGATGAAATCACTACTTATAGCTAGCCAATTTATGGTTCCTGTAATATCGGCATAACCATTAGTTCGCTTTTTCTATATACGAATTTACTGTGGCGTGCAAACACATTCTTAATATAAGGTTGTTACTAGATAATTTTACTGTAAATAAACGTTTCTGGAAAGAACAGACGATTTGCTCAGACCTGCTGGTGTTAGACTAGCAGTGAGAAAACTGGGTACTGCTTTGGTGTACCATGGATCTAAGCAGTATAGATTGTTTAATATTGCAATAACAATCTTTATGTGTATGGATGTGGTTTATAAAAGATTTAGAAACATCATTAGCCGGGCAAATCTGGATTTTGAAAAATGACTGCTCCAAATGAAAAAAAAATTTTTTGCCAGCTTATAAAGTTAGGTCCCGTCCATCAGTCCGACAAGTTTTTACAGGGCGGAGTCGGCGGGGGGGTGGGGGGCCCATTAAAACTATGGGAAAGCAGTTTTTTCGACGTATCTCCGCAGGTCTTGGTGCAAAAAAAAATCATACTCACCAAAAATGAAGAGTTAGACAAAACACGTAAGCTTGTTCTAACCCGAACCCGATCGCATAATTAGTTCGCGAGATATCGCGATTGAAGTTGCACATTCAGATTCCGATTTTTGTTATCCTTCTTTCCAGAAGCTGTTGACGTGAAAGATATGAAAATAGCCATGACGAATCAGCATTACACTTTGTCAGTCTGTAAAACTCTACTTGGTACTGTAGTCAGTAAACAATAATAAGCTCGCCGCTGCAACATTAGACACTCCCCAGCTAGCAGAGACACGTTCTTTTCGTTGATTAGACGTCACCAAAATTTTGAAGTCCTCTCGACATATAGATGACGACGATATGTCACAGCAATTTGACGTCGATAGATGACGTCAAATGGACGTCGCAAAGGGGGTCAATTATCCGTCGCAAAATGATGTAAAGTGTACATTGTCGGAATTTTACAAATGTTTTTAAAAATTTCAAAAAATAATGAAATATAAGACTCATTTTACTAAGTTCTCTTTTACATATTACGTTACCTTAAAGTTTAAGCCAATCCACATCATGTACCAAATTGTCGAGAGCAAAACATGATTTTATTCCATTAATTACTTTACATTGTTGTAGCAATTATGTATCCTAAATTAAAGCAGGAGCGGCATATATCATATTATATTATAGAAGTATAAATAAAACAGTTACTTTAAAATATTTTTATTTTTTATTACAAAAACCTATTTCAATAATAAAAAACAATTGCTTAGGCTAAAAATTTAAGTAGGCGTGTTTTTAACTAAACAATGATGTTTGCAACTTACATAATATTTTATTATAACCAATTTGTTGCCAGTAAGTAAGTAAAACGCTCGTTCACGCGTGTGTGGGTTCAAGGAGAGCGGGAGAGAGTGCGCCCCTGGCGATTCAACTGACGCTCGCCCGCTTTCGTTCTGTTTTTCCTCTTGTAACTCGCGCGGGCGGACAATGTATGGAGATCGGGTACTTATAAAGTAGAAAAGTCGACAAAAAAGACTTCTCAAAATTTTCATCCCGGCCAGAGCCCCCCACCCCTCTCCATTCTCCCGCATACAACAAAAACTTTGCCGGCCTGTATCTTCCTTTCCAATCATCCGATCGCGATCTTGCCGGGCGGAAATTGAAAATAAAAAAAAAATGCTATTAATCAGTGAAAAAATTATTTTCCCCACCCCCTTCCTTCGTGCCGAAAAAGGCGTGCAAAAATCGGCCATATTTTGTTTTGCGCGCCAGGCGTTTGTTTCTTTCAACAAATAAAAAAATATGGAAATTGGACCCAGCCAGATTGCTGTAGCTCTAATAATAAGGAAGTTACCAGTGTCTTAATAATTTTAATTTCCCCCCCATATCTGCCCTCCTAATTGTCCCACCCCCCGGCTTCATCGAGGGATCATCAATACCCTTCTATTCAGGAAAAATTGAGGCCCCAACTCCACTGCCTCTCGAGAAATAATTAATTTAATTTTTAATTTTTTCGCAACTTCAATCGCGATATCTCGCAAACTAATTATGCAATTGGGTTTGGGTTGGAACCAGCTTACGTGTTTTGTGAATCTCTTCACCTTTGGTAAGTACGATTTTCTTGTGGAACTAACACCTAGATATGTTGGAAAAACTGCTTTTCCATGCTTTTAATGGGGCTGTTTCCCCTACCCCCCGCCGTCTCGGCCCTGTAAAAACTTGTCTGAATGATGGAGGGGGGGGGGGGACCTAACTTTATAAGTTGGCAAAAAAAAATTTTTTTCATTCGGAGCAGTCACTTTTCAACCCTGTTTTTCCCCCAGATCTGCCCCACTCATTGACAATTTAATTCTTATAGATATTTGTCTATATTGTCTGCATGCATCTAGGTGGAAATGGGAAAAACAATATATTACCAACATATCAATGGTTTAATCAGTTTAATATATTTTTCATGGTTTCAACGTACCTACCTATATTGACCCAATATTAAATTAAGTTTCATTCATATTATAACTACTTAGGTTAGGTTAGGTTACTTTGAAGATAATACTGAATGTATGTCTAGTTTTCAATCCGTTCTTTTATATGAAACAGCACTTCAAGCTGTCATTACTTCTGGAAAGGACGGATTGGCGATGGTCAAATATTTGTAGCCCTATTTATAGATCTAAGGTAAGCATACAAAACTGTGGACAAGGATATTTTCAAGGACATATACGAACGTTGGTTTCCAAACACCCCCCTCTACATTTAACAAGTCTTAAGTCATTTTTTTTATTAAATCCCTTACATTTAATTAAAACAAACATTTATTTTATGTAATGCTTATCTTTATTTGTGGGTATGTTACAATTACAAAAATAACATTTTATTTATCATATCCAATAATACTTTTAAACAACATTTAGTATTAACATATATAATCATCACATTTAAAATTAAAAAACAATAAAAAAATAGACGATATATTTTAATACTAGAGTCTGTCTCAGCCTTTATGGCGTGTGTATGGCTCGAGCTACCTCTTGCTTTAAGATTTGTGCTCACTCATACATATATCAAGCGGGACGCTATTCTAAACCTATGACTTTCCACTTATAAAACTTCTACAATTATACGTTCATCGCTTTCATTCGGTTAAACTCGATAATGGGCCAACGTTTGGGCCCACTCAATTAACATAGCCGTGTGACACGTTTTGACTGGTCGATCCGACACTGTTCGTTTCTTGCTTCAAATCATCTTAGAACGTACGGTTCTTGTGACGCACATGCCATAATCACCGATACAGACTCTACTACTACTACCCACTATAGATAAATAAATTAAAAAGTCTCTTTAACAGAAATGTGTTTTAAAGAGATTATTTACAGAAAAAATATATACTACTTCCAGTCCATAAAATGTTCGTATCACCAATCAGAAAATTAATAAAATATATCTTCACATTTAAAATTTATATATTTTTGCATGTGGATACTAGATTTAACATTCCTTGATTATGTTTAATACATAATTCTCTAGTCAACAAAATATAGTAAATATAAATGATGTAACGTATGCTCACTTGACAAGCTCATTTCTGACCTCTACTGTGCCTTTCCAAGTGCCTCTATATTGAACATGTCTGTTTATATTTATATATTTAACAGTTGTATAGCAGCGCTTTGTCCTCTAGATAACTATTTAACTTGTAGTACCATCTCCAGGTGCTAGATAGCGCACAAAATTTAAAGTAGAGAAAATTTGTTGCAAACCTATTGTTCACCCAACACACCACAACGTTTTCTGTGCTAGAAGGCGACGATGTTGCATTGTTAGGCAAGATCAAAGTGGGTTTTATGCGGCCACGCAGTTCCAGGGCAGTAGTGACGATAGCTCTCTAAGCGGAAAAGAAGGTAGAGAATTGTATGAGGTCAAGAAATTAAAGAGGAAATACCGGCCGCTATGAGCCAAGTATGAAGATTCCAAGAAGTGCGTCAGGCTGTATATTACAGGACTGTACTAATAATAAATCTTCTCGTGAACAGAGATATAAAAGCCCTAAATAGGGCAAACTTATGAAGACTGTGATTGTAGGCCGAGAGCCTAAGCGAGTCTGAAGTCAAAGGACTGTGATTATAGACTGAATCACGGCAAGTCCAAAATCAAAAAGAGACAGTGATCACAAGAGTGCCGGCAAGTCCAAATGCTAAACCTACGACTGTAATTCACAGGACCTGGCAGGCCCCAGTACATACATCTCTCCAGATGACCAGGGCAGCTTAGAGGATAATATACCAGACCTTACTTATACCTATGAGAGTGAACCAAATTCTCCAGCTAATCTAGACACAAGTAATCAGGAAGCTTCATGTAGGAATGATGCATCTCTAGAAACTGGTTGAGAGTGAACCAAATTATCTAGCTAATCTAGACACAAGTAATCAAGAAGCTTCATGTAGGAATGATGCATCTCTAGAAACTGGTTGAGAGTGAACCAAATTCTCCAACTAATCTAGACACAAGTAATCAAGAAGCTTCATGTAGGAATGATGCATCTCTAGAAACTGGTAAGGAAGAGAACCATCATTAAATGAGATTCTTGAACTTCTAGGTAATGACAATGGGGTTAAGAATAGTAACAGTTATGAAGTAGACCTTTCAAGAAAGGAAACTTGATCACAATTTAAGCAAAGTTTTAAAAAACAGATGCACTTAGAGCTCTCGATAAATCACCCAGTACTACTATTCTTAGGTGCTCCTCAGGTAAACCCAGAGGCAATAGCTGCAATGCCACCGGTTGCTGAGAAAAAATTTCAAATTATACTTGCGTTTCCTTCTTCAGATGAACACAATGTAGTATCTCTACTTCACGTAAGATGGCCACAAATTTTAAAGCCGGTAAAACGGAAAACCCTCTCGTGTCTTCTATGGTCCCTGTCGGTAATTGCTGTCAAAATCACTTCTTTTCTTTGTGTTAGATGTGCGACATTGAAGTTAGATATGTGGAAGTTATTTAAACATGGGCAAAATCAAAGGAAAATTGAGTTCTTCATCGTCAACGTCTGATGAGAATTCAGAAGCCGCATATTGGCAGCCGAGATATCGCAAACTACAAAAAGAAATTAGAAAGAAACGTTCCAAGAAATCTCCGGTTCGTTCGAGGACGCCATTGTCCAGCAATTTTACCGACAGCATGATTACTCACAGTGATAAAGAAAACAGGGATGACAAATCTCTTTGTGAGTTTGTTAATGTAGAGATGGATAGTAACACAAATGAATTAGAGGAAAGCAACATACCTGGTGAAGAATTAGAATCCCGTAAGTTTCGAAACGTTCATCTGTTTCAAGCTTGATTATAAGATGCATTCAGTTGTACTTTATCCTAGTAGAATTACACAATTAATGGAATAGGGTTATGGGTCTGTGTATCTATAAAAATATGTCGATTTACCTTCAACACTGAGGTCGGTGTACCTCAAAAAATCGAGGTTGATGTACCTCCAACAATGAGGTTGATGTACCTCCAAACAACAACGAGGTCGATGTACCTCCAAACGAGGTCGATATATCTAGTTAAAGTTTTTAAACCTCTAGAAATAGGCAGTGTTCTTATTTATATATTTTTGAGTCCTTATAGGCCAATATATTTTTCTTGCTGAGCTTATAGGTCAATGCACCTCTACAGTAGTATTGTGTAAATGTTTATACACATTTATTAAGCTTTGCTATTTCTTTTATATGAGCAAGATCCACTAGCATTTATGGGCCCTTTTTTAATTAAAGACATTCTAAGTCTGCTGGGCAGAGAATCAGAAACTACGTGAAGGTGATATTATTCACCAGGATATTGCATCACAGTGGGAACAAATTCTGACTGAAGGTCTCAAAGAAGAAAGGTGAAAGAAACTTAACTCTAAATATCCCCCTCATAAGATTTGTTTGCCAATGGGCACACCCAAAGTAAATCCAGAAGCAAAAGTAGCATCAGGAGAGGCAGCGCTAAAAAGAGATGAAAGATTGCAATTAGTACTGTCACAGCTAGGGGCAAGCTTGGCTGCCTTGGGAAAAACTTTAACATTATTACTAGAAACAGATGAGGGGGGGGGGGGGGGGGGAACAACCACCAGCTTATTAATCTCGTCAGTGATGCTGGTAAACTGATCGCAGACCTTCATTACAAATAATCGGAAGTTAGACAATCCCTTTTTATGCACAATTTCAATAAGGACCTCAAAGAGGTGGTGACGGATTCTAAAATAGATGGATGGCTTTTTAATAAGATCAGCCAAAGCCATGGAGCGATCTGGTCAAGATTTAAAAGTTAAGAAAGTTCTTGCCGGCTCCTCATCTTCTAGACATTTTTTAAACTCCAAAAGTCCGCCCAAGCGGCATGTGAGGTTGGGTGGACAGAAAATGAGAAGTCCGAAAATGCTTTATCAATACAAACGATGAATCGATCAAAGGAATTAGGGCAGAAAATCCTCAATCAAGTCGAGGAGATATTAAGCAGGCAGGTTCGCTTTAGAGCTGGAGCATTATCTAGTTTTATGCAGCATGGAAAAGCATTACAAAAGATCTGGCAATTTTATTTATCATTAAAGGTTATAAAATTCTCTTTTGTAAAAAAGTGGTGCAGGAAAATGTACCTGCAGAAAATGCTTGGTCAGTTATAGAGCGACATAATATTCAGCAGGAAATTAATCATTTGCTAGACATAGAGGCAATTAAAGTTTGTAAGTAGGTACCAAAGTCTAATGGAAAATAACATCTGATTTTAAATTTAAAAAAGCTCAACACATTTATGTCAACAAGGCATTTCAAATTAGAGGATAGAAGTACAGTTTGTAAACTTATCTCCAAGAATTGCTAGACCTGAAGGAGGCATATTTTTTAATTAATGTGGATGAGATATTAAGGAAATATCTTCGATTTTATTTTACTGCCACCTTATTTCAATTTACAGTCTTGCCTTTTGGTCTATGCACCGCACCCTTCAATTTTACTAAGATGATGAAACCAGTTTTATCCTCCTTAAGATCTAGAGGTTTCCTGTCAGTTTTGTATTTGGATGATTGGTTCTTTCTTGGCAATTCCTATTTGAAATGTATTGAAAACGTTGAACAAACAGAATGCCTGCCAAATTAGGTTTTGTTATAAACAATGAGAAAAGTGTCCTTACCCCATCTAATTCCTGCACTTATTTAGGTTTTCTGTTTAACTCTCTATTTATGACAATATCTCTCCCTACATCGAAACGTAGTAAAATCTATGAGATGTTAACGAAATTTTCATCTATGTCACGATGCTCAATTCAGTTCTTTGCACATGTAGTAGGGATGCTGGTGGCGGCCTGCCCTGCCATGAAGTATGGCTGGGTTTACATCAAAAATTACAAAGAGTAAAATACTTAGCATTCAGGAAGGCAGGAGACTATAATGCAATAATGCAAATTCCAAATTATATTAAAGCGCATGTTGATTAGTGGCTTAGTAACATTTTCAAATCCAGTGAGGAGTTAGATAAGAAATATTTTCAGTTGGTTATTTTTTCAGATGCTAGCTCGACCTGCTGGGGCGTTGTATGTGGAGAGGAGAGAGTTTTGGGACATTGGTCGCAACAAGAGAAATTAATGCATATTAATCTATTAGAATTGAAGGCAGCGTTTTTTGCATTGAAATGTTTTGGAAAAGATAGATCTAATTGTAATATTCTTTTACGGATTGACAACACCACTGCCATTTCTTATATAAACAGGATGGGGGGTATTTGCTTTCGAAATTTAAATAAATTAGCTAGAGAAATATGGCAGTGGTGTGAGTTTCGCAACCGTCACATATTCGCTTCCTATATTAGGTCTTCAGGTAATGCAGAGGCTGATGCAGAATCTAGGAAATTAAAACCAGATACGGAATGGGAACTAAACTAGTCAGCTTTTCTAAAAAAGTCGCCAACTTTGGAAAACCGATGATAGATCTATTTGCCTAGTAGTAAAAAATGTATATCATGGTAAAGAGATCCAGGAGCAGTGGCTGTGGATGCGTTTACTGTAAGCTGGTCAGGATTATACTTTTATGTTTTCCCTTCTTTCAGTCTCATTTTATCTGTTTTGCAGAAAATATTAAGAGACAAGGCTAAGGGGATCGTAGTGATTCCATTTTGGAACACTCAAGCATTGTATCCATTATTCACAAAGCTGCTGCGTTCAGATCTTTTTTTGTACCCAGATTATAATTTATTATCTTCCATCGGCAGGAACCCACATCCTTTTTGGCCGCAGCTTACCCTGGCAGTGGGCTATTATCCGTCGAGCTATTGAACTAAAGGGCGTACAAGAGTCAACACTTCGCTTCATGATGGCCTCCATATCAACGTCAACTTTAAAACACTACAGTGTTGGTCTCAAGTTATGGTGGAAATTTTGCTTAATGAACAGAAATGATCCCTGGGAATACCCAGTTCTTAAGGTTCTAGCCTTTTTAGAGCGCGAATTCAAGAGAGGTGTGTCCTATGGTTCTTTGAATAGTTATAGATCGGTCTTATCTCTGATTCTATTTCCAGACTTAGCAACGGACTTTAGAGTAAAAGAGTTTTTTTAGAGGAGTTGCCAATTTGAGACCTTCTCTACCTAGATACGAAGCTGTCTAGGATCCTGCAATAGTTTTAGGTTATTTGGGGAGCCTTTATCCCAACAAATCTACCCCTATTGAGCATTTAGCTTATAAAACAGTCACTTTATTAGCTCTGGTCACTGCTCACAGAGTTCAAACTTTATTTCTTAGCAAAGTAGAAGATATTATTGAAAATGATAGAGGCGTTGAGATAAAGATTCCAGCTAGAATTAAAACAACAGCACGTAACAAGGCACAGGCTATTTTATCTTTACCTTCTTTCAAAGACAACCCTGCTATATGTCCCGGTTAACACTCTACGCTGTTACTTACTAAAAACTAATAAATTTAGACCGCCGAACTGTAGAAAGCTTCTTTTAACATTCAAAAAACCTATTCATGAGGCGTCTGGACAGACGGTCAGTAGATGGATTAAATCTATTCTGTATAGAAGTGGTATTGATGCCAGGTTGTTTTCTGCTCATAGCAATAGACATGTGGTTACATCCACGGCCAAGAGGAAGGGTATTAGTTTGGATGTTATTTGGAATACAGCAGGGTGGTCTAGAGAGTCGAGCACATTTGCTAGGTTTCATGATAGGCATTTGTTTGACAGATTGTCGTTTGCCAATAGTGTTTTATCTTAAGTTTGAGTTGCAATTTTTGTTGTTGTCTTGTTTGTTTTGCTACCAACAAGTATTTTTATTAAGAGCAAATGTACTGATTTTGACAATAAAACTTATCTATCTAAAGAGTCGCAAGTTTCTTTCAACATCTACATTGTGTTCATCTGAAGAAGGAAACGCAAGTATAATTAGAAGATCAAACGAACTTACCTGAAGTGAAGTTCGATCTTAATTATACGTAGCGTTTCCTTCGAAGATGATTCCCGCCCTTGCCCTTTATGGGAATTTGAATTCCTTACCCACATCTTGCAACTCGGCTTTGAACAAAGTGATTTTGACAGCAATTATCAACAGGGACCATAGAAGACGCGAGAGGGTTTTCCGTTTTACCGGCTTTAAAATTTGTGGCCATCTAACGTGAAGTAGAGATACTACATTGCGTTCATCTTTGAAGGAAACGCCACGTATAATTAAGATCGAACTTCACTTAAAGTAAGTTCGTTTGATCTGCTAATTATTGCTCAGAATCGTTTAGGTTGCAGCATATCTGCTTTTGGAAAAGCTTTGGATGAAATTATAAAAGATCCAAATATAATTAACAAAAATGATTCACCATTTAAATGATGCAGAGCAAATTCTTTGTGACTGATTTTCACCATAGTATGTCCTTGGTCAGAAAACTTTACATTAGTGCAAATTTATATAAACTGTAAAGGAGATTTCTAACAAAAGCTCAGTGGGGGAATTTCTATTTGGAGAAAATCTGACAGAGATTGAGAACTGCAAGAGCTGTAGAACAGACAGGGAAGGAATTACAGCAAACCCAGGCACAAAATGTCCTGTTGTAAATTCTCAAATGAAAGGAAAATCTCTTACCAGCCCTTTAAAGTACAAAAGGCTTACCTCGACATCAGAGGAATGCGAGGCAGAAAGGTAAAATGTCTCCCAGGGAGTTCACAGCAGGAGGTACTAAACGTGAGTATTAGTCTAGCTGGTAGATTAAAACAATTACCTCCTCCATATCAGTGGAGAAAAATAAATAAACCCAACAATCATTAGTTGGATATTTGGTTATAAAATAAATTTTATTGAAACACTGGTTCAGGTGAACTCAGTTAACAGGAATCACTCCGCTAGAGAATGTCCTGTCACTAGTTAACCAGAATATCCAAGTGTATTTCTGGAAATAACCAATTTATTTCTCCATATTTTTTTATTGAGAAAACAGATACGAAATAGAGATTTATTTTAAATCTTAAAAAATTAAATAATTTCATAAATCGGAACACTTTAAGCTTGAACGTCGTTAGGATTAATTAATAAAGACATATACATAAGAACAATTGATTTAAAGGATGCATATTATCTTATACTAATTGACAATAGCTACAAAAAAATATTTACGGCTTTATTTTAAGAATAATCTTTATGATAATCTTCCCTGGAACGAAATTTTCGTAGACCACATGCACGCAGTACTTTTTGCAAATAAAATAGAAGACGGAAAGATTAAAATGGCAACCTCGCTCAGTGTAATCGGCACCATGATGTACAAATTGATAAGAGACCTTTGGTACCCTGTACAGCCAGCTGAAAAAACGTATCACCAATTATGCAAAATACTAAGTAATCAATTGGGTATGCACAAGTCGAGATGGAGGAATACATAAAATTTTTTCAACTTCATCAATTGGAGGGTGAGCAAGTAAGCGATTTCTACACAACGTTGAGAGGCCAAGTAGCAAATTTCCAATTCGACGCCCACTTAGAGGAACATTTGAAAAGTAGACTAGTAGCGGGCTTAACTCAAGGTGCCATCCACGATAGACTACGAGAAGAACCAGTGTCCAAGACGACTCAAGAATTGATGCAAATTGCAGTGTAGAAGGAAGTGATTGGTGATGAGAGAGCTCAAGTGAACGCCGTAGAAAAGTCAAAGCACACGCGTTAGAAAATGCAAAATCTGGTGGAGCCTTATAGAACCAAAAGGGAAGGAGCCTGGCTACTAGTGACACCTCCGATGTCAAAATGGCAGAACAAGACAAGCAGACAAATGCAATTATGCAGATAAGAAGCACAGAGGAGTATGTAAGTACACAAACTATAATTGTAATCTATGTAAGAAAAGAGGTCATTTAAAAGCAGCATGTCCAGATCGTTTAAATGTCAATTGCATGGATATAGACTTTCTAGAACCTATGTCTGCTATTTTTCAGAAGCATCTAGAACAACTCTTCCAATGTGAGTAATTTCTTAGACAACATTCTGATGACAGGAAAAGATGATTAGGAACACATTGCGATGCTGGAACGAGTACCTCAAAAATTGCAAGAAGCGGGACTTACGATGAGAATGGAAAAATGCCAATTTCTTCAAGAGGAGCTGAAATATTTGGGACATAAAATAACCAGGGAAGGCATAAAGAAGACCACAGATATGGTTAGAGCCATTGTAGCAGCACACACTGAGGAACGTCAGTGAAACCTGTAGCTTTATACATATGGTCAATTACTATAGCAAATTCATACCTAATTTAGCTACTAAATTGAAACCTATATACAATCTTTTAAAGAAAGACAGGAAATTTCAGTGGAATGGTCAATGTGAGGGCCATCTGATCAACGGAGTAGAAAAACCCATAGCATGTGTATCTCGAACACTGAATCCAAGTGAAGACGCATATTCTACAATACACAAAGAGGCGTTACCGATTAATTATGGAGTAAGGAAATTCGGCAATATTTACTGGACCATAAATTTGTGTTAAAGTGTGGCCATATGCCGCTAATTGCAATTTTTGGTGACGACAGCCAAATCCCAATAATGCACGCAAATAATAATAATAATAATAATATAAATTGCCTTTATTTAGTATTACAATATATAATACCAAGGGCTAAGTCTAGCCGAAGCTACTCTACAGTTACAGAGGTGGGAAATTTACCTAGCAAATTTCCATCATACAATCCAGTACATCAAAGGATGCACGAACCATTTTGCCGATTTTGCAGAACATCACATTTAGCAATTTTTCAGGGATTAAAATGTTTCGTGAAAGATAAATAATCTTATGGGTAAAAGACATTTTTTTAAAAATTTGAGATAGAATCATGAAAATATAGTGAAATAAATATTGCACATGAGTCACAATTTTAGAATTGATAGTTGATAGTTTTTATTTAGTTTCATTTGATATATTATAAGAAAAAAAATGTATAAAACAGGTCAGAGGAGTGAGCATTAAAAAATATAAACTAGACAAATAATGACACTTACTTATTGTAAAGATACAATTCTGCACTGAGAGTAAATAAAGATAAAACTTAAAAATAGTTACAATTATTATAAATCAAGAAATTCTTAAATTGAATATGGTTCTATATCACAGATATATTTAAAAACTTGTCCTCTGAAATTATTTTAGAAGAATGTTGTTTTTGAGTAAATCAGGTGGTACATTAAAGAATTTGATTGATTAGTACCAGTTAAATGGTGCATCAGAAATGCATAATTGCTTTTCTGACGAGTATCAGAGATTTGATTTAAGCTTAATTTTTTGAAATTAGCCTGATGATTTTTTAAATCTAGCAAGCAGGAGTATACATATAGTCCGAGTATTGTGAGAATTTAACAGATAATATGAATTAATAATTCCTTGTGATATTAAACCCTCATAAGACCTTCTCATAAAACTCCAAAATGGAGCTATTTTTGAAACCCCATAAAAGGGTCTTATAGACAGACCCTTTGATTTGTGTACGATTTTTATTTATTACTAAATAAATAGTCATGTTATATAAAATCTCAGTCAAGGGGCACTGGGATAAATTTTCTATGCCATATTCCATTACTTTACTATAAATATGGTGCAGACAGCTCAAACTGCAGTTCTATTGAAATCATGTTTCAACAAATATGCCGACTGAATCATAGTATTCATTTAAAATTGCAAAATTAAATTATATATACTTACAGAATAAGTGACATAAAATAGTACAGTGAAAGAACTACTTAATAGCACAACACGTGTGACATGTGGACATATAGTGGTTAACAATGTACCGTAATATCTTGCCCCATTTGTGCTATTCTACACTGTTCATGCTGATTCTAAGCAAGCTGTACACAATAACTTAAAAGACAAATGTTTAATAGTAAAAGTTGTGAACGTGCAATATATATTTATCGGTCCTAATGATTTAAAGTATGTATAATAGAAAAAACTGGCATCTGCCAGAATAATATATGTACTTAAATATATTACACTAGTATCCACATGCTAAAATATAAACCTTAAAAGAAAAAAAACTATTATTTTAAATCTGAACTACAACTTTTTATCTAATTTTTCAATTAATTGTTCAATCATATTTGCATCAACGAGCCCTATAAACTTATCAACTACTAAACCATTTTTAACAGCTATTACAGCAGGAACAGCTTTGACCTCAAAGGTATGTACTAATTCAGCATGGCTTTCAACATCTACTATAGCTAAATCTATGTTATCCTTTGGTTCGATTAATTCCTTCATTTTAGGAGTTAAGATATGGCAAGGTTCACACCATTCGGCATGGAAGTTTACGATAACAGGATTATCAGAATTCATGACTTTTGATAAAAATTCATCGTTACCTTTTATGTTGATGATTTTGTTTAATTTTGAACTAGTTGTTAATGACCTACACTGCCGTAGTACTACAGGGAAAATTTTACTCATTTTATTCTTGATAATAAAAACTTCTTATGGGTTTTGGCCGCACAGGTTCGATACAGTGTATGACAAAAAATGATACAAATCCAACGAGACCACTAAGCCACAGAAATGCAAGAAATAAATTCTTGTAAATTATACCATAATCCTTTACCTAGAAAATGACAAAAAATGTAACTTTCAGTAAAAACACAAGAAATAAAAAAATCTTACAATAATTTCAGCTCCTTCTACAGATTGGTGTTTCTTATCTGTGGGTATGATTAACAGCAGGATAGTTAAAGCTGTTGCCGATCCTAGAGCAATCCAGGATATGTTGCTTTGGAGTTTTACACCAACTACAAAAACTATTAATGCGATAATCCAAACAATTATTAATAAAAGAAGACCAATTCCTATATTGCCAATTGTAGTCATAGCTAAAAATTATAAATAGGCAACTAATTATGAAGGTTATATTATTTAGGTCAACATTAGAGGTTATGTTCTCGTTAAACAATTCTCTTACCATAGTATGATATTAATTAGTTGCTATGTTTGTATTCGTTTTTCAGCAAATTCATATTGTTTGCGTTTACTGAAACGGCACAATATTGATTTAATAAATTGAGAAACTACTTAACCCTACATAAATGTAAGTTTCTGCTTATGCAACCCAATATTCACGAAATCGCACGTAGCACAAAAATACGTGATTGATAAAATTAATACCAGTCACAGATAAATAATCTGTACCAGTCATGCAGTTTGTTCATTTGTGCTGATTTATAACAACTATGAAACACGTTGTCTCTCTCAGACTCACATTATTTGTGATAGCACTATCTTTATTTAACTGCTTCAAGCTGCTTTAAATCAACACAAATGAAGAAACCTATAGCTTGTTTATATCATTGAATTTACCTTCTATCTCACTGGTTTATATTTTGTTTTTCATTCATAAAATCATGAAGTAAAATGGTTTTATAGTTATATTGACACATAGATTTATTGACACCCTCCATGCTGGCCGCCATGACAATATACCTGCTTTCGTTCGACAGAGTGATTCGTAATCATAGGAAACCTGTTTCAAGTGTTGTCTCTGTCCCTAGCATGCAATTTTGTATCATATGATCACGACGATTATTCACTATTGCACAAACCTAATCCGATTAGTGCGGTTAGCCACACTACGATGCTACACTTGGAATTATCCGTTTCTTATCCAATTTTTAACAGGATGAGAAAAATATCCTCCGCCTTCATAGATTGTCCGCAGGTCGGCAACACTGGATTGTCATATTGGCAACGTCATCAAAATAAATTTGGAAATTTGGCGTAGGCATTTCCGAAATCCCCGATTTTACCCTCTCAGTCATTTTACCCGCCAGATGGTCTAAAATACCCGCATTTCGGGTAAAATACCCGACATTGGCAACCCTGAACAGGATAGGACAGTCAGACGAAATAGACGAGACGAAGACAGTTGCGAATTTTATTTTTATTTCCTTATGTCTTACACTGAACTATTCACAATAAATGGAAGACCGATACAGATATATGCGCGTGAACAAAATACTTCAATCATGCAATTCAAGGTCCCCGGGATTTGCGTCGCCGCAGTACAAATCTAGCTTTAAAAGTATGTTGTTGCTTGAATCAGAATTCTTCTCGAGGACGTTATGCGCAGACACAATTTTTCTTTGCTTTGTCTCCCGTGGCGGGAGGTCTTGGATTAGTGCAGAATTTCAGAGCCGGCATCAAGTAATTCTCTCGTTTTTATCGCTCGTTGAAATTGAAAATTAAATAATTATGTTTTGGGCATGACAACCGTTATGTCCTTTAATAAAAATTAAGACAAATGTTAACTATATAAGAAATGTCAATCTATACACGCATATTTTTGATGATTTCGGAAAAAATGGCAAATTATAAACACTTGCAATAAAAATAGAGACGGCCCTCGCGTTCTACACACTGCGATTGCGCCCCTACCGGGGGTCGCCATACTTGCGCGAGATTCAATTTGACACACAAATAGGTATGGACATTGGCATTCCATTTATATGTATAGGTCAGTGATGTCTTATGCTTAAGTCTTGCACAATCGGGTAAAAGCGTATGCTTTCGGGTAGATTCGCAAAACAGTTCCGCCCAAAGAATTTATATAAATTCTTTAGTTCCGCCACAAATCTGACATTTCAGGATAAAATATATTAATTTTGAATATGGAAAAATTATTGGTGATAATCGCTTAGGCTTCTATTGAAGGAAAATAATACTAAAATAGAATAAATCAACAAAATGTAACTACTTCTGCCACGTAGATTTGTAGGGACTGCGCACGCACCGATCTTACGCTTACGACACTATGAATGCACCTCTCTAAAATTAAGTCATACGTCTTATGCTTACATCTTATGGCTTAATGCTAATGCACTCTGAAGCCACCTTTAAAACATAGTATCTGAGCTTCTACTAACAGTAATTTATTATTCTTTGAATTTATTGAGACTTGAAGGGCGGACAGACAGAGACGGAATTACACAGATGTAAGAACATAAGTAGCATAATTCAGTTTTCTATACTAGAGTGCACTATAATGTCTGCCCTCGACGTTAGATGGCGACATAAATTCCTAAGAACGTCCTAATTCAAAAAATGTTTGTTTTCTTTTTTATAAGCAGATGGTGAAAATATCAAGCAGCAAAAAGTCCCTCAAAATGATGTAAATATCCCTTTGATCCCTCTTGTACTTAAAAATCCTGCTAATCGGGATATATCCCTCGAAATGGCAACACTGCTTGTATTATAAGGGTAGGTAGATACCTTATAGCGAAGATTACAGAATTAAGGACTCTTCGCACTATCCGGACCGTCAACGTTCCGTTACGGTACTATGAATAACTATGGGACTATGAATAAGATACATATCTACATACAAAAACTCATAGATTTAATGCAAAAACTGTATGTGAGTGACTAAGTACTAGACCACAGATCTATACAGGGAGCCACTTTTCATATAAGCAAATTTTGCCCGCGTCATAGAATTTTGGCGTGAGCGAAGCAGCCATGAGGGGATGCGGGCAAATAAGAAGAGGCACCCTATTTTTTCAATAACTAGAAGGTTTGTAGTTTCATTTAAAAAAAAATCATCCATGTATTCGATGACTTAAGAAAACAAAAAAATAAATAAAACTTTATTTGAGGGTGTATCAGGGTTGCGGGCAAATTAAGCATGGCATTCCACTATAAATCTCATTGTATGCATCAGAACCTACATATTGACGTAAGTTTTATACATGGTAGAAACATATATAAGGTATGCTCGTCCGGGCTACCAGAATTTGACTTTTCTGCGCATGGAACCAACGGGAACCATATTGGATATATCACAGTATATTGACAGAGAATCGTAATATTCTGTGATATTACACGTTTCAAGTTTTTATAATATTATCCCTCAACATTGTACCCCTGCAACCAGGTGTAAAAGTAGCCGTGTTGGGGTGCGTAACTGCGTAATATCATTCTTGTGTTTGGTTTCTCTATGGTGTGATATTTTTGAGGTTAAAAAAGAAACGATTAAGTATTTATAATAAACTTTAGACATGGTTGGGTGCAGTATAAACAGTTGCAAAACTAGGAGTGGAACTTCAACTGAAAGAAATGTCTCTTTCGGTTCCCAAAAAATGAAGAATATCGAGAAAATTTGTCCAGTAAAACCTGATCATTTCAAAAACGGTAATTATAAAAACAATAATTATTTAATACATTGGCTTATTTACAATTACAATATATGTATTAGTAAAAGATGTACCTATTTACGATATAAAAGTTTGCATTTGTTATTTAACACAAATGTGGTCAGAATTAAAAATTGTTTTTTTTACAGCTCGCATTTGTTCAGTGCATTTTAAGAGGGCAGATTTTAAAGCGACCTCAGGAGTAGGTATCTCAAAAATGTTGAAAACTATTCTCCAACGAATATCCGTGTCCTTCTGCCTCATGCAGTACACCTATCCCATACAGCACAAGGACATCCTCAGAACATACTGGGGACAACTTTTCAGGACATATGGGATATCCTGGGAAGATCCCATTATCACCTTAGGATGTCCGTGGGATATCCAAATGGGACAGTTCGGGCTTTGCTGATGACGTCCTCAGGACATCAGTACGAGTGTGTACAGGACGTCATCAGCTCTCATATGGGTTATGCCTGGGCTTTACTATGAACAACCTGAGGACATTGATTGGACTGTATACAGGACATCCCCCAGTTCTTTTAGAGTTTATTGGATATTTCTAAAGACAGCAAAAAATACATATTATTTTATAATATAGTAGATCATTACTTTTAAACTGAGCCAATAAGCAAAGACAAAGGAATACAAGTTTATATAATGACAAATCAAAATTTTGAAGTATTGATATAAGTTACTTTGAAGTATTTGAACACGATTAATGAAAGAAAATTTCTTTTCAACCCCGAGAAGGGGTGAAAAAAAATATAACAAAGTGTTTTTTCAAAATTACTCTAAATGTGTAAAAGCTAGTAAAAAAAATTTCAAATGCAAATTGTAAAAGCATGAAATATTACATAAAAATGATCTCTAGCCTTTTTTTGGTATAATTAAAATCAACAGAGTTTAGGGTGATTAGAAGTTGTAAGGGATGATATGTACAACTTTAAAAAATCATAGTGTGCTGAAAAGTTTATAATGAATTTAAAAAAAAAATATTCACTCAGTAAAATATAAAGGATTACGTATCTGACAATAACATCTGCGGACAATAACCAATCACATTTTCCCCTTTTAGACAATATAATAAATACAAAGATATAACATATTTATGAAATATTTATCGTAATCTTATTTGTCGAAAGAACTTTAAAATGAACGTGGATAAGACATCGATGCCCGGTGGATTTCTTAGAATTTTCGACAAATAAGTTTTTAGAAGCAAATTTTACAAACCAATAAAAGACACCATAAAATAATATATAATAATAATATATATACTTTTCATTATTTTTGTTGTTGAAATCTCCTAAATAATAATACCTATAATAGGACGACTCTAGGACTTGCCCAGGACATTCCCACAGTGGATATTTTGTTAGGCTTTTAATATCTTTGCAGGATATTACTAGGACATCCTGCCAGGATTTGTCTAGGATATCCCCATTTGGGATATTCTCAGGTTGTATATATTTTATTGGCATATCCTAAGGATATCCTGAGGAATGTTGTCCTCGACTGGGATATACGGGACCAAATGAGGATATCCCAGGGATGTCATGTGCTGTGTGGGATAGAACATTTGGCAAGAATCATTCTCCAAGATATAACGTATAAAGCGAAAAGTAAGAACAAGTAAACATATTCATGCATATTGTTTAATTTCAAAGAAAAGTTAGTATGCAGTATGATACATAAATCTAGGAGTATTTAGATTTTATTCTGTAAAATTTGATTAATGACGCTTACATCTCTTGTCAAGATACTCTATAATATACTCTATATGTTGTAAAAAGTCTCAGTATAATACTTATTTTATTTATTAAATATAGTATGTTTATTTTGTTATAGAATAAAAGTATAAAATAAGACGAGTGTATGATTTCTTGTGTGACTGTCCGGTATACCCTCACAAGGTGTGTCAAGACAATTAGAAGTTATATTACCTGTGGTGTATGTATTTTTCGTAAATATTGGTTAAAATTTACTATGACGATAGCATTTGTAACTAAAAAGATTAATATTGTTGTACAAATAACTTTATATTACATATAATATATTCTTTATATTAAAAAATTGACATCATAAAATCATACTAAAAACTCATACAGTATTCATGAGCCCTTTGATAAATATTGATTATATAGAGCTATATACCTATATACGTTATTTTTTTTAGTATTGACAACTTAACCTATCAACTTTAAATCGCCGAACTAGATCATATAAAATATATACCTATATACTGCATGAAAGAAGTACCTTTTTACCATATTTTTTACAAAGAATGTCTTGCATATCTATAACTACACGGTAGTAAAAAAGCACTAAAATTACAATGAAAATTTGCTACATCAATGTTGAAATGTATGTATGTACAGTCTTACATTATTATTCAAAGCCATTCTACATTTTTTCCAAATAAGTAATATTTCGTCAAATTTTAACCTTATTTCCAAAATGAGGCATCTGTTTTTAAATGGTATGTGGAATCATCTCCTTTTGTACAAAAGAATACCCTACATTATTTATTTGAAATATGCGCTCGAATCGCTATTGGTCCGATTATCAATATGGTTCCCGTTGGTTCCAAAGCATATGATTGGTTACTGCAAAAGCTGCGCAACAGCATACCTGTATATATTTCTACCATGGTTTTATACATGTATTAGACCGGCACTACATGACCATAGTCAGGTGCGACGTTTTTAAAATGCATGCCAAGGGCCGTGCCGTGCTATGATGCTAAAAGGCGATCGCATCAGGCGGCACCATCAGGAGGCGACATTTCAAGCAGTGAATTACAATTTTTACAATAATGAAAATTCTGAATAGGTACCCTTCAGACGCAGTTTTTTTGCTGGAATCAGTTCAGAGGACACTACCGATTATGATATTGTTTAAAACAATTTTATTTATATTTTCAATCGAACAGTTTTTTAAATATTTTCTGACCGATTTTCAACAAGAAATGTTCGATAACTTTTCTTCGTAAAGTTAATATTGTTATGAATTACACCCCCTTGGAAGTGGAGATGATACGCCTATGCCTACTACTTGTGACTGGGAGCTGTCAGAATGAAATGGACTTTTTCTGGAATGTTGTTTGAGAAGATTCTTGATTGTTTCTAGATGGATCTAGAGAGTCAAATTCGGAGTATATAAGGCGCGATTACCAGCGCAGAAGAAGAAGTTTATTAAGAAGGCAGTTTATAAAAGTGAACAAGTTGAAAAGTGAAAAGTGAGGTTAACTATTAAGTAAACAAGTATTGTACAGTCAGTAAATTGTTAAATAAAGTGTTAGTAGTGTTTATCTCTTGTTGAAATTATTTAGAACCCACGGATTCATACAGGGTGTTTCCTAAAAGGTGGAAAATCCGCGACATTGGTGTCAGATGCGCAATTTTGACAAGAGGATTTTTCGGAAGTGTTCGAGAAGGTTTGGCAGTGTATTCTCGAAGTTGGTGCTAACACAGAGGACTAATTTACTGGACGTTGTTCGATGGTTATTTTCGAACAGGAAAATAGTGTCAAGTGCATTTTTTGAGACATTTTTGGAACATTTTATTTGGACATTAGAGGTTAAGTGACGAAGACTCTAGATAAGACTTTTTCGTGTCGTTTTGAGGTTTTTCTGGACAGTCCCATTACCGATAGTGACGTAACTTTGTTAAATTTATTTGATTTCAACGTAGTCGTATGCCTATAACAACCAGAAGTATGGCAACCGAAAAGCAGATACGGGACTTACCTATTTGCACAATTCCAGAAAGTGTTGGAAGAGCCTAGAAAGAAGGCATCGAGAAGAAGTAAATGAAGTCAAAGAGAAAATGCACCGGGTAGAAGAGGAAATAGACCTGCTTAAGCAACAGTTGAGGGATAGAGGAAGCCAGCAAGTGGTATTATCAGATCAGCTGTTCGAACCTCCCTCCTTTGACGGCCAAAGTTCTTGGACCATTTACAAGATGCAGTTTGAGGCAGCAGCGAGTGCAAACAACTGGAATGACGAAGAAAAGGCTATGGCGTTAATCGTGGCATTAAGGGGCCAAGCATTGGAAATACTCCAGACAATCCCAGTAGACCAACAACGGGATTTTAAAGTTTTAGAAGCTGCCCTAGATCTACGATATGGCGATCAACACCTTGCCCGAGTGTACCAGACCCAGCTGAAATCACGTGTTCAAGGGGCTGGGGAAAGTTTGCAAGAGTTTGAAGCTGCCGTGTGGAGACTGGCTCACCTGGCTTACCCGGATGTACCGAAGGAATTCCAAGATCAACTGGCAGTAGAGGCTTTTCTGGATGGTATACAGGATGATGAGATCAGGCGAGTCCTCAGGTTATCTCGATACCAGAACAGCAGCGAAGCGTTGGTACGTGCACTCGAGGAGGAAGCTGTCCTTCAGGATACCCCGAGTCCAAGAGTACAAGCTGTGAGTATCGAAGAATCGCAACCAGAAAAGAAGAAAGAGAACCCTATCTTGATCCAGATACAGGAGGTAAATAAAATGATTAGTCAGTTACTGGCTCAATGGGATACTGCGGGAAGACAAGGAAAGCCAAGCAGGAGTACTAAATGTTACAACTGTGGCAGAGCAGGGCATATGAAACGAGACTGTCGATATCGGAACTCGAGGAATGTGAATGGTAGAAACATGGAAGTGACACAGAATAAACAAAGTAGTGGAAGGCCAAGTGGACTACGGAGTATGAAATGTTACCGGTGCGGAGAACTAGGACATATCCAGCTTGAATGTCCACGGAGAAGATTGGAGAAAGTAAAGGCCGGAGAAGCTGTGAAGCTGAGGGGAAAATCAGAGGAAGCTGGTACCAGAGAGACTGTGACAGATAGGGAACATGGTACCCCGAGAGAAGTAAAGATTTCCCAGCTTCGAAGCATTCCGAGAAGTCCACTACTACCAGGACGTGGAAGTAAAGTGAAACCCCAGAAAATTTCAGATATTTCATCCGGAAGAAGGTGCAAGGAAGATTGCAAGTACTACCACCAGGAGAAACTGCAGGTCACGAGAGCAGTTAACACTGTCAAGGTGGAGGTGCTGGATGACAGGACAGATGAGGCGCTCAGACAAGAGCAATTGAATGATGTGGAAATTGGGCCTATATTGAGAGCCAAAGAAAGGGGAACTCGTCCAAAATGGCAGGATGTTTCGGACAAAAGAGTGGGACTGAAGGCACTATGGGCACAGTGGGACTCACTGAAAGTCAGGAACGGGCTGTTGCGGAGAGCATGGGAAAGCCCGGATGGAAAAAAGGTGGTTATGCGTCTAGTGATTCCCAGGTGTCGAGTAGCGAAGGTGCTTCAGGAAGTGCACGATGGAATATCCGATGGACACTTCGGTGTTAACAAGACCCTGAAGAAAATACGTGAACGATTTTATTGGATAAGAAGTCGTCAGGATGTGGAGGCTTGGTGTCGCAAATGCAAGATTTGTGCAGCCAGTACGGGACCACAGACTGGAAGTAAGGGTGAAAAGAAGCAGTAAAACGCCGGAGATCCTTTCAAGAGGTTGGCCAACGATATAGCGGAACCATCACCAGCCAGTGACAGAATGAAGGCTCGATATGACCGTAAGGGTAGTTCAGAAGGGTTCAAGGCAGGAGACCTGGTTTGGCTGTACAACCCACAGCGGAAGAAAGGAAGGTCACCGAAACTTCAACCACCTTGGGATGGACCGTATACTGTTATTACCCGAATTAATGATGTCGTCTATCGGATTCAACGAAGCAAAAAGTCCAAGATGAAGATCGTGCATTTGGACAGACTGGCGGAATACACCGATGATTCTGAGTTGCCTGATCGGGACGATCAGGCTTAAGGAGGGGGCAGTGTTATGAATTACACCCCCTTGGAAGTGGAGATGATACGCCTATGCCTACTACTTGTGACTGGGAGCTGTCAGAATGAAATGGACTTTTTCTGGAATGTTGTTGGAGAAGATTCTTGATTGTTTCTAGATGGATCTAGAGAGTCAAATTCGGAGTATATAAGGCGCGATTACCAGCGCAGAAGAAGAAGTTTATTAAGAAGGCAGTTTATAAAAGTGAACAAGTTGAAAAGTGAAAAGTGAGGTTAACTATTAAGTAAACAAGTATTGTACAGTCAGTAAATTGTTAAATAAAGTGTTAGTAGTGTTTATCTCTTGTTGAAATTATTTAGAACCCACGGATTCATACAGGGTGTTTCCTAAAAGGTGGAAAATCCGCGACAATATTTTCAATATTATTATATTTTATTTGAAATAAATGCCGTTTCGAAGCTGTTGCAATTTGTAACTATTTTGTCAGATTGTGTGCGGATGTTATCAGAAACTATACAAAAAGTGAAAACTTAGAAAATCTGGATATGAACAGATGAGAATTGTTGCTAATGAGATTGCAGAGGGTCTTGAATGCAGCAGAGAATGTCAGGCCGAAACTGAAGATAGAGCTAGAAGGGAAAAGCGTCAATTTGATTACGTCGATGAACGCCTAACAGAGGAGAATAAACTTAAAATTCACTTTTTTAATTATGTTCTTGATATTACCATTAATTCTCTGGAAACCCATAGCAACAAATTTCAGTTTTAATTGATATTTCCAAACTAAAAAATATAGATGACAAAATGTTAGAAAATTTTTGTACGAATCTCCAGTCAATACTTTCCGATCTTCAAGAAGAATTACATGATGTATCTCGAATGCTACGATCACCTATGAAATCTTTTGATCTTTTAAATTACTTGTGCGAAAATTACTTAACTACTTTGTATCCGAATACAATTATAGCGCTGAGGGTTTTATTAACACTCCCTGTCTCTGTAGCCGGCGCAAAAAGAAACTTTTCTAAATTAAAGCTAATAAAAAATCATCTAAGAAATTCATTGACCCAAACAAAACTTATACCAAGGCCAAGAAGTGTAGTCAGTAGAACAAAAAATCAGCGGTATTCTGGTTAAAGGATAGTAGCTGTTGTGTAATATACTTAAGCTGCATCTCGTTCTACTATATAATCCCACATAATTCAGAGAAATATATTAAGTTTTGTACGCTTACGAGAGATGAAAATTACGACTAAGTCATTACGTGTGTAACATATATATAGATTCGATGTAGTACATGAAGGCCAACCAATTGATGAATTTGTAACGGAATTAAAAACAAAAGTAGGTGATTGTGGATTTGGGAATTTAACCGACTCGTTAATTAGAGACAAGATAGTTGGTGGTATAAGAAGCGACAAGCTAAGACAAAAATTGTTAAGAACTCGTGACCTAAGCCTAGCATCATGCATTAACATATGCCATGCTGAAGAAGAAGCAGCTAAGCAATTGAATAAAATGAGTTTAAATAGCCCTAGCCAAGTAGATGACATCAGAAACAAAAAATTTAAACAGAAACAAATGGCGAAAAATGCTACAGAGCACAGGGGAGCTAAGAAGGACAATAGAAATGAAGAGAAAACCAGTCAAAGAAAATGTAGTCATTGTACGTACCAACATGAATATAACAAATATCCAGCGATGGGTCAACGTTGCGCAAAGTGCAAAAAATACAACCACTACGCAAAAGCATGTAAGTCCCAACAAATTCATGAAGTGAATGAAGAAAATGTAGATGAGGATGAAGAAGAAGTTAGACATTAGTACTATATATGAGATGGAAAAAGATAATGTTATTATTAAAGTAAATTGTGTTCAAGATAAAAAAGAATGGTTAGAGGTAATAAAAATTGGAAAAGAAGAAGTAAAATTTAAATTAGACACAGGCAGTCAAGTTAATATATTACCTAATGATATTTTCAAAAAGTTAACTGAAGAAGTTAAATTACCACAATACACCAACCGTAACCCAATTAAAATTAGGTGACCATGTGTATCCCTATGAAAATAAAATTACTTATTTAGGAAGTATACTTGACAAGAAACTCAATTGGGGAAGCTACGTGGATAGGATAGTAACTAAGTGTGAGACAGGCATAAACTTCCTGAAGATGATAGGTAAAACTTGGTGGGGAGCCGATCCAAATACGCTTCTGGTTTTTTATCAATCTTATATACGTTCTATAATCGATTACGGATCCATTTTATACGGTTCAGCTAGTAAGTCCATATTAAAAAGAGTCGACACTGTTCAAAACAAGGCATTACGTATATGTATAGGAGCAATGAAATCTACCCCTGTAATTCCCCTCCATGTAGAAACGCAGGAACCACCCTTAAAATATCGTAGGCATTTTCTTAGTGAAAAATATGTCCTGCAGGCTGAATATAAGCAGTTACCCATAATTTTGAAAATCTCTAAATTAAGTACTTATGACTTAACTAATAAGTACTGGACGAAGAAGAATTCCCCGCCTTTATGTTCTGCATTCCGTGAAACTAGTGAATATAGGAATAACTTAATTTTAATATCTAACATCTCATATGGGGTTTTAGAATATCAAGACCTATTTTATGAACCTATTGTTTTAATCCCGACATATTCGGATGTTCCTAGAATTAACTTGAATTTATTAAAAGATCTGGAATCAAGGTTCTCAAGTTATTTACAAATTTATACAGATGCATCGAAAATTTCAGAAAACGTAGGATGTGCTGTCTATATTCCATCAAAAAAATTTGAATACAAAATGAAATTGTCTGAAAATACATCTGTATTCGTTGGAGAAGCCATAGCGGTTCTTAAAGCCCTAGAATATATTAAAGAAAATCAAGTTAGGCATGCAACAATATATACAGACTCCTTAAGCGTTCTTGTAAGCATTGAAAGCGGGGCACTTAAGGTCGGGATCGAAATGTCAAAAATTGTATATGTGGTTGCCTAATAATCATTAAAATTCCATCAAATCAACACTTGGTATTTCATAAATAACTTTTTTATAAGTAATTCAAACGGAGTTTTAAAGTGGGCAGTATTATAACAGAAGTCGGCCAAATACAACTGACCTGTTTTTTTCTTTTTTAAGTGCACGATAAATTCGGAATAAATTTTTAAAATTGCCTAATTATCAGACGATACATTTGTAGCTATATTAGATAATCAGAGTTATTTAAGTACATTTAATTAGGTCGTATTGATGCGTATTACAGTCATTATCTTTTATCTGTGTAAAAATTTGCATAAAATTGCTTTTGTAAATTGTAATGTATGAAATCAATTTTTATCACAAATCGATGAGTCATCAGAATAATTGTAAAGAATATTTAGAATAAGTTCATCATGTAACTAGAAGATGGCGCCAGTAGCCTTATGAATGAAAGGGGGTAACGATTTCGATTTATGAATGAAATGAAAGGTTTGTTCATTTGTGTTGATTTAAAGCAACTTCAAGCAGTTAAATAAAGATAGTGTTATCACAAATAATGTGAGTGTGAGAGAGATACGTGTTTCAAAGTTGCTATAAATCAACACAAATGAACAAACTGGAAAAGTGAGATTTAAATTTGTTAAATAAACTAAACAATGAAAATATTATTAAATGGTCAATAGTTTGCAACTGTATTCAAACACTAAAATGTCAGTATATCCCAAGTATATAATATATACAATAAATTCTGTTAATTTTTGTCAAAAATTGGGTGAATTTTCAATTAATGTAAATATATAAATTAGGTTCGAACCCTGAATTATGGTTCATGGCATTGGTGTTTTAATCAACTGTCCATAACTTTATCTCGTTTATGCTTAAACAGAAAAGAGTATCTTATATTTCAATGTGTGACTGCTTCACCGAGAGGAAACAACGTGTAACCTAAACCCTGAAGTTACGGGTTCAATCATCCAGTTTTGGCAAATTTTTATTGTGTAAGAATGATAAACCCAATATAGTTACTCAGATATTGGTTATGTTCTTTTCTTAGATATATGCAAAAGTATGTTATTTTTTTGGGAAAATAGGATACCTAATGATACACTATATCTAGAGGTCAGGAAAAGATTAGTGACCTAACAAGATAGGACAGTCAGACGGAGAAGACGATATAGACGAAGACAGTGGTGTACTAAAAGATAGGTTGGCTCATCAAAATCGACAAGTGCTACGTCACGTATAGACCTCGATGACAGCTGCGTGTGGCTGTTTTTTCCTCATTTTAAAGAAAAAAGTTTCAAAATTATTCTTTCAATGTATAATTCTATCCTAACCAAATAGATACCTTACATATAAACATAGAAATACTTCGTGTGACATGTATTACTAAGCAACCTGTTTTTTAGTGACCTTGCGGCTACTGACAGTCAGCTGAGTTCGGTCGTTCTATGAGGAGACGGTGTTGTCCAATTTTCACTATTGGCCTCTCTTTCTAATGTTACCTTCTCAGTCTGATTGTCACATTGTGGCAACTGCGCGAAAACTCCAATTTAAATGTCGAGGTCAAGGCGCCATTGCTAAAAGATACAAGGTTTACCGCTGGCTGTCCTATCTTGTTAATTCCTCAGATAAATAAAGTTATTTATCTGAGGTTAATTCCCTAATCTTTGCCGAAGCTTCAAGCATGCGCATTACCTTGTAAATGTGTAATAAATTCTGCAAGTCGAGAAATTGAAGCATTTCGTGTCATTTTGTGAAAAAAAGGCGGGGAGACCCCGCACCCCCCATTTCTTAAACCGCGACGATTATATACTGCCGGCGGCGCTAATAATTATTATTATAACAATTAGATATCAGAATAAAAACCTACTAATCTAACCTAAAGAAATCACACGAAAGAATGAAATTATTTTAAGCAGAATAAAAACCTCTAACCTAACGTAAAAAAATCATAGAAAAGAATTAGTAAAAAATATATTAATCATTACAAAATTAAAGAAAAAAAAAATCAGCCGACGTAGGAGTTTGAACCCGGGACCTTTCATGATTTTATCTACGCGCTAGACACTCGGCTGACGGTGAACACTGAACTGTACCATATAAATGGAATGCCAATGTCTATTCCTATTTGTATGTAAAATTGAATCTCGCGCAAGTATGGCGACGGGAGGTCCCGGCGCAATCGCATTGTGTAACTCCCCAGGGCCGGCTCTATTTCTATTGCAAGTGTTTTTAATATGTCTTTTTTTCAGAAATCATCAAAAATACGCGTGTATAGATTGACATTTCTTATATAGTTAACCTTTGTCTTAATTTTTATTAAAGAACAAAAAAAGTTGCCATTCCCAAAACATAATTATTTAATTCTTTCTAGTAAACGTTCTTGATAATGCACGATCATATTGATGAGAGTTGAATATAGAGTCCACCAAAAAATGAAGTCATATTTTCTACCTCAGAGATCGAAATATAATTTAGAATAGAATAGAATAAAAATGTATTGTGTTACAAAGTTACACAAAAGATATGAGGGTTCAACATGCTCAGTTGATTTTCAACCCTACCCGCATGTAATAAAAGATTACAAAAAAGCTGTTATGATGATAAATGTTTTTTCTATAATTATATATTATTATGAAATAATAATAAGTAATTAATTGTAACATAAATAATATTAATATACAAAATAATTATGAATATATGATGATAATATAAATACAAAATACACATAAGTACAAAAAATAAGATTGGGTAATGAAAATAATACTAATTAATAATGCAATAAGAATTACTGGGAGTTAAGGTCACTTATAAGTATAAACACAAAGCAACAAGGACACAGTATAGGTATAATTGCATATATTAAACATAACTTCTTTATTTTGTTTTGAAATTGAAATTCGAATAGATCAAATAAATATCAGTAATGCAAATAATGTTGGATTGTTTAAAATTATTTAGGTAGATTCACAAATAGCAATGAACTTTAAAATTTGCAACGGAAATTATGGAAAATAGGTGAGGTTAGAGAATTTTGTATCCTAAATTTCCATTGAATTCTATATATTTATCATGTAGAGTTAAGTAAATATCTCGGAAAGTAGGTATAGCCTATCGAAAAATTTTCAGGCAAAATTACCCACTTTAAAAGAAAAGATCCCAAAACTCGGAGTTGTCGCCGATATTTAGATAGTAGTATATTTTATAGAATAGGCAAGAACAAGGTACTTACTTAAAAGATAACAAACCTTTGGCCCGATTCTTGCAAATCAGTATCTACAATACAATTCCGGACCATATTTGTTTGATTAACTTATCATGAACTGTAAATACCTGGTAAATAAAACAATCGATAAAAACGAGAGAATTGTTTGACGACGGCTCTGAAATTCTGTACTAATCCAAGACCTCCCGCTATGGGAGACAAATGAAAGAATAATGGCGTCGGCGCATAATGTCTTCAGGAAGCATTCTGACTCAAGCACCAACATACTTTTAATATTAGATTTCCTCTGCGGCGACGCATATGCCGCCGACCTTCAATCGCATGTAGGCCGTATTTTGTTCACGCGCATATATCTGTATTGGTCTTCCATTTATTATGTAGAGTTCAGTGACGGTGAACGCTAGAACAAGGAATAAATATTAAATAGTCAGATAAATGATATCACGTTTTGCGCAAGGTCAAACTTCGGACTGTTCATGTACCTGAACGCTTCTCACACACACTACGTTCAAGGACATATTTACAACTGTTAGGTAGAATAAAAATTAGGTGATGAACAGTTGCCAAATTTAAATACACATTGTCTTTGCCATTTTCAATAATTAAAACTTTGACGTGTTCCCATAATTTGGATAAAAGGTTCTTGCTGTTTAATTCGAAATTAATAATGTGGTTAACTATTTCGTTTTAAAATTTAAACAATATCCCTATATGATATTAGTTGTACATGGCATAAATTATGCACACCTACATTTTAGAATTTACCTAACCAAATACTAGCTATTTTACGATTATTTATGTAATTGAGTAATATTTATAATTATAATTTGTAACATTAATTATATCTTATACTAAAGGAATTTTTGTACATGTGGCAATGCGGACAACATTCCGACAAATATTGAAACTTGCCAATAAAATAAGATAAGATACATACTGTGCCATCTAGGATTAACATAAGTACTAGCTTACGAGTTTTTGACATTTCGATCCTGTCCTTAACTACATCCACAAAAGTGCATATATCCTCCGTATAAATCTTCTTCTATGTGAATTACATAAGAATAAATTTTTTGTTAATTTTGTATGGGTTAAAGCCCATATAGGAATCCCTCATAATGAATATGTGGACAACCTTGCTAAAGAAAGTGCCATATCTAACTTAAATTCCAACTTTAAAACATGCCTATCGGATGCTATAAATACATTCAGGCACAAAGCATTTAACAATTGGTCAAGATCATATGAAAACTATCAATTAGATAACCCTGCGAGCCAGTACTCACAAATCGTTAGTAATATTCCCAAATCACCATGGTTTAAGGGCATTAACGCCCCTAGGAAATTTATCACCACAATTTGCAGAATAAGGTTCGGTCACGCTTGCTTTCCTAAACACCTAAATAGAATTGGTGTACTTGATTCAGATATCTGTAGTATATGTGGTGCTACGGGCGATCTGAACCATATTTTCTTTAGTTGTCAGAATCACCAAACGGCTATTAATGCAATGCTAAATAGTTTAGTCGAAATCAAAGTCCCTCTACCAACTAATGTTACTCACCTATTGTCCTTAAAAAATATTCAAGTCTACAACGTATTGGTTAATTTCATGAACACAGTTAAACTGCTGCTATAACATCGTTCCATATTAGGTTAGCTTCGTATTCCTTAATTGTCTCTCCCATTGTTTTATATACCCCCATTCCGTGGTCTACCTGTGTAATGTTATATAAGAAATGTCCTGACAGACCCCTGGACGAGAAGAGAGTGTCCTTGTGAACTATTATCCTGTGTATATCGTATGGTTGGGTCGTCGTCGTGTTAGGTTAGTTATGAAACAGTAAATACATAATATGTATCTGGCTAATGGAGAAATCCAATGCCAAAAAAAAAAAAAAAGTTAAATTACAAGCAACAAATAGAAAGCTAGTATCGTATACGAACCATGACATCCAGGTTAAAGGCATTTGTGACCTAGAATGTGAAGTAAAAGCTGTGAAAAAGAAGTTAGAATTTTTTGTAACAATAGACAAAAGGCAGCCACTGTTAGGCCTAGAAGGAATTGAAGAATTAAAGTTGATAAAGAGAGTGGAAAAAATTGACGTTAAGGAAAATAGCAAGGCACAAGAAATCGATGAAAAATTTGGTTTAAAGAAATGTACAGAAATTGTAGAAAAATATGAAGATGTGTTTACAGGCATAGGATGTACCAAAAGTGTGTATAAAATTAAATTGAGAGACAATGTAGAACCAACAATAGCAAGATGTAGAAAAATACCAATAGCGTTACATGACAGAGTGAAAAAACAGTTAACGGAAATGGAGAAAGAAAACATAATAAAGAAAATAGAAGAACCAACAGATTGGGTTCATCCTCTGGTGATTGTTGAAAAAACTGATGGAAATCTGAGATTATGCATGGACCCGAGACCATTAAACAAGTATATACAAAGAGAGAGACTTGAATTACCAACGTTAGAAACCACCTTATCAAAAATTAAAGATGCCAAATACTTTACAGTTCTTGATGCAAGCTCAGCATACCATCAAATACCATTAGATGAAGAAAGTGCGAAAATATGTACTATATCTACGCCATTTGTAATTGTATCCTAAATTTCCATTGAATTCTATATATTTATCATGTAGAGTTAAGTAAATATCTCGGAAAGTAGGTATAGCCTATCGAAAAATTTTCAGGCAAAATTACCCACTTTAAAAGAAAAGATCCCAAAACTCGGAGTTGTCGCCGATATTTAGATAGTAGTATATTTTATAGAATAGGCAAGAACAAGGTACTTACTTAAAAGATAACAAACCTTTGGCCCGATTCTTGCAAATCAGTATCTACAATACAATTCCGGACCATATTTGTTTGATTAACTTATCATGAACTGTAAATACCTGGTAAATAAAACAATCGATAAAAACGAGAGAATTGTTTGACGACGGCTCTGAAATTCTGTACTAATCCAAGACCTCCCGCTATGGGAGACAAATGAAAGAATAATGGCGTCGGCGCATAATGTCTTCAGGAAGCATTCTGACTCAAGCACCAACATACTTTTAATATTAGATTTCCTCTGCGGCGACGCATATGCCGCCGACCTTCAATCGCATGTAGGCCGTATTTTGTTCACGCGCATATATCTGTATTGGTCTTCCATTTATTATGTAGAGTTCAGTGACGGTGAACGCTAGAACAAGGAATAAATATTAAATAGTCAGATAAATGATATCACGTTTTGCGCAAGGTCAAACTTCGGACTGTTCATGTACCTGAACGCTTCTCACACACACTACGTTCAAGGACATATTTACAACTGTTAGGTAGAATAAAAATTAGGTGATGAACAGTTGCCAAATTTAAATACACATTGTCTTTGCCATTTTCAATAATTAAAACTTTGACGTGTTCCCATAATTTGGATAAAAGGTTCTTGCTGTTTAATTCGAAATTAATAATGTGGTTAACTATTTCGTTTTAAAATTTAAACAATATCCCTATATGATATTAGTTGTACATGGCATAAATTATGCACACCTACATTTTAGAATTTACCTAACCAAATACTAGCTATTTTACGATTATTTATGTAATTGAGTAATATTTATAATTATAATTTGTAACATTAATTATATCTTATACTAAAGGAATTTTTGTACATGTGGCAATGCGGACAACATTCCGACAAATATTGAAACTTGCCAATAAAATAAGATAAGATACATACTGTGCCATCTAGGATTAACATAAGTACTAGCTTACGAGTTTTTGACATTTCGATCCTGTCCTTAACTACATCCACAAAAGTGCATATATCCTCCGTATAAATCTTCTTCTATGTGAATTACATAAGAATAAATTTTTTGTTAATTTTGTATGGGTTAAAGCCCATATAGGAATCCCTCATAATGAATATGTGGACAACCTTGCTAAAGAAAGTGCCATATCTAACTTAAATTCCAACTTTAAAACATGCCTATCGGATGCTATAAATACATTCAGGCACAAAGCATTTAACAATTGGTCAAGATCATATGAAAACTATCAATTAGATAACCCTGCGAGCCAGTACTCACAAATCGTTAGTAATATTCCCAAATCACCATGGTTTAAGGGCATTAACGCCCCTAGGAAATTTATCACCACAATTTGCAGAATAAGGTTCGGTCACGCTTGCTTTCCTAAACACCTAAATAGAATTGGTGTACTTGATTCAGATATCTGTAGTATATGTGGTGCTACGGGCGATCTGAACCATATTTTCTTTAGTTGTCAGAATCACCAAACGGCTATTAATGCAATGCTAAATAGTTTAGTCGAAATCAAAGTCCCTCTACCAACTAATGTTACTCACCTATTGTCCTTAAAAAATATTCAAGTCTACAACGTATTGGTTAATTTCATGAACACAGTTAAACTGCTGCTATAACATCGTTCCATATTAGGTTAGCTTCGTATTCCTTAATTGTCTCTCCCATTGTTTTATATACCCCCATTCCGTGGTCTACCTGTGTAATGTTATATAAGAAATGTCCTGACAGACCCCTGGACGAGAAGAGAGTGTCCTTGTGAACTATTATCCTGTGTATATCGTATGGTTGGGTCGTCGTCGTGTTAGGTTAGTTATGAAACAGTAAATACATAATATGTATCTGGCTAATGGAGAAATCCAATGCCAAAAAAAAAAAAAAAGTTAAATTACAAGCAACAAATAGAAAGCTAGTATCGTATACGAACCATGACATCCAGGTTAAAGGCATTTGTGACCTAGAATGTGAAGTAAAAGCTGTGAAAAAGAAGTTAGAATTTTTTGTAACAATAGACAAAAGGCAGCCACTGTTAGGCCTAGAAGGAATTGAAGAATTAAAGTTGATAAAGAGAGTGGAAAAAATTGACGTTAAGGAAAATAGCAAGGCACAAGAAATCGATGAAAAATTTGGTTTAAAGAAATGTACAGAAATTGTAGAAAAATATGAAGATGTGTTTACAGGCATAGGATGTACCAAAAGTGTGTATAAAATTAAATTGAGAGACAATGTAGAACCAACAATAGCAAGATGTAGAAAAATACCAATAGCGTTACATGACAGAGTGAAAAAACAGTTAACGGAAATGGAGAAAGAAAACATAATAAAGAAAATAGAAGAACCAACAGATTGGGTTCATCCTCTGGTGATTGTTGAAAAAACTGATGGAAATCTGAGATTATGCATGGACCCGAGACCATTAAACAAGTATATACAAAGAGAGAGACTTGAATTACCAACGTTAGAAACCACCTTATCAAAAATTAAAGATGCCAAATACTTTACAGTTCTTGATGCAAGCTCAGCATACCATCAAATACCATTAGATGAAGAAAGTGCGAAAATATGTACTATATCTACGCCATTTGGAAGATATAGTTACCAAAGACTACCATATGGTTTATCAAGTGCATCTGAAGTTTTTCAGAGAGAAATTAATAAGAGAGTAGGAAAAGTTGATGAAGTTTTAGCATATGCAGATGACGTATTAATTTATGGCAAGAATATTGAAGAACACAATGAAATGTTAGAAAATTTATTAAAAGAAGCTAGACAAAGCAATGAAGTTTAAGAAAAAGAAAACACAGTTAGCAGTGAAGAAAATTAAATACCTAGGACACGATATATCAGAACATGGAATAGAAATTTCGAAAGAAAAAGTAACAGCAATTTTAAACATGGAAAAACCGAACAATAAAAAAGAATTACAAGTATTTCTAGGAATGATAAACTACTTATCCAGATTTATACCTAACATGTCAAAAGAAACAGAAATTTTAAGAAATTTATTGAAAAATAATACAGCGTGGATTTGGAATGCTAATGAAGAAAATTGTTTTTGTAAATTAAAAAATCTAATTTGTGAAGCTCCAGTGTTATCATTTTTTGACACTAACAAAGAAGTAACAATAGCTGCGGATGCAAGCAAGTCAGCGATTGGAGGCGTTTTAATGCAGGACGGACATCCTATAGCATTCTATTCAGCTAGCTTAACTGAAGCACAGACGAGGTACTCCGTAATTGAAAAGAACTGTTAGCGGCTGTGGCTGTTTGTGAACACTGGCACTATTTCGTTTATGGAAGAGACTTCAAGGTACTAACAGACCACAAACCCCTAATAGGACTAGTCAACAAGCCAATTGATAACTTATCACCAAGACTACAAAGTCTAGTACTACGATTGATTAAATATAGAGCAACGTTAGAATATATACCCGGGAAAATGCAGTACATACCAGACGCATTGTCCGGACTGAAAGCAAGCAACCAAAGGTCGGTAAATCAGAAAATCATAATACCGTATAAAGTTCAATCAATAGTAATTGCCAGTAATGAGAGAATTAAACAAATCAAGGAAGAAACCCTAACTGACACGGAATTAAAACAAATTTTATATTATGTTAGACATGGATGGCCTAAAACATTATCTTCGATAAGTAAAGAGGCAAAGCAATATTTTAACAGTCGATTTGAAATATATGAGCATAATGGATTTATTTTTAAAAATACACAATTAATAATACCTAAGTCATTAAGAAGTTTAATGTTAGAGAAGATTCACATGGGACATTTTGGAATAAATTCATGTATAAGACGGGCGCAAGAAGCAATGTATTGGCCAAAAATGACTGAGGAAATTACTAAATATGTAAATAGTTGTTTAATTTGCCAAAAACATTCTAATGCAAAACAAGAAGAACCATTACAACCGCATCCAATACGAAATGTTCCTTGAGAAAAAATTGCAACGGATTTTTTGGAACTAAAAAGTAACAAATTTTTATTAATAGCCGATTACTATTCAAAATTTACAATAATCGTACCAATGAAGAATACAAGAGCAGTTGACGTTATCGAAAGCTTGAAACCAATTTTTGGAATGTATGGATTACCAGTTGAAATCGTATCAGACAACGGACCATCCTTTGATTCTCATGCATTTAAGGAATATTTAAAGAAAGAAGATATAAAACATGTAATGAGTAGCCCACTTTATCCAAGATCCAATGATTTTATTGAAAGACAGGTGCAAATATTTAAAAACTTAATAATAAAGTCACCAGAGGAAAGTATTTACAGTTTAATGAGAATATATAATGCTACTCCAAAAGACAAATTACCATCACCTGCAGAAATTTTAATGGGTAGAAAAATAAAATGCAATATACCGTTAACCGATAGCGCATGTTTAAATAATTCAAGATACATCCAAAGGCAGCTTAAACACAAACAAGATAAACAAAAAAGATATCATGACAGGACAGCAAAAACTGACAAAGAACTAGGAAATGATGTACTCGTGCAAAAATCAACAAAGAACTGGATTCAAGGAAAGATTATGATTAAAGATGATAATCCTAATTCGTATTGGGTTAAAACGGAGGAAGGAGGAGTATATAGAAGAAATAAAAGTCACCTTAAAAATTATACTACAAATCCTGACCAAGTCAATAAAGAACCCGAAATAAATAATACCAAACAAAATACAGTCTCAGAATGAAGAAAATACACTGACTAAAGAAAGTCTTCTGGAAAGAGAAAGTAGTCCAAAGAAAAATGACGTACATAGCGACAGCAAAGAAATCGAAGTTAGAAGAAGTCGAAGAACAGTTCATAAACCCGTAAGGTTGCAAGATTACAATTGTGATTAAGGGGGGGCATGTAACATATATATAGATTCGATGTAGTACATTGTGACGTTTCGTTCACTCGACGGTTGAGTGAAGGGGCGTCACTTTGGCACTCGAGCTCGGTGCGGTTACGGTGAGCTCGGGCGCCACCTTTACAGTTTTTCTCGTGGTGTAAAGGACCCACGCTAGCCTCTTGACACAGCCTGTTACAGTAGGGCTGGGATAGCGTCAGAGGAGATACGGTACGTCCAGGGGTCTAGGGGCAGTAGACTTCACACACACCAAAATAAAAGACACAGTTCAGATCCTATATATAGATATTTATTACTCCTAATACATATAATTATACCTGACCTTTAACTACTACGGTTAACGGTGACGGTGGCGAAGCAAGAGGGCGGTTATAAGCAGGATACGAGCTTAGAGAAACGGAACGGTAAGTCGGAGTAACTACTATCGGTATAAAAGCGGACAGAGCAGATACCAGGTGGAGGAAAGCAAAAGCACAATAAACAATAATAAACAAACACTCGGGCAACTTGGCTAAGGCGCAGAGCCTAAGGTTAGTACACACTTCCGGTCACGGTTCCTTGTTGGTGTAATCACCCCAAAGGAGAGATTAAACCAACGAGGTTGACGGGCGCTACTTTGCGCTGGTGGATGTCCTTGTAGCTTTCCAGTCGACGCACCTAGACCAGAAAGCCCCAAGCTTCCCAAGTGCTCGCTTGTCCTCCAGACGACGCAACTAGGCCAGAGGGCAAACACGAGACCTGTTACCAGCGGAAAGTTTCCCAGCCACACACTCTCCCAACTTGCACACTGGCTTGCTCCGGTAGGCGGTATTTGGTCGGGGATGATATCTCGGTGTGCTAGAAGGCTTTGTGACTTTCCAGTCGACGCACCTAGACCAGAAAGCCCCAAGCTTCCCAAGTGCTCGCTTGTCCTCCGGACGACGCAACTAGGCCAGAGGGCAAACGCGATTACGCGAGACTTGTTGCCAACCACTGTATCTTCCCAGACACACGGCGGAGCAAACCGGGATTAGTACACGGATGGCACTTAGTCCCAGCCAAGCTGCTTATTTACGGTCGGTTTTACTTACTCTCTCTCTCTCCTATGAGACGGCGGTTTCCAATCAGCCTGGTAACGGTCCAAATGAATGGACCCAAGCTAATAATTAATTATTTGGCTGGCTGGGCCAAGCATTCGTTAACGGTGAAGCCAATAGTGTCAGTGATGGAGACAGTGCTCCATCTAGCGGCGTGTATGTCTACTTGCTAAATGAAAGTATATTACTTATTTATGCTCTGTGTGGACAGTATAAAATATTAATATTTAAATACAAAAATAGACGGTGGCTTTGGGTGCAATTTCCACACCAGAAATTACGCCCAATACCTGTATTAGAAAATATTTATATTCTAAATCGAAAATAGACGGCGGTGTCGGGTGCAATTTCCACACTATAAAAATGCTTCATTACAACATTCGATGTAACATATTCTATGTAATCAGTATTATATGTAGATGCAAGTTAATTAGTAGACAGACAATTAAAGTATAGTAAGCAGTACAAAGCGTTCTTTTATTTCGTATTAATAAGTCTCGGACATTGTACAAAAAGATACGTTACAACGTGTAATTGGTACAATCGACCAAATAGAAAAAATGTTTGAATGTGGTGCTTTTATACCTGATAATGTGTTCAACTAATGTGCAATTTGCAGAATAACTCTTATAAACGAACTTCACGAACCTATCCTACACATCCAGTGGCACCACATATGTATTTACAATACTAACGGTTTTAATGCAACGGACAAATATTTGCGGCTGCGCTGCTATAATGCGTTATCTCCACGTGTTGCCAAATTTAAGCATACAATTTGAATTTAAGACATGATAGCTCATGCATAATTAATACAATCCGCAAGCTTTCATTTCTTCGAATTACGTACGTGCGAATTTACAAAATTCGTAAATCCGCACGCGCCTGGCTCTACTGACTAGACTTATTGGCCCTACTATAAAGATTTATCATTAATATCAATTGATTCCAAATTGGCTGCCACTGTAGCTAGATTACACATCCGTAATTGACAAATTTTCCAAACTTAAAGTTAGCAGAGTAAAACTGTAGTAAATGTGAATTGTAGGTTGCTGATGTTAATTTATTATTAAATTGTTGTTATTTTAATAACCTAAAATAAAAGTATCTGGACATTTTGTTTGCATTTTTTTTAAATCACAATTTAAGATTACTTTTTGTATTTGTCACATAAGGGGTGGCATTTCGAAGAATCGCATCATACTGAAAAAGTCTACCGCACGGTCCTGTGCATGCCAATCATATATATGAATGTAATTAAGTATCATAAATACGCCAGAAACACGAATTTTAGGCAGTCGTCGCGTGCAGAAGGGTGTGCAAGTCGATTTTCCGTTTGCATGAATAATCGATGCCTGTGAACGATTTTAAAATGGATGCCAATAGTGCCAAACGAAAAGATGTGAAAAAAAATCCAGCGGAAACTTATTGGCATACAGTTTCCGCGCGCACAACAGATTTTGGTGCGCACATTAAATCGTAAAATTATTTGGTATCTCCAAACGAAGTTAAAATGCATGTCAATATGTTTTATCATAAATTTGCACTGTAAAACGACGATTCACCGATTGGCATGCAGTTTTATAATGCAGAACGTTATTAAAAGATATTCCTAAAAATGCATAAAACTCATGACTCTCCGAACGACTTTAAAACGTACGTTAATCAGTTTTATGAATAATTTGCACTACTAAACGACGATTTACCGATTAGCATGTAATTATCTAGTGCAGAACGTTATTAAGTTATTCCTAAAAATGCAAAAAATTCAGGTGTCTCCGACCGATTTTAAAATGCATGCCAATAAATCGTCGTTTGGCTGTGCAAATTTATCATAAAACGTAATTGGCATACATTTTAACTTCGTTCGGAGATACCTGAAATTATTTGTTGTGTATAACGGCAAATATTTTAAGCATCCCAAAACTACATGCCAGTTGTTAATATCATCTTTTTTTTTATTACCAATGAGATGCCTTAATGAAATGCATTTTAAAATCGTTCGGAGAGACCTGAATTTTTTGAATTTTTAGGTATAACTTTTAATAACGTTCTGCATTATAAAATTGCATGTCAATCGGTAAATCGTCGTTTGACAGTGCAAATTTATCATAAAACATATTGGCCGCAATTTAACTTCGTTCGAAGATACCAAACATTTAATGTACGCACCAAAATTTGTTGTCGCGCAGAAACTACATGCCAATAAATTTCCACTGGGATTTTTTTCACGGCGTTTCGTTTGGCACTATTGGCATCCATTTTAAATTCGTTCACAGACATCGATTTTCCATGCGACGACTGCTTAAAATTCGCGTTTTTGGCATATTCATGGTAATTACATTCATATATGTGATTGGCATGCATTTTAAAAACATTGCACCTGTCTGGTCATGTACGCCGGTCTATATTCGAAAACATAAAAAATCGTGACCGGGTGGTCTATTCTCGAATCTTTATCAAAAGTGTCGACCACGACAAAATAAATGTCACTGATCATTGACGCGTACTTTTTAAAAATAGTAGTAGATATACAAAGCCACTCCGGCGCCATTTCCGTCAGTAGAATAGCTATGAGAACTTAAAGATGGCGGGTGTCCATCAGGAGAGACCAAGAGTGAGGGTGGGGTCTGAAGAGGTAGACAAAGAAGTACCCAGAGGCTGCTGAAGAAGTGATCGTAGGCAATGACCAGAAGATGATGAGGTTGGTAATAAAAGTTACTAGGGAAAAAGTTCCTAGATCTGGAGGTTGGTACACCTGTGTGTATAATGATCGATGACGTACCACAGAGAGGATTGATGGTGGGCGGAGATATAGTCTGAAACAAGAGCAAAATGGCTGCGACGGAAAAAAGATGGGTGTAATGAGAGTACTTTGTTATAGGAAAGAGCATGTACGTAGATCTGTTAGGACTTGTCTAATAAACGTCAGTGACTATCTGATTTATGGATGATAATCGCAAGAACGTGACAGAAATGTAAACAAACTGATAGCATGGGTAGAGGCGGCATGTCTTTGATGATTCATACTTTTAAAATAAACAGATCCTAAAAAATAAGATGATTCATATGCATCTGTGCTGATATTGAATGATTAAAAAGGTTGAATCATCATCTTTTAATCTAATTGTCATTTTATTGTGTAATTTTTTAAATAATACAGTAACACTCTTTAGCAGAAAGCATTTGAGAATATTTTAGGATAATAAAACAAGGAGTTGGAACATATATTTTTTTTATTTTTCATAATACAAAAATAAGGTATGACATAATTTCCATATACAGCGGATATTAATTTACTTCATCAGTCAGAATTTGGGTGATAACATCTTCACAGAAAAACAATGCAGCCTATTCATATAATTGTTCGCGTATACTGTTTTACTTCTTTATCATTTATTCAACAAATTTTACATTTCTGCTCTTCCTTTTTACGCCACTCGCACAATTTATAGCAGCTGTTTATAGAACTGACTATATGTCCACAGGGTAAAAATACCAGATTTTCAGAGCGTTGTGACATTTTGGGGGATAATTCTTCGTGCTGCTGTTGATCGTAAAATGTTTCCACAACGCCTTCTATCACTGAACACACTTTTGTTGCTGATATTTAATGATTGAAAACTTGAAAGCACATGCTGTTTTTCTTCGTAAAAGTTTATAATACTTTTCAACTGCTCTAGCTTTTGGCAATGTTCTTCTAGTAATAAATTAAAATCGTTCAAAGAAAGAGACATGTTACTGCTGTGTCATCTAGCAAATAACTGAATAATAATCATCAGAGTTCAGGATATAGGGGAATAGTGTGAAGGAGATGAAAAAAAAAAACACCCAGTAAGAGATATATATGTTTTTATTTAGATAAATTTAAATACAACCAATCATAAAGCCTTATACTATTTCTTAAACTACACATACACTTAACATTAGTAAAATGATTTAAACAAGAAGATATTTCCTTTATGAAGTTGGGTGAAGCTTCATCGCCATTAAGATGTTCTACGTTGATTACGGGAGGTGCCGAATTCTTATCCAGTTCATGTAATTTTCTTTCGAGAAATTGTTGCTTCTGATGTCCTTTTACGTACACCATATCAGCGGTACCATTAAGTAAGTGATTAAGTAATATATCATTCAATTCATCATAATTTACAAAACCACTACTATATTTCAGGCCATGATGAAGTCTTTCCAAATATTTCACCTGTCTTCTTATAGCATAACTTAACGTACTGTAGGGTATTGGAGGTTTTAATAAATAGTGTACATTCTGCTCGTGGCTGACGAATGATATTTCCTTAGGACAAAATTCGGGAAGATTAAATCCCTGAATGTCAACAACAACCAATTTCATGCTTCACTCTTCAATTACTGAAGTAATAGAGTGTAACTCACTCCCTTTTATTACATAACATTTCTTAGGAGTCCACTTAGAGGTGAATATTCTACAACTCGATCGTGAATAATTATGCAGTAAGCCTTAGTATTCTGCGGGAACGGGTTTCTACTCTCAATCTCAATTTTGATATCTACAGTAGACGATTTAATGGAATCATTTCTCTTGGAACAATCTATAACGAATAATGCTCTGCTACTGAAAGCCTCAAAGTCAAGTATTGGTCTATTATTAGAGGCGAATAATTTTGAGAACTGCGTATACATATAATACGCCTCGGAATATTTTCTAGAGTTGAAATCCAGTTTCATGTTTTCATAGGGATAGTATTCAGAATTTAACGACAATTTCACATTAGATATGTCGATGTTATCAAATTCGGTGACGTCATACATCTTCTGATCTTTTTTATTCGTTTGAAATGCTACAATAATGTATCGGGGACTTTCCACATTAGTGCATGTTTTAACAGACCAAACCTCTTTCGTTGTGCCATTGGTTAGAGTAGGCAGCTCATGAAGTTCCCACTGTCTAAACGGCATCAGGATCGGTTTTTCGCTATTTATTTCAGACATCAAATTCAGTTTTAGAACATCATTTAGAAAAACATGTTTAACCTTTAACTCTATATTGGTTATGGTTAATTCACCAGTAGTATCATCGTTGGATACTTTAAAGCAATTATTATCGCTGCGAGCTCTGATTAATCTCAAAACTTGTTTACCAAACACCACTCTCTTATAATCATGAAAGAATCCAAGGAAATGGCCCAGAGGTATCCTTAAAAAGAATGTTGATTTTATGGGATCATATGTTACCAGCTGACCGTCAGGATAATTCCAGCCCGCGATACTCAGAGAATGGTCATCCTTATCATAGCACAAGTAACTTTTTATCAGGCTCGTCGTTCCAGGATCCCGTACTTTATCGATCTCCTTTCCATTTAATTCATAACTTATAGAATCGAATAAGTATGCTCCGGCGTTATTAGTAAATTCAATGGTACCAGTACCAGCAGCGTTTTTCCTTAAAGTTCCCTCAATTGATAGTGCTGCTTCACTCATCAGTAGTAATGCATCCTGTTGATAAATGGCAATTTCTATCTCGTCGTTATTTCCAAATGATTTTACAAACGGATAATACGATCGGGTCTCCTCCCTGACGATGGACTCATCGTAACTTGGGTCTTGAAATATTTGTAGTTCTTCCAACATGATAGCTCAATGATTTTAAATATAAAATATTAGCTGGAGTTAAATTGGAAGTTGACTGTCCTGACTGAGGATTAGATACTGAATGAGGTTGACTATAAGAACTGTTGTTTATATAGTTTCTATGGTTAAATATCAGCCTCATAGTAATTTTCTTAGTTCTAGCCGGGCAATAATTTCTTCTCCTCGAAAATTCACCAGCTCTGAGTTCTGATCGAGTATCTTCAAGGTAATATTATGTATCTCCTGTTTATTATTCACAGGTAGAAAAATTAAATTATTAGGTTCAATGTCTATAGCGTATCCGGGGTCGACTTTCAGACCAAATTCAAAAATCGTATGTGATGGTTTATTATTGTAAAACGCTCCTGTCGTGATATTACAGTCCACGTGTATGGTTATAACTTTAACTATTTTAACCGGTAAATCAGATTGATATAGTTCACCCGGTTTCAACACTTGAGCACTATAGCCTAGTAAAGTAGCTAAACTATCTTTATGTGTAAAATTAATTTTGTGTTTACTTTTAATTTCACACTTGAGAGTATTGTTGTTGGGTTTTAACGAAAAATAATCGCTGGGTTCGCTCTGCGATGATGCCCCACTAGGTATCAGTTTCTTCTGCAGATAAGATTCAATGTCGCTGATTTCGTAGGATCCAGTAGGTATTTTTATGACTTTCTTCTTAGATTTATCGCCAAGTTCCCAGTAATAAAACTTATTATTTACACCTTCCTCAATGTTAGGTATACTGTTGTAGGTGTGAAGGCCAATCAATGCCAACGAATAATCGTACTGAGGATCGAGATTTATGGGATTATAAAAGTCTACGGAGAGCGTAGAACTTCGACCTCTTAACGTGAATATCTGAGACATAATGAATGTACATCATACACGTCTATTATTTTTATAGAGAAATTCTAAACATAAACGGCCACAATTTGCTGTATTGTACGTCTGAAAAGCATCGGGATTATAGTTAATTTTACATTTCGCGCCAAGGTATTGAACTAATTCTATTGGTGGCTTCAACGATCCGAAGCTATCGAAATATAAGACGGAACCATTAGTTTTCTTATATGCTACCCAGTGAGTCCCAGGACCTGTCATCGTATCTAAATTAATGATAGCACTTTCACATTTTCTCGGTGGAGATGGTGGTAAAGAATCACGCATAAAAACACCTCTGAAATGTGGAATTTTTAATTTTTTAACGTATTTCAACAGGTCCCTATCAGAGAGTGCTCTATTGGGTAGCTTCATTAGTAGTTTTTTTGCTGTTTTTTCAGGTATAGACCATACCCCTTCTTATAAGGCTTCATATAGAGTCCAGATCCTTTTTTCCCCAATGCTATAGCCTCCATTGTCTTATTATGTCTTTCATCTTCTTCCAATTTTTTCTTAGAATTTCTAGCGTCGATTACGGCCTTGGCTACTCCTGATGCCCCTCCAGCTAAAGCTCCTAATGCACTCAAACCAGCAAAAATTGGTATCAGAGGTAATATACCTCCAGTCTTCGGTATAGGTAGAATACGGGGGGTAATGATTTTCTCCCGACCACCTGCATTCCTAACGGCAATTCGAGCTGCTTTTACCATCATCGCGCTATCTTTTTTCAAATCATAACTGGCATGTTTTTTCAGTACTTTAGCAACATTTGATAAGACTGCTTTTCTAAATCCCACTTTCTTCCTACAGCCAACACCCATACCCATCTTTCGTTTAGCCTTCATTGTGTTAGTAATAGCCCAAGCTGCAGCTTTCTCACCCAATTTGGCGTCTTGGGATTTGACACGCTCCCAAGCTCGCTGTTCAAGTTCGTAATCAGCCTTGTGTCTGGCTTCTAAATTTGGGTTTTCACTATAGGCAATATCGTGCTCCCGACAGGCTTTATCGAGAGCGTTAATACCAGGGTCTCCACGAGCTAGTCTTTTATGTAACTTCGTACCAGGTCCACAGTATTGATATCCCGGTAAATGTAACTCAAAAGGTAGTTTGTTAATTAGACTATTAACAACTCCTCTACCTTTCTTTACGTGCTTCCTCGGCGGCATCATGATTACTACTGTTGTTGTTCATGATGTAATGATGTTTATATAAAGTATTGCATTAATCGACAAGGCATTACATCATGATCGTTCGAAGACAAAAGGTCACACTTCCTGTAGAGAACTTGGATCTCTTAACAGATCACTCTGCCGGAAAAGAAAAACATGGCGAGTTATTTCCTAGTACACTAAGAACAATAATATGTGGTCCCAGTGGATCTGGTAAAACCAATTTGTTGCTGAGTCTATTATTTGATCCTAATGGACTATGGTTTGAGAATGTATACGTGTACTCCAAGACATTGCATCAACCTAAATACAAATTGTTGGAGGAAGTGCTGAAGAGTGTGAAAAGTGTTAGTTATTTTCCGTATACAAGTAGTGATAGTATAATCGATCCATCCGAGGCTAAAACTAATTCAGTGTTCATTTTCGATGATGTGGCTTGTGATAAGCAGGATAAAATAAGAGCTTATTTCAGTATGGGCAGACATAAGCTTGTGGATAGCTTCTATCTCTGTCAGACTTATGCGCGGGCGCCTAAACACAATATTCGAGATAACTGTAACTGCATAATTCTATTTAAACAGGATAAAATGAATTTACGCCATGTGTATGATGATCACGTGACTCCAGATATGACATTCGAACGATTTGAGAATCTGTGTCGACGATGTTGGAACGATCAGTATGGTGTAATGGTTATCGTAAAAGATTTTGATTTACATAATGGACGTTATCGGAAGGGTTTTGATCAGTATATAAGTGTGTAATTTGAACGCATCAGTCATTATCAGACAAGCTCTCAGTTACAACAGACGTGCTTTAAAGCTGTACAGACCTCGTTTAGAATCGTACAGACCTGTGTGAAAATCGTACAGACTCTGTTTAAAATCGTACAGAGTTGTTTACAGGTTCTGTTTAAAACCTGTACAAACCTGTTTAAAAGCTGTAAAAACCTGTTTAAAATCGTACAGACCTGTATACAGTTCCTGTTTAAAATCGTACAGACCTGTATACAGACTCTGTTTTAAAAAGCTGTTCAGACCGTGTTTGAAAATGGTGTCTACTAAAATAACTTTCGAGATATATAAGCCACCCAGAGTAAAACCATATGTATTGGAGAAAGACAGAGAACTTAAAGAGAAAATTAGAAAAGTATCGAGGGCTATTAGAAAGAAATATTTAGCATTAAAATTAGGAAAAGCTCAGGAGGATGAAACCCTTAATCGATTATTTAAACCAGTTATCGAACCGCTAAAAGAACTAAAATCCATTGTGAAACCTGCGAACAATGTAAATGTTAGACCACTGATAAAAATACCAGTACAACATAAAGAAGAAGCTGTAGAAGAAGATAAAGAATGTGAAGAAGATAAAGAATATGGAGAAGATAAAGAATGTGAAGAAGATAAAGAATATGGAGAAGAAGAAGAAGAAGAAGAAGAAGAAGACTATACCCTCGATGAAGCAACTAATCAGATGGATCCAAATGAATATTTTGAGCAGTATTCTCCTTTGGCTAAGCAATATATAATGGGACTGTATAACAAAAATAGGGATTTCGATGAAACATATGGCGTTAGACATGATTCAGAAATGAATAAATTTTATATTGGTTCCCTGGAATTAAACATTAGTCCGAACGCTGAAATAAATATTGACAATGAAAAGTATGCAGGAAGACGAGGCTTATACGAGCTGCTATTTATGAAGAAACCCAAAGGATATGATGAACAAGATTTATATGATTATAAGAATATTCTAGAAGCGAGTAATGTTCACAGAAGAAATTATGACCCCTTAAGACAATCCAATGGAACACGATCTTTTAAGTATACGAAAGTCATAAAGCCATTACTTAAGGGTGGGCTGGTTGGAAAGTCGCGTAGTGGAGAGGGCATCAGCATGGTTTATAATGAAAAACCTATTGAATATATTTACTGGGATGACGTTAACGAGCTAGTTGATAGATTAAGGCTTTTGAATGCATCCAAGAGCGCTGGAAATACGGATTCTCATGATAATGAAATTCTTGCTATAATAAATGAACTACGCGAGGCTGGAGTTATCTATTAAATACATGGATATAGGGTTACTCTACATTATTATCATCATGAGTCTCGATAAGTTTGGAAGGTCCACGTCAGCTCGCGATGACGTTAGTAGCTCCCATTTACTGTCATCACGTCGTGGTTTCGTCTTTACCGAGGATGGAAATATCGACATTGAAAAACTGAAATTGTGTAATGTTCAATCTCCCTCTGAAAATGACGATGCTGCTAATAAAAAATATGTGGATGATGCTATAGCTGCTTTTATGATGGAGCTTAATGCCTTACGAAATAATATGATGCAATTCACCGCAGATTTGACACAACAGAAAACATCTCTAACTGCTATTGAAAATAATCTGGAAAAATTAATTACACGACAAAATGCTATAAAAGAGGATGCTAATGCACCAGTGATTAATCTAGACCGATTCGTCTACAACCTCGATCCGGTTATGTAAGATGAATAATTCCAATAATATTCCATAAAATAGGGAGCTGTAAAGTTTTAGAGCTTAGTATTTTTGAATATATTCAAGTGTTACCATGTCATCGATTGCACCTAGCGCTACGTTTTCTTCAGATGATTGGAATTACTGGCAAGAAATTGATCGAATTAGTGACTTATATCAAGAAGCTATACAGAGCGAGGAAAGATTTATTTGTGAAAACGTTTTCTATGTAAAAAATTCCAACTATAAAATAATTACTGGACTTAGTGCAGCGAGAGGTTATGTTCCTGCCGTAAAAATTCAAATGATTGCCTCTGACGTATACATGAAACCCGAGAATATTTCTTTCATTAGAGTGGACTGGGATGATTTCATTACTTACCTTCAGCAAATTATCATGAATTACTTTGAGGATGCTGCTGTGAGATTAGAAAACGAGGAAGAAATTCACTTTTCTAACTATACACTAATAAAAAAACAATTTACTGATAATAAATCGTTAATGGTGGCTGATGGTTCCTGCACATTTCGTTTCTCTGGATTTGCAGTACGAGAACTCATTAATGTTAATAAACTTGTATCGGCTCATATGAATTTACTACATAGTTTAAATTTTGATAATTTTTATAATAATTTTTTAAATGTTACTAATAATATTTTAAGTGATTCTAATTATGAATTACCTCCTTATCATGTACTATTACATTTAAGTGATTTATATCCATGTGATATTCATACATACTGCATTCGTGAATGTTTATTTTATAATAGAGTTAAGGTTCTAAATGATTTAGATAAAAAAATGTTTATATTTAATTATTGAATAAATGTACTATACCCATATCTTGTTGTTTTATTTACATGGCTCAGTATGATGTAAGATGGTCGTAAATCTGAAGACAAATCCTACCCCCTAGAAAAATTAGTAGGTACGCCCATGTGCTTATTATTAATAGCTGTGTGTGTGTGTCATAAAGTTTTTCATTGAAATTGTCGTGCCTTAAAAATATCAATGATACCGTTGAGGACTTGTCAAAGCTTGCCCTCTGTTAATATAAACATTAATACTTTTGTTTAGTCTATAAATCAAACACCTAACATCTTACTCACCACACCTTAAAAATTTTAATAATACCGTTGAGATCTATCACTCTAAACTATCCATATACCAATTTACCATGTACAATCTTCAAAAGTTTTAATTTCCTATGTCTCTTTGAGTACCGCTCCGTATACATTGAAGGAATTTCCTATTTCGCTTACCACGCTAATATGTGTTACCTTAGTGTACTCATAAATATTTGGTGAGATATGATTTGGTTTAAGGTCAAATGCCGGCTCGCATATCATTTAATGTAAACATTTGATGAATGTGTATAGGTTCTGAATGGGACAATATTTTATGTTTGGAATGATTTAACATATATACTTAGATTAATTTAATATATTTTTTTGTGCTAATCTGAAAAATCCATCATATTTTCAAACACCTATTATTGATTACGATTTCATCTAATAATGATCAGTCTTAGGTCTGACGTGCTTAAACAATATTTGAATAGAGAATGAGAAAATTATAATTGCTTGTATACAGGGTGGACCGGAATTTGTATCTATAAATTTGATTATTCTATTATTCACTTAAACTATAGGTTTATGATAGCTGAGGATGTTCTTTTCTTAGAAGTGTAACCTTGAGGTGCTGATCCCCAGTAATGTGATAAGTAAGATTATAGAACTTTATGCTTTCTGATTATTGTACCTGATATCTTATTTTTAAACGTAATGTAGAGGTCACCTTAGTGTATTGCGATGAAGTTGGTTTATGATGTTGAAATATTTGATTACGCTAATATAGTATCCATCATTAGGTGGATATTTTATTATATGTTCACGATTATTTGCTATAATGGACAGAGGCTGACGTCAGAGATAGGATCTGTTTATTTTAAAAATATGAATCATCAAAGACATGCCGCCTCTACCCATGCTATCAGTTTGTTTACATTTCTGTCACGTTCTTGCGATTATCATCCATAAATCAGATAGTCACTGACGTTTATTAGACAAGTCCTAACAGATCTACGTACATGCTCTCTTTCCTATAACAAAGTACTTCCATCACACTCATCTTTTTTCCGTCGCAGCCATTTTGCTCTTGTTTCAGACTAAATCTCCGCCCACCATCAATCCTCTCTGTGGTACGTCATAGATCATTATACACACAGGTGTACCAACCTCCAGATCTAGGAACTTTTTCCCTAGTAACTTTTATTACCAACCTCATCATCTTCTGGTCATTGCCTACGATCACTTCTTCAGCAGCCTCTGGGTACTTCTTTGTCTACCTCTTCAGACCCCACCCTCACTCTTGGTCTCTCCTGATGGACACCCGCCATCTTTAAGTTCTCATAGCTATTCTACTGACGGAAATGGCGCCGGAGTGGCTTTGTATATCTACTAATAGTATTCTCTAGTAATAGATCGCTAATAAGTACCACTCGATAAATATGTCCCATAGTAAAGTATGTCAACACTGCATACATTACATTACAATTACTCTACTTTATCGATACAGAAAGCTATTTGATAGCATTAAATTCAGTTTAAATGTCAGTGGATCCTATTTAAAAAACAATGTCTTTCTTTCATGTTAGTAGATAATATAGTTGTATTTTAATATTGGTAAAGTTGGTAAAAGGAGGAATTCTCTCTGTAAGTAATTCCATTCAGATTAAATTTATTTCTTACCAATTCGACATAATAATAATAACTTTTGTCCACGACTATTAAATAATGTACTCATTATGTACGTGTTTCCTCAATGATAATGCTGTCCATTATTCCCTACAGTGAATAATGATTTCATTATTCACTGATTGCAGTGAATAATGAGGACAGTCAGTTGTTTATAAGAAATGACATTTGTGACTTTTTGTTAAAAATTCAAAATGTCAAAATTGCAGCAACCAAAAGACAAGTGTTGTCTATTTAAGGTTTCTAGGAAGCACTCAATGGTACATGCCGAAAAGGTACTTTAATGAACACTCAAAAACTACATGAGTAATTTGTTTTCAAAGCATCATCTATTAGCAACGCACGGCAATCCCCAACATTGTTTTTGAAACCATTTAGCTGTGCCTACAAACTGTATTATTTTATTAGTAAGCCATGACAATGTGTCAAACCGTAATTCTGATTTGAAACGTCAAAATTTATGCCATTTCAACGCCAACGTTATTTATAATAATTTTACACATTAGGTACTCAAAAAGAGTAATAAAATTAAATAAATGGATACTGACAGTGAAAACGAGATTTCTTTGACACCGCCAGAGATAAAGGAAACTGCAGAAATCGCCTCATTAAACTTGTTGCCAGAAATATCGAGAAAATGATATATTATGACATATGAATCTTTCTTAAATAGAAGAAATGAAATAAAGATGAATTAAATAAATATTAAATAGTCGTGGACAAAGCATAGTATTCTACTCGCATATAATGGCTATTATTCACTCTGGTGATTTACGACACTCGCCTGCGGCTCGTGTCTTAAACTTCACCATCGTGAATAATAGCCATCATTATATGCTCGTTGAATAATATACTAATTGTCCACGACTATTAAATAATGTACTCAATATGTATGTGTTTCCTTAAGGATAATGCTATCCATTATTCTCTCCAGTGAATAATGATTTCATTATTCACTGATTGCAGTGAATAATGAGAACAGTCAATTGTTTGCAAGAAATGACTTTTTACTAAATATTTAAAATGTCAAAATTGTAGTAACCAAAAGAGAAGTGTTGTCTCTCTAAGTTTTCTAGGAAGCAGTCAAATGCCGAAGAGGTATTTTAATAAACTCTCAAAAACTACATTAGTAAGTTCTTTTCAAAGCATCATCTATTTCTATTAGCAACACGCGGAAATCCCCAACATTGTTTTTGAAACCATTTACCTACATGTCTACAAACTGTATTATTTTATTAGTAAGCCATGACAATGTGTCAAAGCGTAAATTGATTTGAAACGTCAAAATTTGTGCGATTTCAACGCCAACGTTATTTACAATAATTTTACATTTTAGGTACTCAAAAAGGGTAATATAATTAAATAAATCGGTACTGACAGTGAAAACTAGATTTCAAAGATACCGCCAGAGATAAAGGAAGCTGCAGAAATCGCCTCATTAAACTTGTGGCCCGAAAAATCGAGAAAATTATATATGATGTCTGATGACATGAATTTTTCCTAAATAGGAGACATTGAATGAAGATGAATTAAATAAATATTAAATATTTAATAGTCGTGGACAAAGTATAGTATTCTACTCGCATATAATGGCCATTATTCACTCTGGTGATTTACGACACTCGCCTGCGGCTCGTGTCTTAAACTTCACCCTCGTGAACAATAGCCATCATTATATGCTCATTGAATAATATACCATTATTCCAAATCGTACAATAATAATCAAATTGTCTTACATGTCAAAAGTTACAAAGTATGACATTTCTAATTTGATTCGACAATTGAACTAAAATATGACATTTCGGGTTGGAAAGTAATATTAGAGGTTGGAAAGTGGCCACTTTCCAACCTAAATATTAAAAACGTATTACGTCGTCCTCTCAGTCCTCGTCCTCATCGTCGATCTGGTTTTCCCTACACTGGAAGTTCCAAACTGTCGGCAACAGCCTCGGCTTTTTCCTGTCGAGTGTAGACAATACCATCCTCTTCGAGGATGGGCGGGACTGGTTTCCGCTTGGCACGCAGAGCCTTCTGTGTAGTCCACATGCTTCTGTCCTGAGAGTCTAGCGACTCTAGGTGACGTTGCCATATGTTCTGCCTGTGTTCTTGCAGGGCTCCTTTAACTCTTCGAGTTAGTTGGTTGTATTCCCTTCGGTGTTCAGGGAGTTTTGTCCTGTGCACCAGTTTCTTATCCCTCCTTCTGTCTCGAATGAGCTGCATGGTATCTTCAGGGAGTTCTCCCATCGGCATTGCAACTCTGGAGTTTGGAGTTTGTGGGAGGGCAGTCACAAAGAGTGGCCGCACCACCTAGGCCCCATTGGGCCACTTGTACATCCTCCCGAGGGATACAAGATTCCACCTAGGCCTCCAACCATCCTAATCTTGTGAAGAAGGTGGTGATGCTGCCTAGGGGAATATCCCTCAAGTCGGCCAAAGTAGGCCAACGTTCTCCCAAAATGGATTCTCTGCTAGAGGAGACTGCCGGGCACTCACAGAGTACGTGTTGGACAGTCTCGTCTTCTTGTTCACAGCCTCTGCATAGGGGTGTGTCGTTTAATTTCATGTTATAAAGGTGCTTTCTCAGCTGGCAATGACCAGTAAGAATTCCTGTCGCGAAGCGCAGGTTCTTCCTGGACATTCCCAGGTAGGTCATCGTTGTATCCTTGTCGGGGTATCTAAGCAGATCCCTGGCCAACTGACAACTATGAGTTTCGTCCCACAGTTTTTTCAATTTTCTGTGGGTGTTTTCTTTAATCATTAGCATTATTGCTGAGGTCGGCAGTATGTTAGAAGGGCCAGGTCCAAGTATACTTAGATTGGCTACCTTCTTAGCCAGACTGTCAGCTTTCCTGTTGCCTCTGCACTGTGCGCACGCCCTTTGACCCAGCATAGAATGACACCGTTCATGCTGGAGGCGCCCACAAGTGCTTGATGGCATTCCCATACTGACCCTGTTGTTATTTTGTGTCTCTATAGGGCCAGTAGTGATTGTCTACTATCAGTGTAGATTCTGATTGTTTTTCCCGTTATTTGTCTACGGGAATTTTTTTTTTTGGCTATGGTTATTCCCGCCAGTTCTGTTTGTGTTATACTGGCTTGTTTGTCCATAGCCCATTTAATTTGAATTTACAGATTCCTGGAGTATACCCCACAACCTGTTCCTTCTTTCTTTTTCGATACGTCTGTGAAGATGTTAGCTGTTCCTTCACTGACAGCCTCATTGCTACTGTTGGTGTGTATTGCATAGGGTCTATCAAAGGTGAACTGTGGAGAAATACCATCTGCGCGTACCTGCAGAAGTGGCATCTGTTTGATTGCCTCATTCCACAGCCGGCATCTGGTCGCTCCACATCCTATGTTTGGCTGTATACCAACGGATTTGAGACGTGCCATAGTAGTTAGGGCCACCTCTTCTAGATATATGTCTAGTGGTGGCAGGCACAGCATCACTTCCATTGCTCTTGTTGGTGTCGTTCTCATAGCTCCAATTGTGTTTAAACAGGCTACTCGTTCTACCTGGCTGAGCTTACGTTTCGCTACAGTCTGCTGACTCTTAGGCCACCAGACAATGGCTCCATAGGATATCATCGGTCTTATTATAGCAGTGTAAATCCACATAGCCACTTTGGGTTTCATTCCCCAGGTTTTCCCTATGGTTCTGCGGCACTGCTCAAAAGAGATGTCTTTAGTCTTCTATCCAAATGAAGATTCCAAGTTAGTTTGGCATCAAAAGTTACTCCAAGGAATTTTACTTCTGATGCGAAACTTAGTGTGGTGTTTAGGAGAACGGGTGCCGTCATTGGCCCCAATTTCCTGTTCCTTGTGAAGAGGACCAGCTCTGTCTTCCTGGGGTTGACCGACAGAGAGTGTTCTCTACACCATCTTTCGATTATTCTCAGGGCCATCTGCATTCAATCACAGAGGACTCCTTCGAATTTACCACTAAGCAGTATCGTTAGATCATCTGCGTATGCAATTGGGTGGAATCCCTCGGAGTTGAGGCGGCACGGGAGGCTGTCAAGAACTAAGTTCCATAGAAGAGGTGATAAGACACCCCCCTGAGGACAGCCTCTTGCAATCATTCCTCTAACAGCGATGTCTCCCATGTTAATCTGTACAGCTCTTTTTGAGACATGTTGGATATCCAGCCACTTACTTAAAAGCGCCTTCTATGTCTATGGAGACACCCAGGGTGGACTCTTTATTGCCCAAAGACTAATCCGACCACTGACCGCATGAAGGGCGGTGTCGGTGGATCTGCCCGGGGTGTATGCATGCTGATTGGGATGTGTAGGATTAGCAGTGATTGAAACATTCCTCAAGTGTCGCTCACATAGCTTTTCCATCGTCTTGAGAAGGAACGAGGTCAAGCTAATGGGTCGGTATGCGGGAGTAGTATAGTCTATTCTTCCCGCCTTTGGTATGAACACTACTTTGACTTCTCTCCACACCTTCGGAATATAAAGGTGTGCTAGGCACGTCCTGAATATTACTGTCAGGTGCGGCACTATTTCATCCAGACCCCATTGTAAAAGGGCTGGTTGAACGCCGTCAGTACCTGGCGATTTGAAGACGGAGAAGCCCAGTGTTGCCCATTTAATTCTGCCTTCACTCACTATTTGTTTGGCAGTTTGCCAATCCAGTTCGGTACCATCATTCTTTTTCAGTAGACTTAGGTGATTGTCTTTGTTTTTGGCAAATATTTTATGTAGCCTAGCAGCCTGCGAGTAATCCTCGATCTCCTCACAGTATAGGCTCTCCATGCTTCTCTTCGTCTCTGCCTGACTAGTTTTTTGAACTCTCTTTGATTGGTTCTGTATAGCTTCCAATCTGATTCAAGTTTTGTCATTTTCGCTTTGTTAAACGATATCCTAGCTTGTTTCTTGAGGTCGGTCAGCGTCTGGCACCACCATTTAGTGGCTTCCCCAGGCTGATGCTGTACGGCCTTCAAGGGACACGATGCTTCGTAAGTTTTTTTCATAGCGGTTTGAACAGTTTTAACATACTGCTCAATCTCTCCGTTGTTTTGTGGCACCCCGTTGTGTACATCCATCAGGTTATCCCTGAGTTGACGTCGATATTCATCTCTGTCAGTGTCTCGGGGGTTCATGAGGAGTTTTCTTGGTGCTTTGGTTAATTTAATGCCGAATTCAATCCAGCGGTGGTCTGACATTGAAGCGGCGTCAGACACGTGCCAGTTTTGGATCGAATTGGATATACAGTTTGTAGTTAAGGTGATATCTACTATGGTTTGACTTCTAGGGTTAATAAATGTCGGTGTACAGCATTGCAACTCTTCTCGTTACAGTTTCTGTTGTATTTTCCGTTAGCGCTGCCTGGATGTGGCTTTCCAGGGAGATGATAGTGTCTTCTAATTCTTCCTCACTATCGATTTGCAAAATTGCTCGGAACTGTTCCCAGTTCGTTCTTCACTTAGTGAAAGTTTCCTCTTCAGGGACACAAGTTGATGGCAATTTTTATTCAAAATTCTTAAACAACTCAGAATATCGCTAATATTTAAAAAAATTGTGACAATGCTTATACTAGAAAAGGGGAATTTAATTGTACATAATTTAATGTAAAAAATACAGAGCGTTCCATTTGAAATAAAACAGTTTTTGAGGTCTGAATTTAACAAAATGTAAGGTGAAAAATACAACATTTGGTATACTCTTATAGAAATTTTGAAATTCTTATTGTAAAGACTAGCTTATCCTATGGGCTTTCTACGTGCCATAGAGCAACTGAGGATCTCCTACACGAAGAAAGTTATAATGGTTATTGCAAACCGTTGTATCTGTCATTTTTTTTTTATAAAATGTTAAATATCTCCGAAACTGCTGGTTTTAGTCTAGGATGTACTTCATGTTTCGACTCAGAATTTCATGGTCATTTAAAAGCAAGTTAGTATCGACCACATGCTTGTAATTAATTTCAATTCAATTTTCAGTTCAGTTCCCGGTGAGGCACCCTGTATAGAATAGTACCCCCTTTCATTTTTTACCAATAAAATTTTACATTCGAGCCACTTTTATATATATATATACATAAAAAAAATTCAACCGCCTTTTAAAAAACGATCACCAAAAATTATGAACCTTATATCGACATCGATTTTGAGGTCGGTTAAAACTTTGTTCGATTTTGTTATTTGTTCACTTTTACAACAAGGTCCAATTTGATGTCAGTCTGCCAAAGATAGCTCTATTGGATTCACTATTTTGTACCTTTAACTTTTGATAGAGGTTTTGGTATTAGCTACATCGAAAATAATTTAACTATTTAACTTTACTGACGTCTCCGCAATATTTCCAAATATTTTCCAATGGAAAGTAGTTCTTTCTGATGTTAGCTCACCTTATACCAGGCATAGCTTGAATCATAGTTTACAGTTTGCAAAAGATTTCGTAGAAATCGCTCAAGCCACCCTAGAGAAATCAGTGCATACGGATCAAATTGAGAACTTTCTCCTTTGTAAAGAAGGCTAATTTTATTCTCCTATAAAATATTGGGTGTACAAAAAACAGAAGATACCTATGTTATAGAGCAGTTGGTCACTTTATTTTTTACAATTTTTAATCTTAAAGTTAATAGGAACAAAGATATTAGTGAAAAATCGTTTTTTAATACATTGCCACACTGTTAAAATATACTAATTTTAATGTTATTTAAGTATGTACGTTATTTTTTCTTGGTTACTAAATTTCAATATTTTTTAAAAATTATTTAAGTATTATTATTATTATTATTATGGCTGTACGGTGAAGGGGCCATACACTCCTCCCCGTATTAGCTTTTGGTTCAATGGACCATCCTAAAATAGTGTAAATGAATTTACACAAAGCAGAACCGCAAACAAAACCCCTGAAATTGACACGGTCGATGAGCAAAGCAGATTTTTACAATTTTTTAATCGCTTTAACCCATGTTTAAATGAATTTCTCTTGTGGGAACGAACACAAATGTTTCAGATTATCGTTTGATTCATCCGCCATTCATTTGCAGATACATTTTATTTTAAAAATATATATTGTAGAAAGAAATGCGGCAGGAAAAATGATATACATATACCGGGTGAGTCACGAATTGCGCTCGCCCCGATATATCCTAAAATATTTGGAATAGAAAATTGAAATTTGGAGGCCTTATTACACGACTAAAATGCCATCTTTTCAATAAAAAATCAAGTTTGGTGCACATCCAGTTTGACCGGAAATGCCCACAACTTTCGATTTTTAAATGGAACACCCTATACCCAGATAGCACAAACATATCCCTAAATTATTCTCAAAATATTTTTGTAGAATATTCAGTTATTCTATAATTAACCTATGAGGAACCATGTTTTTTTAAGAATATTCTTAGAATAACCGAATGGGACCCGTTTTTTTTCTCTTGAGAATATCCTAAGATTAATTTTCAAATTATTCTTAATATATATCAGATTGTTCTAAAATCAATCATAGAATATACACATGTATTTATTTCTGGAATATTCACAGTGAAATATTCTTAGAAGTGCCGAATTAAAGTTATTCTCGTGAGAATATCTTAAGAATAACTTCCAATATATTTTTATTTTGGAATAATTTGTTATACAGAATGTTTCATTTGTGCGCCATTCATTGATAACTCGAAAACAATTCTGTAGTTAAGAAATTATTGAAATATAAGTTGTTCACAGTGAAAAGGTTATAAAACTATATAGCTTTTTCGGGTAACTAACCGGAAAATTTTTGTAAACATCCTTTTTTGAGCTATCGATTGTCATACAAATGGTGTCACTGGCCACATTCATTAAATCACAGTAAGAATACTGAAACCCAGAATCACAATATTAAGTTATAAATATTTTAGATAAAATAGGAATATATACATTACACAAAATAAGACACTCTTAATAATTGGGTTAAAGATTTATTTGTTACAATGTTTACTCTCTAAACATTTTCTAAAATTTCAGTGACGGAACAAAGTAAATAGTAAATTCATTCGTTAGGAGAGACACAATATAATAAATACATACTTCAGTCCATGTAGTTCTCTGCTAGCTTCTTTGAAGAATGCAAGGACTACTGCTTATTAGCAGTTCTGGTTTTTCTTTCTATGGCTTAAGTTAACCATAAACCGATCTGAATTTCAATTTGTTTTGGAGTGACCTCAATATTATTTTTATTACTTATAACTGCATCTGAAATTGAACATATATCCATAAATTTTATATAATGCCTCACCCACACACACACTAAAGAAATGTGCATATAAAATCGTAGCCTTACCAATTATCACACTGCATATAATAGAACCTCCAACGGCTTATTTCCCATCTCTATGCCCATGTAAAGTAAATAGTATTGCAACATCGTCTGAGATAAGTTCTGTCAAAAATCTTCTACCGCACTCTTTATACATTCCACCACCCAATCTCTCGAGACTGTTCACCTGTTAACAAAAGACAAAATTTACTTTAGTACAACTTTCATTTATAAACAAGTGCTAACGGTAGTTTATAAATCACGAGCAAATTTTTAAAAACAGAACAGAATTTATATACGCATCTGAATTTAAGTTTCCATCGCCGCCGCCGGGACAGATAACTTTCAAACTGATTAGTGGGCCATTCTTTGTATTTGTTTGTTATTGTGTTTTTTTTAACAATACATAATTGAAGAATAACTTATGTAAAGTAAATACAGAAAATAAAAGTGACACTGGTCTAATAACTAGTTAGGCCAACGATCTATCGGAAGCGTACTGCTTATTTTCAGTTGAGATTGAGAAAGTATACACAATAGGGTGGAACGAAAAACGAGATTTTCAATTTTTTTTCGAGAATTATTACCACATAGTTATCAAAAGGTGCATTTGGTGGTTATTAATAACTGTGCAAAAATTGAAAACGGTACTTTGTTATCTTCAGATTCCTCAATGGGTTCAAAATATTGGAAAAGAACTTTTTTAGACCATTTATTTTTTCTTAGTTATTTTTCCAGTCTTTGGATATTCATAATGCCATAGTCACCAAAAGTTGTCTTAATCACTGTGCAACATGTTTAAATGCTATTATCCACACTTCAGTTTCCTCAAGGATGTCAAAATATGCTCTTCTAAGCTATTTCTTCCAAAAACATAACTTATTGATCGAATCGTATTTATTATTTTTCTCTACATTCAATAACTATAGAAGGATGAACACCAAGTAAAATTAGTTTTATTTAAAAAAACCCACAAATAGACATAGAAAAACAAACAAAAACAGAACATATTTAATATTTCAGTTATTATCCATTTTTAAAGTAATCTAATTTCGTTTTAAATGATGGCAATATTTGTCTTGATTTTATGCAGGCTTGAATGAAGCCAGTTTGACTTTCTTGGCCACAGACAGCTGGTGATGCCTCATTTGCAAGACGCGCACGAATCGTTCTACAGCTTCGGTATTGCAAACACTATGAAAAATCAGATAAACTTATGTCTAACGCTTTGATAACACACATTTCCATATTAGCAGTCATTGGCGGCTCAGAAACATTTACGTCATTCCAAGAACTTAATTCCCAGTAATGTTTAGCCTCAAAATGTATTTTAGGTATACTAAATTCTCGTGTAGCTGTTGTCTTAACGGTTTGTGCCGTGAAGACACGTTAGACATCATCTTCCTTTTCATCATTAATTTCATACTGCTAGTAAAGCTGAACAGATGACAGGTGGTGCATCTTTAATAACGGTGAAGCTTCTGCATGTTTTTCAATGCTATGGATGCTGGCATTGCTTTCCTTTCTTCTGTCATTTTCATTTTCTTGGTTTCCAGGGTCACAGTATTTTTTCTAGATTCTAAATTCTTCTGAGTTTCCTTATAACGTCCATGAAAACTTTTTAGTTTATCCCAGAAGTAAAAAACGGTAGGAATTGATGTACTTTGCCAAACCCCTTAAATTTTCGGTACAATGTTTTTGAGTATTTCATGAACACTTATATCTCTCCCAGCATATTTATATTTTAGACCATTCCAAACAAATAAATAATGAAAGTAAAGACCTTATGAGTAGGTAACACAAGGTCACTTAGTATTTTATAGTGACCAAATATCTTGCAACGAAGTTGACTTATAGTTGCCATATTAACGTAAATATTCTAACACTCAACGAACAATCGGCATACAACCACGAATCACGTGAAAACCCACAGAAAACGCTCAACTAAAAACAATACTTAGTAGAAGTATTCAACCAAATGAAAGTAGGCTTGAACTTGTTACCTTCCCACCCCAGTCATAGACGCCTGTCGCTTGGATTGTGATTGTATTCGAGAGCATTATTTGTCGCGCAATTCCCATAAGCGACGCGATTTTCAAAGATAATGAGGAACCGGAAAATTTTAGAGTAAATCAAACTGACTTGGAGGGGCTTTTTATCATACTCTAATAATTATTTTAAATACTGTGTTTACCAGGAATATATTTTTTTAAATAAACCAGGGCTGGTAATAAAAACCTATAAAATCACCAAAATTTCTATACTATCGGTCCCGTAAGGAATCTGAAGATGTTAAGATAGGTCGATAAGCTTTTAGGAACGATTTTTATTTATCCAAATGCACATTTTGACACCTAAGTCAAAACAATTTAACAAGAAATAATTTTTCGTTCACCCTAAATGCATAGTCTTGTAACAGCAATATTATGATTTCATACCTTCTGTGGTATCACCAGAAGTATATGTCTGAGTTTTGAGGTTCCAAAGCCTATTGCGTTTTTTTAATGAACTTGTTTTTTGAAAAGCGGTTTTTTTAGGTAAAAAGGTGAATATCTCCGGTTCTAGAGGTCCGATCGGGACAAACTAAAAACAAAAAACAATCGTAATAAAAAAGCCCAACAAATCTGCATTGGTCTTGGGTCATTTGAGTACGTAAATAATGTACAACATGGAATAAACTGTATAAAAAGCTATGTTTTTTTCATTTAAATGCCCAGGGACGTCTAGAGTCCCGATCTGCTTCACACTTTCAGAAAATAAACCTTTTGTTAAAAACAAGACACCCTGAAATTTAGGTTCCCAAATATTGAAACTCGTGGACACAAATGAATTTGTTATCTGAAACTTGAACTGCCCGCCATATTCTGCCATTTAATTTGAAAATAGATCATTTTTTCCTTCAAAATGTAGTTTTGGACGCCAGCTTTCCGATAACGCCAAAAAACATTTCTTTTAAAGTCATTTTGGCCACTTTCTTGGCATTTATTAATTGACCAAATGACACCAAATTGATTTTCTCGGCTATTTTGAAAACATTTTTGAAATATTTTTATCAGAAAAGAAAGAGAATTGCGAGAACTTTAATTTAAAAAAAAAGAAAGTTAATTTACGTCCATCTGAACTCGAGATATTTAACTTAAGGCACTTTGGCCAATTGTTAATTAACAAATACCTATTCTTGGCTAATATTTGAATTGTATTATTTTGAAACATATTTACCTTATATGAACGGCCGAGAAATATTTTTAACTTATAAAAACTAATTTTCAAGCATTTACATTTCATTGTTGTTAATTAGCCTGAATAACTCTTTTTTAAATTTCTAGATCAAGATTACCTCTTCTTTTGTTGCACCGTAGTCAGTTGTTTCCGGCTTACTTAAGTTGGTAGTTAACGTATTTATTTAGGGGAATTTGATATTCTGCTAGCTTTCTCTTTATAAAATTATAACCTTATTTTTCTTGACTAATGTCAAATATTAGTTCTGCCCAGAGACAACTCTGTTTCTTTGCGTGTGTATTTACTGCTATTTATCGTTTTACAAGATGCTAAAAGTTAAGTATCTCGAGTTCAGATGGACGAAAATTCCCCTTTTTTTTGTTAATATTCTGGCAATTCTCTTTCTTTTCTGATAAAACATTTTCAAAAATGTATTCAAAATGGTCGAGAAAATAAATTTTTTGTCATTTGGCTTATAAACAAATGTCGAAAAAGTGGACTATAAAATAATTTTTTTTAATATCATTGGAAAGCTGGCGTTCAGAATTACATTTTGAAAAAAAAATTGTCCATTTTGGAGTAAATGGCACAAAATAACGGGCAATTCAAATTTCGGATAACAAATTCGTTTGTGTCCACAAGGTTCAATATTTGGACACCAAAATTTCAGGATGTTTTGTTTTCAACAAAAGGTGTATTTCTTGAAAGTCTGAAGCCGCCTGAAGCAATTCAAATTTCGGATAACAAATTCGTTTGTGTCCACAAGGTTCAATATTTGGAGACCAAAATTTCAGGATGTTTTGTTTTCAACAAAAGGTATATTTCTTGAAAGTCTGAAGACGATCGAAACTCTTGACGTCCCTGGGTGTTAAAATGGAAAAAAAACGCTTTTTAGGCTGTTTATTCCATTTTGTACGTTATGTATGTACTCAAATGATCCAAAACTAACGCAGATTTGTTGGAATTTTAATTGCGAAAGTTTTTGGTTTTAAGTTTGTCCCGATCGGACCTCTAGAACCAGAGATATTCACCTTTTTACCTAAATAAACGCTTTTCAAAAAACAAAATTGTTCATAAAAAAAACTTAATAGGCTTTGGAACTTCAAAACTCAGATATATGCTCCTAGCGATACCCCAGAAGGTATGAAATCATAATATTGCTGTTACGAAACTATGCACATCGATGTCCTTTACTAAACAAACATGTCACTGTACCTTTTTATAGTTAAACCTTAAATAGGGGGTAGTTTTCACAACATCTGAGGGTTGACACTGTAGGACGGTGATAGTACATAAGTTTCTGGTTATATTTTAGAGTACTACGCAATTTCAGCCATAGCATCCATGAAAATAGAAATCCTGTTGGATTTTACGTTGCTTTTCTCTTGTCCATTAAAGTTAGGGGTGATTGTTCTTAACCCTATAGGGGCAGTTTATGAAAATTATGTCGGACCTGACGCAGTTTCTTGTGACTTTAACAAAACTTAGACATTTCGAGCTGTTTCAGCAGTTATTGCTGTATTAGACCGATTTTCTTATATATGGGGAATAGTTTTCGCACCTCCCTGGGGGTGTGTTTGATATATATTGTATCTACGCTACTGTTTGACCTTAATGTGTATAATTCGATCGATTAATATATAACAACTATTCTTGTAGCTTGATCATCTTTTTACCCTATTCCAGGGGTGTTTTTTGGCTTCAGCTAATGATTTTGGGAATGTACGATTTTTTTTTGACCTCGGATTGGCATTCAGCGATCGAAAATACATAGGGATACATGGGACTGGTTCGCTGGTCTGATTTTTACATTTTTTGTGGGGCTGTGAAATCAACGGTCCTTTTATGGTTAGAAAAATAACGGTCTATAGAAAAGTTAAAAATACGTGTCTTTTCTAAAAAATGTTGGTGCTTTGGGCAACTTTAAATTAACGTTATATAAATGGTTGAATAAAACAGTTCTGTTAAACATTCATAAAATATCTACATCAACTAAATAATTCTTTGAGGTCAAACAGAACGTTTTTGTAAGGCTTTTAAATTACGTAGGCTAGTAAGACACGTTAAACGACTCGGAAATGTTTATAGTCAATACAATATTTTAAGACAAAATCCATAGAAATGGACTCAAACGACGAAACAAAAAACAAAATTAATCTGTATCACCGGCGCCTCCGGCAAAAATTGAAATGCTAAGTCTTTTACGTTGGTTACATCTTAATTTTCCACTTCTTTTCTTTACGATTTCTTGTTCAACTTCACATGTTTGCCAGTTAATGTGGGTCAGATCTTGCAAGTGACTTTTGAACCACTTTCACTTGAAATTTTCCATGCGTATGTGGTACTGACGACAATTATCCGATGACCTTGACCTGATGCTGAAGAGTGGATAGTGAGTTCTCAATGGTTAATGGTACACGTACTATGACTAAAACTAACTAATAATAAAATATAAATAAAAATCTTTTTAAAAACAAGCTTTTATTAAAATAAACGAAAACGAAAAAATTAAATATTGAGTGATTTGATTGGGGCAGGTCCGTAGTCCAATAAGCGGACCCAGTGCGGATGCGTGGATGTTAATAAAGGTAAGTTAAACATTATTATTAAATCAAACAAATAGCATCATTTTATCAATGTTGACGACCCCTTATGAGCTTCTCCCGACAAGTTTTTAGGTCAGGTTAGCAATATTGATGAAATTATGTTATTTGTTTGATTCGACAATTTTTAATTTACCTTTGTGAACATTCACTCATCCGCAGTGGGTTCACTTATTGGTATACGGTCCTCCCCAGTCAAATCACGAAGTATTTCTTTTCTTCGTTTTAGTACATTATAATAAAGGCTTCTTATTATTAGCGTTTTAAATTTGTTAACAAAATGCATTGTCGCGTGTTTCCACCCCTAGGAAAACAACTTAATAAGCCATGAGTTTCAAACATTACAATAAGAGATAAACATTAACACACTTTATTTAATAACTTACAGGAAACTTAACAATACTTTCCTTTAACTAAAATACACTTTTACTAACTAAAATAATATTTAACAATGTTTATTACTTGATATTTCCCCTTTGTATTTACTTCAGATTTTCTAACTATCAACTCATTAAATACGTTTCCATCGTAGATCTCGCCCTATATATGCAACTAAACACATTTTTCCAGCAGGGTTCTTAACGTTTCTCGTATTCTAGAATAATGTACAAGTTCTAGATCCATCTACAAGCTTTCAGAAAACGACTACCAGTGTCTCACAGATGGCGTGCATAGGTAGCACATTACAGATATGCAGTTTCCTTCCTGTCACCACTGCTACGTAATTTTGGCTATTACTCATGAGCGCTACAGCCTCGGCCCAAAAGGGGCGTAAGCTCGTAACAGTATTTATAAGAAAGTTCAATTTTAATTATTGTAAAAAACAGCATTTTTTCTAAGGCTATTTCGATAAAATGTGAGCATATGCAGGAGAAAATATGGCAAGCGAGAAACATTTTTATCTTTCGAAATAAATGTCAAGTTTGATATTGTGAAGAAATAAAGATAAAGAAGCAAGACAACTTTTTATCTGAAACTTTTTTCTAGGATTACCAGTTTTTGAGAAAATCCGAGAGAATCGCATGTGAAAAAATTTGGCCAATGAACTATTGTTATACGCATAGCACTTATTTGATAAAACAACTTGCGGGTTGTGCTTTTCTGGTTTTATCAACGATTATTATTTTCTATGTTCAAGAAGTACATTTAAGTTAATTTAGTAGTACGATGTGTTCTGCATCTGTCATTATTTTTAGTTGTATTATTTTTCTGGGAAAATGCGACCCCACTTTCGCCAAAATATTATTGCAGAGCATGAAAAGAACGGAAAATATGTCTACTTTACGAATTTGGGTAGTGCAATTTATAATTTTTATGTTTTATGTGTGATTTAACCCTAAAAAGGCAAAGAGATTTTTCAAAAGAATTTTTGACGTTGAAAAAATTATAGAAAATATATATCGTATTTTTGGGATGGCACACAGTGTGATAAAATGGGTAGAATTCGCCTTTAACATAATCAAATGCAAATGCAAATTCCCTAGAATGTAAGAGTAATCTAAAATAGAATTGAGGAAATGAATATATTACTAGCAAAAATACTCGTAATTATTTCAAACTCTTACTAAAGACTCATCATAGATAAGTACAAAAACATATCTCCTTCTAAACAAAATACTTTGCTGGCTACATGCCACGAACAACATTGAATTATAAGAAAGAAATATGCACATTACGTACAGATAACTGTCACAATAATGTTAGTTTTAATTTTAAATTATCCTGTTCAACAAAACCAAAAAACAACTAAAGACAAAAACAGTTGGCTCAATTTTTGAGATATCGACTTGATTTTTTTTTAATACTCGGAAAGAAGTCTGGAATAGTGGGTCACTGCGGCGTTTTTGGAATATTTTATTTGCATGGAAGGGTTAAAGTCATTCAAGGTCATATTCGCTTTGTCATTTTTTTTAGTTATCCGGCGATGAAAAATAAAAATTTTATAAATTTGCGATTTTTTTACTCGAAAAAGAAGAAATTTGGAGAAAAATTGCAGAAGACAAAAAGTGTTTAGAACCATTTCGGGAATATTCTGAAATATTCTCAGAATTGTCCAATGTATTTGCAGAAAAGAGCATTGTGGAGTTTTCAAGTGCATCCTTCATTAGACAATTCCGAAAATATTTGAGAATATTCCCGGGATAATTCCCAACTCTTTTCACCTCCTGCAATTTTTGTCCAAACTTCTTTTTTCCTCGCCGGATAATTTAAAAAAAATCACAATTTCAAAAAAAATGTTTCGAACAAAAGTGGTCTATTTTTAGTCAGACAATCCGAATTGGCAATAAAAAATAGTTTGAATTAAAAAAACGGATTTGACATTCAATGACCTTTACCCTTCCATGCAAACAAAAAATTTAAAAAGCCGCAGTGGCTCACTAGTCCAGACAATACAAGTCGATATCTCAAAAATTGAACCTTACAGCGAATTCTGTCCATTCTGCCATGTAACATATATTATATAGATTCGATGTAGTATATTCGATGTAACAAATTATATGTAATCAATATTATATGTAGATGCAAGTTAATTAGTAGACAGACAATTAAAGTAGTAAGCAGTACAAAGCGTTCATTTATTTTCGTATTAATAAGTCTCAGACATTGTACAAAAGATACGTTACATGGTGGCAGCGGTAAAACCGAAAATAACAAAATTTAAGTAAGACAATGAGCCTACTAAAACCACCCAAACCGTTCGAATCTGGAAAGAATCCGGCAGAAGCCTGGGAAAAATGGCGTCAGGTAGTAGAAATTTATTGGATAGCCGCCGATTTGGAAACCCAACCACTTAAAAAACAAAAAGCCATCTTACTACACATATTAGGAGATGAAGGGCTAAACTTGTACAACACGTTTGAGTTTGAAGTTGAATTAGATGAGAATGGAGCAGAAAGAGATATAAATGACTTTTTGACAGTAGACATGATTTTAGATGCATTTTCATCTCATTACACACCCTTTAAGAATGAAACTTATATTCGACATTTATTCTTTTCCACAAATCAAACTGAAGGCCAACCAATTGATGAATTTGTAACGGAATTAAAAACAAAAGTACGTGATTGTGGATTTGGAAATTTAACCGACTCGTTAATTAGAGACAAGATAGTTGGTGGTATAAGAAGCGACAAGCTAAGACAAAAATTGTTAAGAACTCGTGACCTAAGCCTAGCATCATGCATTAACATATGCCATGCTGAAGAAGAAGCAGCTAAGCAATTGAATAAAATGAGTTTAAATAGCCCTAGCCAAGTAGATGACATCAGAAACAAAAAATTTAAACAGAAACAAATGGCGAAAAATGCTACAGAGCACAGAGGAGCTAAGAAGGACAATAGAAATGAAGAGAAAACCAGTCAAAGAAAATGCAGTCGTTGTACGTACCAACATGAATATAACAAATGTCCAGCAATGGGTCAACGTTGCGCAAAGTGCAAAAAATTCAACCACTATGCAAAAGCATGTAAGTCCCAACAAATTCATGAAGTGAATGAAGAAAATGTAGATGAGGATGAAGAAGAAGTTGTAGACATTAGTGCTATATATGAGACGGAAAAGGATAACATTATTAAAGTAAATTGTGTACAAGATAAAAAAGAATGGTTAGAGGTAATAAAAATTGGAAAAGAAGAAGTAAAATTTAAATTAGACACAGGCAGTCAAGTTAATATATTACCCAATGATATTTTCAAAAAGTTAACTGAAAAAGTTAAATTACAAGCAACAAATAGAAAGCTAGTATCGTATACAAACCATGACATCCAGGTTAAAGGCATTTGTGACCTAGAATGTGAAGTAAAAGCTGTGAAAAAGAAGTTAGAATTTTTTGTAACAATAGACAAAAGGCAGCCACTGTTAGGCCTAGAAGGAATTGAAGAATTAAAGTTGATAAAGAGAGTGGAAAAAATTGACGTTAAGAAAAATAGCAAGGCACAAGAAATCGATGAAAAATTTGGTTTAAAGAAATGTACAGAAATTGTAGAAAAATATGAAGATGTGTTTACAGGCATAGGATGTACCAAAAGTGTGTATAAAATTAAATTGAGAGACAATGTAGAACTAACAATAGCAAGATGTAGAAAAATACCAATAGCGTTACATGACAAAGTGAAAAAACAGTTAACGGAAATGGAGAAAGAAAACATAATAAAGAAAATAGAAGAACCAACAGATTGGGTTCATCCCCTGGTGATTGTTGAAAAAACTGATGGAAATCTGAGATTATGCATGGACCCGAGACCATTAAACAAATATATACAAAGAGAGAGACTTGAATTACCAACGTTAGAAACCACCTTATCAAAAATTAAAGATGCCAAATACTTTACAGTTCTTGATGCAAGCTCAGCATACCATCAAATACCATTAGATGAAGAAAGTGCGAAAATATGTACTATATCTACGCCATTTGGAAGATATAGTTACCAAAGACTACCATATGGTTTATCAAGTGCATCTGAAGTTTTTCAGAGAGAAATTAATAAGATAGTAGGAAAAGTTGATGGAGTTTTAGCATATGCAGATGACGTATTAATTTATGGCAAGAATATTGAAGAACACAATGAAAGGTTAGAAAATTTATTAAAAGAAGCTAGAGAAAGCAATATGAAGTTTAAGAAAAAGAAAACACAGTTAGCAGTGAAGAAAATTAAATACCTAGGACACGATATATCAGAACATGGAATAGAAATTTCGAAAGAAAAAGTAACAGTAATTTTAAACATGGAAAAACCGAACAATAAAAAAGAATTACAAGTATTTCTAGGAATGATAAACTACTTATCCAGATTTATACCTAACATGTCAAAAGAAACGGAAATTTTAAGAAATTTATTGAAAAATGATACAGCGTGGATTTGGAATGCTAATGAAGAAAATTGTTTTTGTAAATTAAAAAATCTAATTTGTGAAGCTCCAGTGTTATCATTTTTTGACACTAACAAAGAAGTAACAATAGCTGCGGATGCAAGCAAGTCAGCAATTGGAGGCGTTTTAATGCAGGACGGACATCCTATAGCATTCTGTTCAGCTAGCTTAACTGAAGCACAGACGAGGTACTCTGTTATAGAAAAAGAACTGTTAGCGGCTGTGGCTGTTTGTGAACACTGGCACTATTTCGTTTATGGAAGAGACTTCAAGGTACTAACAGACCACAAACCCCTAATAGGACTAGTTAACAAGCCAATCGACAATTTATCACCAAGACTACAAAGTCTAGTACTACGATTGATTAAATATAGAGCGACATTAGAATACATACCCGGAAAAATGCAGTACATACCAGACGCATTGTCCAGACTGAAAGCAAGCAACCAAAAGTCAGTAAATCAGAAAATCATAATACCGTATAAAGTTCAATCAATAGTAATTGCCAGCAATGAGAGAATTAAACAAATCAAGGAAGAAACCCTAACTGACACGGAATTAAAACAAATTTTATATTATATTAGACATGGATGGCCTAAAAAATTATCTTCGATAAGTAAAGAGGCAAAGCAATACTTTAACAGTCGATTTGAAATATATGAGCATAATGGATTTATTTTTATAAATACACAATTAATAATACCTAAGTCATTAAGAAGTTTAATGTTAGAGAAGATTCACATGGGACATTTTGGAATAAATTCATGTATAAGACGGGCGCAAGAAGCAATGTATTGGCCAAAAATGACTGAGGAAATTACTAAATATGTAAATAGTTGTTCAATTTGCCAAAAACATTCTAATGCAAAAACTGACAAAGAACTAGGAAATGATGTACTCGTGCAAAAATCAACAAAGAACTGGATTCAAGGAAAGATTATGATTAAAGATGATAATCCTAATTCGTATTGGGTTAAAACGGAGGAAGGAGGAGTATATAGAAGAAATAAAAGTCACCTTAAAAATTATATTACAAATCCTGACCAAGTCAATAAAGAACCCGAAATAAATAATACCAAACAAACACAGTCCCAGAATGAAGAAAACACACCGACTAAAGAAAGCCTTCCGGAAAGAGAAAGTAGCCCAAAGAAAAATGATGTACATAGCGACAGCAAAGAAATCGAAGTTAGAAGAAGTCAAAGAACAGTTCATAAACCCGTAAGGTTACAAGATTACAATTGTGATTAAGGGGGGGCATGTAACATATATTATATAGATTCGATGTAGTATATTCGATGTAACAAATTATATGTAATCAATATTATATGTAGATGCAAGTTAATTAGTAGACAGACAATTAAAGTAGTAAGCAGTACAAAGCGTTCATTTATTTTCGTATTAATAAGTCTCAGACATTGTACAAAAGATACGTTACATGCCACACTGTGTGGCATCTTATTTTTTGAGTAAAGACAAAAATATGTCTTGAGATTTTTTTCTAAATGTTTACCTTTTTCAGTAAAACAGGGTCGAAATATTCTTCAACACAAAACTTTGATAATGTGTAACTCCAAAACAATGCACTTTATGAAAACATTTTATAGAACAAAAATGTTTGTAAGTGGTAAAAAATGTCGAAAATTTTCAGAATTTTTTGATAAAGTTTTGGAAATTTAATTTTTAGATTTTTTTTCTTCCATCGCAATTATCGCTTCTTCCAAACATTGATAAAAAAATCTGAAAAAAATTCACTGTTATTCTTTGGCCTCTTGCAAACAATTTTTGTTCTATAAATTGTTTTCAAAGTGCGTTGTTTCGGAGTTAAAATTCTCAAAGTTTTAACCTTTTTAGAAAAAATCTATAGATATTTTTCTTTGTTTGTACTCAAAAATAAAAAAAAAAAAATTCATTTCTTCCGACGTCAAAAATTTTTTTGAAATATTTTTTTCCTTTTTAGGGCTGAATGACCCATGAAACATAAAAATTATACATTGCGCCACTCAGATTTTTAAAGTAGACTTTTTTTCGATCTATTCATGTAGGTCCGAATTTTGGCAAGTGGGGTCGCATTTTCCGAGAGACTGCTACTATAATAATAATAATTTTATTTTATTAAAGAAAAACTTCATGGTAAATATTTTCCGACCAAATAATCGAACTTTATCGAGTTATAACATTCATTACAAAACGCCATTTTTGGAGTTCTAAAAAAAAAAAAAAGAAAAATGGCCGTTAAACAATTGGTAGACAACTTCATTTATGACTATGGAAAGCTATTAAAATAAGTACTAATAATTTACTTTTTTCGTCTAAGTCTACTCCACCGTGTTTGGGGTGTGCTATAAATAAGTTTAGTTTTAAGTCCTAATTAATATGTAAGAATTCTTGTTCAATGTAACAATCGCCTGTAATACTCTATTATAAAACCTTTTTCCTACGTATAATTTTCTTTTTCCTTCTTCAATTCTTTGCGACCACATGTATGTTTTCTTTTTAAGCGGTGCTAGGGGAATCTACAAAATATATCACAATTAACCAGTATGATACTGGTAAATAACCTCTACGCCTGTGACGAATTGTTCCGTAGATGTCTGTACAACTTGGCTGCCAATGTTAAAAGAAGAACTTCACAAACTTAACATTGTATAAAAACTAAAAAACTGCTAACTATATCAACAGTTCTATGTAAATAGTAAGTATCTGTGGATATTGAATATAACAAACATTCCTAGAGCTGTGTATTTGTCATACACAGCAAAAAAGATTTTTCAAAAAGTTTTTACACTTATTTGTGTTGTTTATTTAAAAAACCAGCCTCTAACTGATCCTTTGACGTAAACGTCACAGGCGTAGAGGTTATTTACCAGTATCATACTGGTTAATTGTGATATATTTTGTAGATTCCCCTAGCACCGCTTAAAAAGAAAACATACATGTGGCAGGAAGTCCCAAAGAATTGAAGAAGGAAAAAGAAAATTAAGATAATACCACAAATAACATTTAGACAATACTACGTATAATATTATATTACATACGTACTTATTTGCTTGCAATATTAAGTACTCATCACTGCATATGCATGGAGAAGATTGAAACCTGGGCATAAAAAACAGTAAATTTGTGAGCCAAGACAAGAATGAATATATTGCGATTTTTATAAAATTCAAATTACACGTCCATGAGTAGGTACATGCAATACATTAAATTATATAATAAAATCGGAACTGTGGATTTTTGGAACATGTATATACATGATATTATATTTCTGTGTCTCAGCGGGCCGTCGCTGGTGTGTGCTCAATGATTCGAGCGGACATATATTATTTTTGTAGCCGAGGGTGTAAATATGATGTCACAAAGCCATTTGTTAGCGCGTTTCCTGGTCTGGTCGGAGACAGGAAAACCGCCAAGGCCCGATATGTCGCTCTGTATTTATGATTCGCGAAAGCAACGCCGGATAACGCAAGCACATATCCACCATTCATTTATTCAGTGCATGTTTGCAGTATTTTAGTTGCTATTTACGGTGTTGTGATGATCAAGCTGTAAAAAGTAATTGTTTTACTTTTGCATTATGAACGCATGTAAATCTATATTTACACACAGGGTCGGCTCAGAAACGTGGATTGTTAAATATTGTTTTGTTCACGATCTTTATTTTTCATATAATGGAAATCACTAGAGGTTGTAAAATCAATGCGGCTTAGCATTGTTTTTCAACTTGTGAAGTGCACATATTTCCTCATTTTGCCTTTTGAACTTTCGACTCATCACTTGACGTACAAGAGCCAGCGTACAATTATAATAATGTCGCCTGTTTCCGCCCCTAGGAAACACACTGTAAAGCTGTAGGTTTTAAATAATTTTAACAAGGGGTAATCGCTAACACTTTATTTAATAACTTCTCATAACTACACAATACTTTTTAATTAACTAAAATAACCTTTACACTTTACACGGCCTGGAATCTCGCCTTCTATTCTCTGAAATTGTCTCTAGAGTCATCTAGAACACAGTTGAGAATCTTCTCCCAGCACACTCTAGAACACTCTATCTCTTTCTACAAGTTTCCAGAACAGTCACTATTAGTCATGGGCGTATCAGTCTCTACTTTCTAGGGAGTGTAATGCATAACAACACATTTGTCTCAGGTAGAGACATTATTAATCATCTTGCTTAGAGCAGTGCAGACAGTGAATACGATAAGTTAATTTCTTTTAGTAGTGGAAACTTCACTAAATAAGTCGACAAGTCTTTCACAGTTGGCGTAAGTACTTATGTTAAATACAAAAACATTCGTTTCACGCGTTTCACTTTCCATGTTTTCTTGGATCCTGGATTTGTTGATAATCGGAAGAAATATATAATATTGTAGTCAGAGGTGTTGTCAATTTGAAGTGGAAATTTCTATAAGATTGACTGAGTAGCACTGGTTAATCCAAACCGCCATTTTTTTAAATATAAATAGATACCGGACTTGGCGATTTTAATTGATTTCAAATATTTTTGGAGAGATCACATTTTCTCTTTTTATGTTTTCGTAGACAGGAAAGATATTTCATTGGAGAGAGTGTACTTGGCGCCATTTTCTGCAGAGAATCTGTTTTTGTGGGCTTTTCATTATTACTTTTTGTAATTCTTGTTTAACAGAAATATATAAGTAGATAGGACAACAGCTGTTATTTCTTTGTTATTCACGAGAATCAAAGACATCACTGAGCAAAACATTATTTGTTTGTAACCTTTTTTGTGCGCACGATAACTCGAGAACGCCGTGTCCGTTACATTTGTAGTAATATACATGGTGTAATTAGTCTCATGTCAAAAAACTGGTGGTAGGGAACGACGAGACAAACAAAAAATCCTTATATAACATGGGGTCCAAAGCTCATTGTTTTGGAAAAAAAATAAACAAAAATTTCCAAAATACTTAATAACATAGTTTGAGAACTGCTGGCATATTGGGGTAGGTTTTATTGCCTCGCGTCTTGTCGCACATGATACTCTGACATTCCTGCAAATAAGTATGCCGACAAAGCAGTTAAAAGCGACCAACAGAGGACACCGCCATGTTTTTTGCTTCTTCGCATCCAAATTATCTTATTACGCGTGCTATACTCTCCCTTTTAATATCCTCGAGTAATTATTTCAGTTTGTGTTCTTACTTGGTAAACAACTTACACACGACTCGACCTACCCGTTCCTTGGTTTTGTTTGTTGCTTTTGTTCTTTTTGAATTTTGAGCCACTTCTGTTAAGATTTATTTTATTGACTTATCGTTCAAGTCGTTAGTACTTGGTTACGTAAGACACTACTTTTCGTTCATGCTTTTTGTGTTACTTTTTGAATTTTGAACCAAGTTTTCCTTTTTATTTTCCTTATTGATAAGGTTAATTCACTGTTTAGTGTGATGTTTTAAAACGCAGATTTTGGACATTATGGTATATTACACTTATCCAGAGCTCGTGCCTATGCACTTGGTGTATGGAGAAACTGATGGAGATGCAGCTGGTGTGAAAGAGCTTTATCGTTTAAAGTTCCCTAATCGGCGTCATCCTTATGCTCGTACATTTGTAAATATTGACCAGCGTTTTCAAGAAACAGGTCGTCTCGATGGACATGGAGGAGAACGAGGTCCACAACGCGAAGAAAGGGTAATTGACGCAGAGGTTCAAATTTTTATAACTTGTAGAAGAGGATCCAACTTTAAGCACCCGCGATATCGCGAACCGCGTGGGAGAATCTCATTTTGTGGTATGGCGGACATTGAGGGATATGAACTTACATCCCTATCACTATCAACGTGTCCAAGCACTAGAACCTAAGGATTTTGCAGAACGAATGCAACTTTATAGGTGGATTTTAAGAAAACACGCGGCAAATGAGGATTTTTTAAACGTTCTGTGTTTCTCCGATGAGTCGTGTTTTACCAGAAATGGAGTGTTGAATTTAAAAAATATGTACTATTGGGCAGACGAAAATCCACGTCTAATAAGAAGGGCGCATCTTCAACGATGGTTCAGCGTTAATTTGTGGGCAGGAATTAGTGGTAATGAAATAATTGGACCTATACAATTACCCGCTAGATTAAATGGTGATATATAATTAAATTTTTTACAGCAAACGTTGCCAAATTTTCTGGAAGATGTACTCTTGGCTACGTGTAGAAGAATGTGGTATTTGCATGATCGCGCGCCATTCCATTTTAGTCTGGCTGTTCGAAATTTTTTGAACAGAAAATTTCCTCGACGATTTATTATTGGACATGGCGGACCAGTTCCATGACCTGTTAGATCGCCCGACTTAAATCCGATGGACTCTCATCTTTTGGGGGTATTTTAAATCTCTGGTTTACCGTGATCCAATTGATACTTTAGAACAATTGCAACAGCGTATTTTAATGTGCATAGAAACCATAAAAAATGATCCTAATCTACCAAATGTGTTGAACGGAGTGCGTATGTCCTTAGTTCGATGTGCCGAAATGTGTGTACGTGGAGATGGAGGTCATTTCGAACAATTTTTGTGAAAAATTCAAAAGAATTGTTCAGTTATTGGGTGTTACCTATTGGGCATTAAAGGTATTATTATTATTATTATTATTATTATTATTATTATTATTATTATTATTATTATTATTCGCTGTCTTGTGTCTTGATCTGTTTATTATTGTTTACACTGATTTTCATAGAGACCAAAGACTCAATTTTTAGTTTTCGATACCTGATTGGGAAAAATTATGCGCTCAATTCATTAAAAAAAGCAGATCCTGTCCTAACTTAGAATACACAACTATTTTCTGTTATCGTATCTCGGACGTCTAAATGTTCGTTTTCCAATTTCATGAAATAATTACTAATTTTTTAAGCTTTTAACACAATGTTACAAATGTTAATAAACTACTTTTAAATTTTATAAATTCTTATAAGCGACTATAAAAGCTACAATAACTTTGCTCCAAATTAAGAAACACATGTAAACAAATCCTACTTAAACCCCTGCGGCCATGCTATGCTAGCGTTGTGCCCAAAAGAGAAGGAATTATTTACATTTATATAATTAGTGGTATAAAAAATTCGGTACGAGTAATCCCATCAAAGTGCCGCACTTCTTCCGGCGGGAACACAAGTCGGGTATTACAGTTTTTTATTATTTCTAATATTCGGAACTCCATTGACCTTGAAAAACAGTGGTTTTCAAATGTTTCCTACCTTAACATTCACATCACACATCATCTTTTCCTCTCTAATATTTCCCCTTTTCAAACTCGACGAAATTAATACATTTGAATTTATCCACTAAAACATCAATATCGTGATATAAACTATGATGATCTTAATAGACTGACTTTCGAACCTTTATAATTATTGCACATAAATAGTAATATAATAATAAATAAACTTTATTTAACCTGGCGGAGTGTCAGCAAATGCTGGTATTAATCCCAACCAGAAACTCAAATAAAAAAAAATTGCATTAAGTACATAAAGTAAAAGATAAGCACAAAATCAGTACTTAACTTAAAAATATGAAAGTAATAAGGAATAAAAAGTAATGTAAAAATAAAAAATTACATTAAGTACAGAAAGTAACCACAAAATCAGTAGTACCTATATAAACAAGTAAGATACAAAACAAAAGGTAGAAAGATGTTGTCAACTATTTAAATAAACATATAACAAAAAGTGCAAATTTAAACAATTTTAACTAGATACTTGAAAATAATTGTTTAGCATTTTTTTTAAATCCTTGTGAAGACAGACTTTTGATGTGAGCCGGAATTGCGTTGTATAAGAAGGCAGCTAAATAAATGAAAGACGATTCATATTTTTTGGAACTATGACTTGGGATATTTAATGTAGTGTCTACGAAACGTAGAAGAGAGCTAGCAGGGAACCCCGGAATATTAATTTCTTACTAAGGTATTTAGGCTCCTGATATATTAATATGTTGTGCACAAGACATACCAGATGCAGTTGCCATTTGGTCTATATTGTTCTGCGGCAATGGTCCATAAATGACGTTTCCATATTCAAGTTGAGATATAAGAGACATAACACATTCGATGGCTTTTAACTTTTTATTGTGGTTGTTATTGCACTTAAAAATATGCTTAATCAAATTAGATTTATTGAATCGATATAAATGGGTAGACTTTCACTGGGAAATATAGTGTGGACCGTCTAAATTGAATAGATAATGAAAAAAAATTTTTTCGCTCAAATTTAAAATTTCCACGTTTCATGACATTCTAAACCTATTTCAAATCCACTTCGTTACGTGGATGTGCAACTAAAAATGTGACAGGTTGCAATAATATTTTGCATTCATTAAACCTCTCTACAAATCTGGCGATAAACAAGAAGTGTCAAATTATAGACCAATTTCACTTATTTCGAATTTAGCTAAAATCTATGAAAAAATACTAAAAACCCGGGTTTGTAGTTTTTTAAAGAAATACAATATTATATCGGACAAGCAGTATGGATTTAGGGAGGCCAGATCTACGAATGATGCCATAGCAGACTTGACAGCAAAAATATATAACAGTATGGATGCTGCTGAGCCGTCATTGTGCATATTTTTAGATCTGGCCAAAGCATTCGATACAGTAAGTCACCCAGATTTATTGAAAACACTCGAAAATCTTGGATTTAGGGGAAAAATTAATGACTTGCTAAAGAGCTACCTAACAGACCGGAAACAATCTGTAAATATAGATGATTGTATGAGCTCCACGAGAAATGTTACTTTTGGAGTCCCACAAGGTACCGTATTGGGGCCAATTCTATTCTCTATATATGTCAATGATCTTTTCAGGGTCCCTATCGATGCTGAAATAATAAGCTTCGCCGATGATACAGCAATCTTCTTTAAAGACAGCACATGGGAATCATTAAGAAGCAAGTTAGAGAAGGATTTTAAAACGGTCATTGACTTCTTTAACAGTAGGCTATTAACAATAAATATCAATAAAACATTTTACTTGCCCTTCTCAAGTTATGTCAGTGGGCTGCCAAAATTTAATTGTATCACCATAAAACATGATAATCTTGAATTTACAATAAAGTCTGCAACAACCATAAAGTACCTGGGTATGACTATTGACTCCCATCTAAAATGGGATACACATATAAATAATTTAGTTAGAAAATTGAGGAGTCTATTACCAAAATTTAAATATTATAAAAATATTTTTGAAGAAAAACACCTTAAAATCATGTATTATGCCTTGGCTCAATCACATATTACATATGGAATGATTGGATGGGGTGGTGCAACCAATCGCTATTTAAAACACGTAGAAACTGCGCAAAAATGGATCCTAGAAATAATATATAGCAAGAGATGTACATAACCATCTAATAATATTTATTTGGAAAGCAAATTATTTGACCCAAGACAACTTTATTGTCAAAATGTATTATTGCAAATGTACAAGAACCGAAATAACATAGGGAAAGTTAAACACGTATACAGCACCAGACAAAACGAAACATCATTGCTAGTACCAAAAATGAGTAAAACTATAGGACAAAGGTGCTATTCGTATATAGGTCCTAAATTATATAACATCTTACCAGATTATATAACAAGTCTGAACTCCTTCAAAATTTTTAAAACTAAAATCAAGCATTGGATAATTGGCCAAGCAAGGAGCAATATACACCAACTTATAGATCTAAAAAATAATTAAATCATGTATCTACTATATTTTTATTATTGTTTTATTATTTTCTTAGTTTTTCATTTATTTATATTACTTGATTATGTTACTTATTTTATCAATTTACCAATTTAATCAATGTATTTATCTATCTCAGAATAGTTATATTGTTATACTTATTATGTACACCCGACATAGAATGTCTCTTACAACTTTGTTTTTATATCTGTATGCACGAGCGTGAGAGGGAAGTACTACTTAGTTTAAAATTCTCTCTAAACAATAAAAAGTCTTACTCTAGCTAAAATAAGGTAATCCCAGTCCACGCAAAAGGTTCAACCTTCTGTGGACTTAATGTTGTAACTTGTACGTAAACTAAGCACTCACTGTAATCTTATATTTTCAATAAGCTTTATTATTATTATTATTATTATTATTATTATTATTATTATTATTATATAGTTAACACAATTGGCAGGGAAGACACCTATTATAGTTTTATTGAAAAATATACAGGGTGGTCATCTAAGAAATAATTCAACTATGGTGGAAATTTGTAAATATATTTACGGAAGCCTTCCATATTTGGCACCTTTTAATTAATATTTAATTTTTGCTGTTGGATGACCACTCTGTATACTTTTTTACAAAAGTTATCAGATTTTCTTTGTAATAATAGTGATAACTACATTTCGATTATTATTTTTATGCGCCGTTTCTCAATTAATAATTCTTTAGAATGACTGCCCTGTATAAATAATGAGAAAGTTCTGTGTAAATATCTTTACCGATTTTATGCGACCCTAAAAACAGTTTTCTGCATTAAAATTTCAAATAACATCGACGTCCAATTGTCCAAGTCAAAATCTAAGGGCTCTCCACTTTAAACAAAAACGGTGTTTGACAGAACAGCAAAGGTAATAAAAATATTTTTAATAACAACTGTAAAGCACCTTTGGCCTAACGCATTGTAAATAAAATTTAGTATACTAGAATTTACCTTATCGTCCCCATCATCCCCTTTGAATGAACAGAGCGGGGTCGACGGTAATAATAAGATTTCCTGTGGTGTCTCGCTTTAGTATTCGAAATTCTCAAGTCAGATAGCTAAGTGGATAAATTCCCATTCGCCGAAGTCACTAAGGGACATAATTTAAGTAATTAGGTCGGCTATTTTATAAAAGCAATTATTTCTACCACTTGCTGCTCTGCCTTTGGGAAAATATCATCTCAATGTAACTTTCAACGAAAGATGTAGATGATAAAACTGCAGGTAACCTGTGTATTTTGCAGACAGTTATATAACGACCCTTGTACCCTTTCCCTTACTACAAATGTAAGTTTTTTATTTTATGTAAGCACTCTACATAAAACGAAATTAATTACAAAATTTATTGCCTTATTTGAGAACGGTGTTTTTCAATGAGATAATACAGTGCGTCACTAGATTTATGCAACCAAAAGTGGAACCGCGTATAAACAAAAGAACTAAGCTAAATTTCGATAATTAATTTTAAGTACAATGTGTCGTTTCCTTGAAAATGAAACAATGTCTACTGAAAGTACTTATTCGCAGCTTTACGAAAATAACAATTATCAGAAGGTAGAAGAAGACTGGCAATATACCCGACTAAGAAGTGGAAGCAGTCCTACAAAATTTGAAAACTGGAAATGCAGCTTGGGTCACGAATATTACAACAGAGATAGAGTCGGGTCCAATTTAAAATGACCGATGTATGAATTAATGTTGCGCATGCGTTTTCACTATCACTTGCATACAAACTTAAAGCAATAGCCTAACGACATTGTCAATGCATGTGTACCAAGATTCTTTCTCACTTCTTTTGAGATTGAAATATGAAATGTACACTGAGGAGTGAGAAACATAGTTATAAGCTCAGCGATTTTCAAACTGTGTTTAACGACGAATAATATTTATTCCCGTGAACTAACACCGTCTTTATATAAAATATTTAATTTATTTTTAGTGGTAAATAGTGGATATTCATCCGTCAAACAATGTCAAATCACTAAGTCTTACATTATTTTAGTATGTACATATTACACGCTTTAGTATATAATGAACATAGGATCGCGTAGCTCAATCGTTAAGATACTTGAGCAGCAATAAATGTAAATGGGGCGGTTGCGAGTTCGATCTCGATCCCCACTTCTACTTTTTTTTATTCAAGCTCTATTAAAAGTTAAAACTTTGTTTTCCCCAAAAATGTGTCTTTTATTACTACTAGTGCGTGTTTATCTCTAATACAATCGACTTTCTTAGGTTATATATTAATACACGAATGGTGAAACGTGCGTCGAGTAGATAAATTGTTCAAGTGTAGTGTTGTATTGTTTGTAAAACGTGTCGTAAATTGTTAAGTGTAGTGTTCAAGTGTTTTAGTGTTTATAAAAACGTGCCATTGCGTTGTTCTTTCAGAATTATTTTAATTTATTTGTTTTAAAATTATTGTTAATTTTTTTAATATATATTTTGTCAACCAGAATATTTATTTATTAGATACCGCTAAAAGAAAAATAATTTATTTTCGTTATTCTCATGGAGATTTCAGATTTTTTTTCTATTATATGAAATATTTTGTTGTATTAGCAATTAAATTTTTATCAGTTTCATTTGTGCCCGAGCCTATATACCTACAGTGTCCGCCATAAAGTTGGCTACATATAGGAAAAATTTGTATTATTGAGATTTCTAAAAAATACTGTATTGAGGGTTCATTTCTTTTTTTACATGCAAATACCTTTAGTCAACTAAAATACATAAAGTTTTTGGCGAAACTAATCAAATATTTGTGAAATAGACACAAGAATTTATGATTTTTCATATAGTAATTAATGGTAGGGGTAAAATTTGCACTTTTTATTTTCCTCATATCTGCTTCAATCGATGCATGGGGTCCTTGTTGTATTCTATGCACTTTTTCTTAATAAAATTTTTCGATATCTTAACAATTTGACCCATTTTTCGGTACCACCGTCAACTATTTTTTACAGTCCTGCCAAACCGGTGATCATATGACATGTGTCAAAATGTAATTTTTTGTTGTCGTTTTGTTGTTTTTAAATTTTGTAGGACTACTTCCACTTCTTAGTCGGGTATATTATAGGTCCGCATTCGCAGTCCTTCTGTCAGTCTTCTTCTACCTTCTGATAATTGTTATTTTCGTAAAGCTGCGAATAAGTACTTTCAGTAGACATTGTTTCATAAACGAACCTCAAATAGAGTTTTTTTGAAATGTCAATAATACAATTCTTTCCCATATGTAGCCAACTTTATGGCGGACACCATAATCAGAATTCCACTAAAATGAAGTTACTAAATTAATAATCTTAACACTTTATGACAGCATCTTTACTATTTTTTTTCTAATTAATTATCGACATCATTGCTGTTACAGGAAAGAACTGCTTGAGAACTACTGGCATTTCTTATGCATCAAATAAAATCTTAGTTCAGACGTTTTAGCGGCCATGACACAAGCTTAAATTATATCCCACTCTACCTAAATTATTTAGTGAGGATCAATGTAATGCGCCAAAAGACATGGGAGACAAAAATTAGTCTAAATGCCGTCTTATGGGAAGATGCCTGATCATATGTGAGGAAATATAATTATATCAATAATATAGTGGTTTACCAACATTGTAACTAGGGTTCTCTAAATTCCTACGATCGAAATTTCAAGAAAAAGACTACTTTGACTTTTTAAAATTATTTTAATTATTTATTTAATAGACGCCGAGACCCAAAGAAATGATAGGACTGTATTCCGATAGTAGACGAAGGGATTAAAAAAAACCGCCCATAAGCGCATTGGGCACCCACATGATAAGGTTCCGTAGCCATACTTACTGACATCCTCTTATATATTATGCTATATATCTACGTGGTAAGAGCTAATTCACTTTTATAAATTTCGTCCTCTATAAACATTGATCTCAAAATTTCTCAGAAAGTGCTTTTGCCACAGTGTCCGTTGTAATTTTCATTTAAAATACTAACTAAAAGCTACATTCTGGAATTTTTTCAGATTCTTTGCATTGCTTAAAAATTAGAGAGGGGGTCGCGTTGATAACGAATTTGAAAGCGAATATCTCGCGACTGAGGGATTAAAATTGTACGGCTCCAAAACAGTTCATTAGAAAACCTATCCAACGACATCCCACTTGATCGGATAAGTTTATTTACTTTGGGTCCACTTTTAACCATATGGAAGGAGTGTCCAAAAAGCTATTTTCAAAAAGCTCTTCCAATTTGTTTTTTGTCATCAATTTACGTTTGTAAGCCAAATTTTACCTTAATAGGTATAAAAATGAAAGAAAGAGGGCTGTAACATACAGACGGGCGCGCGTATGAACATATTGAAACTATAAAAGTTTCTACGACACCCTAATAAGGATTGCAACCTGTGGAGTGTTTCTGTACGTACAAAACAAACTGATGGAGATGTATGGCAATTTTAAATATCAATTTTAAAGTTTAAAATACAGAGTTCAAATCAATTTAAAAATGATGCCATTTTTAACCGGCTTGTTGTAAATGTAAGAAGCAGGCGGTTCTCAATTCGACTCGTATATATATTTTTTAGAGTAAAATCCTTTTAACAAGTTTATAATTAAAAATCAACAAAATTAACCTATTAAAAGTGACTTTCATCAGTCGAACTGCTACATGTTACTATGTCAATTAAACACATTGTTTACATGAGGCGTTATTTCTGTTATTGCAATTATTACTTGAGATAATTATTGAATTCTGTATCGAATTAATAATTTTCCGAGATTTTGTTTTAATTAAAAAGACAAGTAAAGTAAAAAAAAGTAACGAAATTTCAATTTTGGCACTAAGAAAGCATAAGAGGTTGAAAGTATAAGAAGCCCATGGATATGCTTATCTGCTCCTTAATTGTAAACGCTTAACTACATCTATTACTTTATTATATTTTACAAAGCTTGAATTTAGAGCGTCATCCTTGAGTAAATATTCTTATTTTTTCTATTTGTTAGGCTTTTTAAAATTAATTTTATCCATACATACAATTAATTAAACAACCTAGAGTAATAAATTATATATCGAAAAGATTCTGAAAACTTCCCTGGACCCGAAACGTGTATATAGACATTGGACCATTTTTTGACAAGTTGGATAACCTGGTTCGTAATCAACAATCCAAAAATAATAAAATAATTAAACAATAGCCCAAAGCAATCCAAAAATAATAAAATAGTCCAACAACAGCCTAAAGTAAGAAATTATATACCGAAGAACCTATGAGAGTGCCTATAAACCAAAAAATGGCCAATATTTGAAAATTGCACCACTTTTGAACAAGTTACGTATCATATTCTTAATCAGCTACCTAAAAAACATGAAATTCAAATATAAAATTACAGTGATCTATAATATTTTTATAATTTTTTTTTTGTTCGGATATTGGCTCAAATACGTTCATCAGAAGAATAGATATTTCTATAATAGTTCTAGTTTATATATTTTTAGGTGTGAGACTTTTTAAAACAGTCAAGTACTCAAGAACCAACCTCTGTCTGATCCGTTTGGCGCAGAGGTTTTTTCATTAAAATTTTTAAATATTTTTCAGTGGCAAAATACCCAATAAAAAGTAAGAAAAATAGATATTTAAATTGTGGCAATCGGAGGATAAATTAAAATCATTTACGAGTATTTAAAAAATATACATATTCAAATCGGTCAAGAACTGTGCGTCAAATGGACTTTTGTCCAAAGAAAGTGGTAAATTTCCCACTGTGCGCCGTCTAAAGTATTAACTAGAATTGAAATCAATAAGTTTCTTCGTGATGCTCAAGACGAAAAATTCGTGATGCTGATGCTAACTCATTCCAGTACTATATTTTTTCTTGACAAATAACAGTTATGGTGTGGTTTAGGTTGTTGTTATTTCTAGTGTAGCCGGAGCTGCCAAAGAATTGAACTTACAAATATTTTGATTAATCGCATTAAAGATAAAAATTGATTTTTGAGAATGATAATACCTGATACTAAATTGTAGTCACAAAGTACATCATTATGTTTGCGAAGGTACCTATGTAGATATATATACCGTAACTATGTAAGTCTACGTTCTTTCAATCTAAAGCAATATCGTTTTTATATTACAAAAAAGTAAAATGTACTGTGCAGGTGGTTGGATCGAAATAAAGGTAAACTTCTCAAAAGAATGTTTCAGACGTTCTTCTGCTTCACTACTGGCAGGTGTTCATATAATAAATGTCAAGCGCCACTGTGATTGGATTTCTACCAGCGCCATCTAATGTGTGTATATTTATTGAAATACGGGATCAATTATTACTTTTGCACGCTCTCATTTAATCCTCCTTAATTCTACCATATGTAACATAAGAGTGATTAGAGAGAAATGGGTTTTCTTTAAAGCTATCTTCATAAATGACGCCCTTCTTAGAGTGTAACGAGGTCCAATTGCAGCCCTTCCTAATTCTAATTTACATTCATGTATACATACACTATTATTTCAAAATCTAGTAGCTTACTTTTTAACCCTCGACGCATAAAGGAGAGGTGTTATAAATTTGAGGCCTTTGTCTGTGTACATGTGTGTGTGTTTGTCTGTGACATCCTAGTTCCAAGACGACTGAACCGATTTCAGAGCGGCTTTCTTGTTTCGAAAGCTGGTATTTGCGAGATGGTTCTTAGTCATGTTTGGAGGAAATCGGCCATGCCGTTTACAAGATTTTTAGGTTTTATTATTAAATACTTAGTATAACGGACTTGTTCTCTAAGAAATGGCGAAGGATCCGGTGTTATATCACATATTAAATTAAGATTTATCTGAAATGTATTTAGGCAGTTTTAAAAAAATGTCTTTAATTTAATAGGTTTAAGTTAATTTTGTAATAAGAAAAGTTAAATTAAAAATGTTAAAGACCTCCGAACCAAAAAATAAACCTTTAGAACGGAACAAGTAATTTATATTCCCTGACTCGAAACACCGGCTATTGCCTTTTCTGTAAATTAATTGTCGGACCGTGGATTAACAGCTTTTGGTTAGGTACATAGGTACATTATTATACTCTTCGCAAGTACAAACGAGGAGTATATTGTATGATCGGCACATTTGTAAAACCGGAAATTTCGCTCGTAGAAAACAAATTTCATATCACTGTGTTTGTGATCGAATTCTGAACAACTTTCAAAAAAATCCGTCCGTCTGTCAGTCCGCCCGTCACGTTTCTTGTAAGCATTAAACGAAAAATGTCTAAAATTAATATCATTTACAAAAATAACTGCTAAAGAGTATCCCATAGAATGTGCAAAAATTATATAACTAGTTTGTTGTACTACAAATATCATCACTATTCTATATCCTGCTGTCTATATCCACAAATAGAAATTTACTTTACATAATATTTGATTACATGCATTATATTACTTCTAGTAAGTATGAGAGATGTTCATTTCGGCGAATATAAATTGTTGGTTCCTTTTTAAAGGTTTGTTTTTTGTGGCGGGGGTTTTTAAAAGTTTTTATTTAACTTTTTCGCTTCAGATAAAATAAAGATTGTGTCTTGTAATTATTTTTTTATCATATGAAACATTATATTCACTAGGTATCTTTCACAGAGAACCAAGTAATAAATATTACAATAAAGATTTTCATAGGAGGATGTTTTATGGGACTATATATCTTTTCAAATATTCGGTATCTCATTCTTATTTTATATAAAGTTGTTCTCTCTGGCCGTCCGCCAATTCTAAAGTTAAGTCACGTTTAATATCTTGCTCTTAGGTAATATTTTGTGGCTATTCTTATAAAGTTATGTCGTAAATTTTGCTGATTTTACATGAATTTTAAATAAGGGGCTCAGTTTCCCTGCTTTTTTACTTCCTTTTAAGATTTATGTTATTGAAATTCAAACATTTCATACAATATTTTGGAATAACATTGTTTCAACGTGAAAACAAATAATTAAAATTTTGTATGAGCAATTGAGCAATTATAATTATTAAATTTCTGCACTTTTAATCACAACTGTTAAGCGATCATCTAGTGACTATTAAACTAATTAGAATGGGCTCATTTAGCATATTGATTTTAGAGCGAAATGTAAAAAACTAGAATTTTCTAGTTTCTATAGATATAAATTAACCAAGAACGCGTAATCATATTGAGAGCTGTATGACGTCATTTACTCGTATGATAATTTAATATATCTCAAAGTGTACTTTTGCTGATAGTTGATATAAATGTAATCCAATGTAATACAAATTTTGTTAATCATGTTAACTGCTATACGTATGATTTAACAATGTTAGAATGTTCCTTTCTTATGAAATGTATCTTTTTATTTATTCTCCATGTGTTAGTATTTTTTATATAGAACAAATGTTTTTTTACATCATATTCATTATACATACAACTTTGATATTGCTTCTCATTAATGACCAGATGTTATTGATATATTTATTGATAAGTAAGTCTGCTTTTATATTGAAGGATTCGCTGATTAAATGTATGTTCGAGATAAATTTTGGGAGTAAACGACGTCAGAGTTTCCTGCGCATTGGTTCATGTTTAAAGCAGTATATTTCTGGAACTATTTATCACAATGATCTCGATTTTCAGTGTTGTAATTATTCGACGATTACGTCGTATAAACGTACTAAAAAATGCAATATTAAATTTGAATAAATGACCCAAATTCACTGCGATAAAATCGAGATTTTTGAAATACACTGCGCAAAATAAACGCATCTGCAGAATAGCTATTTATGTACTAGTTAGCAAATACAGGTCTTACGAATAGGAAAATAAAATGAGGAGACTAGTTCTGTGACCACACGACTAAGATAATGACCTATTTTTTTATGTATAGAATTTGTTTTTTAAATCAGCTAAAAAAATATAAAAACAAATGAAAAGTGCTATGTACCTAATAATTTTTTCATCAGTTATCAAGGTGGTAGTATTATAAATTATTTGTGCTATTCTGTACTGAAATGCCAACTTTGGTACTATACTCTTCGCAAATACAAAACGAAGAGTATATTTGAAATTATTAAAAATATTTTCATCTCACTGTGTTAGTAATCCAATTCTGAGCAACATTCAAAATGTCCGTCCGTCCGCCTGTCTGTCTGTCTGTCCGTCACGTTTCTTGTAAGCACGATGACTTAAGAATGAATAGTCCGATTGTATTGAATTTGGACAGCAAGTTAGCGTTGGCCAGAGGAAGAACCCTGTTATCTTTTAATAAAATCTATCAATAAATACAACAGTTATTAATTATTTAACTAAAAGAAAATCTAATTTATTATCTTTTATAAGTAAACAAAACATGTCTAAAATTAATACTATTTACGAACAAATTAGCGAAGTATAACGGTTAGCCTGTTATCAAGCTATTGTCAATAATATTATGCTAGCTCCACACGTTGGGCCAAGTATAACAAACTTCGGCCATTATCTACTCTATAGTATTGGTAATTTTTTTCAATTGTCAGCAATTTTTACTTTCCTCGTATAAGTACCGAAGGGAAGAATTGTATTCGAGGAAAATATCAATATCCGAGATTTTTTGGATTTTCACATTTCAGATCATGTACATTACGAAAATATAGGTTTTTCAATTCCGTCTGTCTGTCTGTTGGTGCATTAACTAAAAAACGATTAGACTTTCACGGAAAAAATATAAAGGGTGGACCGTCTAAAAGGTGATAACGAAAAAAAAAAAGTTTTTGCTAAAATTTAAAATTTTAACTTGTAACATTCTAATATTTTTAACAATTTTTTTTTCAAAAAGAGAATTTAAACATTTTTTTTAAATCTGGACTGATTGAAAAAAATATTATTTTTGCTCAAATTTAAAATTTCCACGTTTTATGACATCTAAACCTACTATAAAAAAACATTTTGAAAATGTTTTCACTATTACAATAGATGAAATAAAAATTGTGATCAAATTTAAAATTTCCACGCTTCATGACATTCTAAACCCATGATTTCATAACCTCAAAATAGAATTAAGGCGACCACGTTAGAATCATTCCAATTGAGAAAACGGACCACATCGAACCACCTACACAACTTTTAAATCTATAATCATCGGAAAACAGGAGCGTATTTCTCTCATCAGGATTTTTAAAACAAAAGATTTTTTATTACTTTTTCAAGAATCTTTGATATTATAGGTAATAATGATATAGGTCTATAATTGCTAACATCATCCAATTCTCCTTTTTTGAAGATTGGCACGACAGAAGCTATTTTAAGAGCATCTGGGAATATACCAGTATTTAAACAATCATTTATTAATTTGGTGAGAGGAATCAGTATTAGATCTTTGATGGTTTTTATTAGAGTGATGTTTAAGCCATATATGTCTTTGCTTTGACTGTTTCTTAAGGAGTCTATTATATCTCTCACCTCGATATATGTTACCTCATGGAACCGAAATTCTGGGTTCTTTCTTCATGAAGGCGATGTACATACCTAGTTTGGTTCATAAAGCCAAGTATCTTAACTTTAAATTTTAGATTCAAGCGTCTTTTGTAAGATTTTGTTTTTTAAATTCATTGTAATATATTTTAATTCACAGTTACCTTTATCTTGATTCTTTGTTGAAATTTTTCATCGTAGTATTGTACATGCACTTTTGTTTGGTTATATATGGTAATAGTCGTGGTACATTTTGTTGTAACGAGTGTATATTTGTATATAGAGTTGATGTGGTAAAGCCATGGGGCATTTCGTTGTAATATATGTTTTATGAGTATTGAGATACCGTTACGAGACCTTTTTTGTAATATAGTTATTTTGTCTCTCTAAAATTCTCAAGTTTACCTCGAAGTTAGGTAATGGTAAAGCCCCAGGCCTTATTTTGTAATATATCTTGTGTCGCCATTTTAGTATATCTAATGGTGTAAATTTTGTGTTGCATTTTAGTATATCTAATGCTGTAAACATTTTGTTTGTTGGATCATTTGCGAGATACCTTTGTAATATATTTCGGTTTAAATCTCGTAAGTGCTCACATTTTGTTGTAATATATGATTTTTAGTATTGAGGTAAAGTTGCGAGATGTATCTTTTGTAATATATTTTTTTGTCTCGTAAACACCTCAAGTTTATCTTGCTCTTGAGCAACTTGTAATATAGTTTATCTTGTACATATTTTGGTTTGATATTTTGCTATACAGTATCGCTGATGCTGTGATAGCTCATTCTTTTTTTTGTAATATAATATTTTGTAATATAGTTCTATTGTATATATGTAACATTTGTCTTTTGTTTATCTTTATCTTTATCTTTAATTTTTCCTTGATTACACTAAGTAATCAATGGCGCCCAAGCCTTAAACTCAATGCCCTTTTGCTCTCCGTATCTTTACTGTGCTAGCCAGGTGAAACCAGTGACGCTAACCACGTCGCTCGTAGGGTGGCCCACACTTGAACAACTTGGGCAAACGTAAGACCTTTTCAAAATAAATAGCCACACCCCATATACGAACATAAACATTTCCAATGTTAAAAATATACTAAAGGTATTCAGGTGAAACCTCTATCTGAGTATCTGAAACTTATAAGACGATCTTATCTAACACTTGTTCCTCTTTGACGAAGCTAACTAGGCATCTTCAAACCATCCACATTTATTTAATGCTTCATAACTAGCACATTTCAACAATTATGTCAAGAATTTTATACAGACCATATAGAATAATTTTATCAAAAGAGCTTTTCTTATCTTATCTTATCGTTATTCTGGAAGTTTAAATTGCCAATATTAAAAGTTGTTTTAACTGCTTATACTTTATATAGTAAATAACATCATAATGATCTCCTTTATTATTTGGAAAATATGACCAAGCATGCAGTAATTGTTTACTCTTCCAATCTTTTGGTTACTGACATCTATTTTCATATTTAAAATGGAAGTTTCTCAAATTAACACTGTAGAGGTAAAAATTACCTTATTAACTTTTGTTTACAAACACGAGTGTTCATATTTATATTTTCCTCACTATACATATAATTCCATCAATTTATTTTCACCAAAGTGCATCCATCTGAGAATATAATTTTAGTTTTGATATAATCGCCCGTACATACGTCCAACGAATATTATTGAGTTTTTTCAACCTGACACTTCCATATTAACAATACTGATTTAAAAACTCATCACAGATAAGCAATTTCAGTGGCATTAACACTCATCAGCATGTAATGAACATGTCAGTATTGTCGCCCATTGTGCTCTCCTATGGGGGTGGACTTCATAGGGAAGCTGCATGATGACCTTATCTCACTATCTCTCATATCTCACCTCATTCCGCCTATCTCACCCTATTATCTTCGCCACTATCAACATTTGATATCGCTTTACCAACTATTAATGTCTCCCGAGACTCAGTTCGGTAATAAGGGACAATGCCATGGAGAGAATGAACTCAAGGGAACTGCAATATGTTGTTATTATGTCATTAAATACCCATTTTATATTTAGGCCATCGGTGCCTGTTGATAAACATTAAGAATTTTCTAACATCAAATAATAGTACGAGAGTCACTCTCTGGTACAGATTAGGTAGATCTCTACTAACAAGCATAGCGTACCTGACATTGCGCAGGTTGCAAAGAATATTTTAACGCTAACTTTGAACCGTTCGTCCGTCCATTCTCTTTATCGACACAAATGATTAAAATTCAAAATTTGCTACTTACTGGCAATAAGAAATTATGATTTGGCATCTAAAAATATACAAGAATGCAAACTCGTCAGTAATTTTACGACGTTCATTTTGTTTTGTTGGAGGAATGTTCATAACTCAAATTTGGAATGTCCACTTTTTTGCAAAACCTTAAAATATTATGAAATTTGACCGAAAATTTGAAATTTTTTTATCGGTTTTCAAAAAAGACTTGAAACTTCACTTATTTATTATTGGGGGTAGGTATATAAAACAAGTTTGTGAAGTCGCCAGTCGAATTCATCCCCTTTTCCACCCCATTTAAAATACGCATTTTGTAACAAAATGATGTTAAAAAAATATGATGATTTACGTAAAAATTTTAATATGTATTTTAACTATTATAATTTTTGAATGTTTAAACGAAAATATCCCCTTTTCAACCCTTATTAAGGGGTCGAAATATACTAAAAATATAAGGTCAAATTTTTGTCTTCTATTAATGCCAATGGGGATTTTAGCTCGTTTTAAGGTTTCTTTTTAGCTAAAAGTATATTTTTTAAAGATCGACCTTACTTTCAACCCCATTTTAACTCTTTTTAACCCCTTCCAGCAACGTACTAAGGAGTTAAATAAAAATGGCGCTGTTTTTGTTAAGAAAGATTTGATATGATGTTTCACGCACAAATTTTACGTATTTTAACTATTATAATTTTTGAATGTTTAAACTAAAATACCCCATATTGAAACATTCTTTATAGGATTTTGCAAACAGCAGAAAAAATAACTATCTATAACTAAAAGAAAAACTTTGTGTAGAAATATTAATGAAATCTTTGCATTCTTTCGATAACCTGAATTCTGGTTATGCCAGCAAACTAAAATCCTTAAATGAATTTGTCTAATTTCTCATTTCAACCCTTATTAAGAGGTCGAAATATGCTAAAAATATTAGTTCAAATTATGTTCTTCTATTAGTGCGAATTGCGATTTTAGCAAGTTTTTTTAGCTCAATGTATATTTTTTTATTTAAATTTACAAATACATGTAATTTTACAAACTTGTATTGTTTATAACTATTAAAAGAATAAACAAAAAATGTTGTATTTGGTCTTAAACGATGAGTATTAAAAATAGCTACACCTTTTTTTCAAAAGAGTAAGCTCATGTACCTGGTACATGTATCCAATACAATAAATAAAATATATTACACCCTCGATTATATAAAGAGTGGCGGAAAAAATCACTCAAAGGTTTGTCTACTAATTTGAAAATTAGTAAAAAAAAATTGCCAGATAGCCAATTTAAAAACTAAATATAAGAACTCGCAAAAACATTAATTGCACTCGAAAGCTCATGGTTTCCATTTATGCATTTGTATATTCTATAAAAAATTTTTGAACGCATTGAATTTGCTATATGCATTAACAATTGAGCCCTCACGGCTCTGTTCATCAGTTTTTACAAAAATTTGAACGTATATTTTTAGTATATTTCGACCCCTTAATAAGGGTTGAAAACGGGGTATTTTCGTTTAAACATTCAAAAATTATAATACTTAAAATACGTATTAAAATTTGTACGTAAATCATCATATCAAACATTTCCTTCAACAAAAAAAGCGTCGTTTTGACTTAACTCCTTAGTACGTTGATGTAAGGGGTTGAAAAGAGTTAAAATGAGGTTGAAGGTAAGGTAACGTTACGGATATTTGAAAAATATACGTTTAGCCAAAAAAAAACTTAAAACGAGCTAAAATCCCCATTGGCATTAATAGAAGACAAAAAATTGAACTTATATTTTTAGTAAATTTCGGCTCCTTAATAAGGGTTGAAAAGGGGGTATTTTTGTCAAATCGTCCAAAAATTATAATAATACAAATATGAGTTGAAACTGATACGTTAAACTCCATATTAGACATTGTTTTTATTAAAAACACTCGAAAAGAGGTGTTTTTTTAACATAATTTTGTTACAAAAGGCGTGGAAAAGGGGAGGAGGGGATGAATTTGACTGGCGACCTCACAAACTTGTTTTAAATACCCCCAACAATAAATAAGTGAAGTTTTGAGTCTTAATATTTTTGAAAAACGATAAAAAATTTTCAAGTTTTCGGTCGAATTTCATAATATTTTACGATTTTGTAAAAAAATGGGCGAGAATATTTAATTGGCGTTTGTTGCTTTATAATGTAGATACTATAAATTAACAAATGATATTGTTTTTTTGTAGTAGCAACTCTTTCCTCAAACAAAACAAAATGGACGTCGTAAAATTATTGTTGAGTTTGCATTCTTGTACATTTTTAGATGTCAAATCATAATTTCATATTTCCAGCAAGTAGCAACGCATTAAAATTTTGAGTTTCAAACAGCTGAATGGATAAAACGTCGGGACGGCCGAGCAGTTAATAATGTGGCATAAAGAACTTCTCTGGGCTTGCGTAATATGTATTGTTACGTGTTTCCGCCCCTTATAGGAAATACCCTGTATGAATCTGTGGGTTCTGAATAATTTTAACAAGGGATAAACCACTAACACTTTATTTAATAATTTACTGATTATACAATACTTCTTAATTAACCAAAATAACATTTACACTCTTTTTACTTGATATTTAACCTCACTTTTTCACTTTTCAACTTTTATAAAACTTCCTCTTCCTGCTATGGAATCTCGCCTTATATACTCTGAAATTACCTCTAGAGTTATCTAGAACATAATCGAGAATCTTCTTCCACCTCACTCCAGAAAACTCTGTCTCTTTCTACAACTTTACTATTCACTATTAGCCAAGGGCGTATCATAGGGGTGTAATGCATAACAGTATAATATGCCTGTTAGTAGCAATTCGTACCACTTTTATCCTAATACAGGTTCTCGTACTATAAGGATATAAAATCGCTGTAATATTTTTAAAGTGTGTGACAGAACAGTAGACTAGTTACAGAACCGACAAACAAATGTATCAATATTTCAACAAGATAAGATACTAGAAACCAAAGTATTTTATCCAGTTTAGATATTGGTAAAGTTTGTTCTAGAATTAAGTTATTTCTTAGAAGTTACATTGAGATTATTGGAAATACGTCTAAATACATCGAAATAGTTAATTCCATTTCTAAACAAAGTAAAAGTGGCATTCAATGATTACAGTAGTCGAAAACCTTTAATGTCGTATCTTTTATAAACAATTTAGAGTCGTGTTTCGATACGAAAAGTAACAACTCGACAACAGGTTAGTAGTTGGATGGGAGTCCAGGGAAGTACAGCGTTCTCGCTCAACCTTCAACCTAAAGGCTTGTATATCAGTGCATACGTAAAAGTCATGCAACTTTAGGCGGGGGTTGCACAGCGAATGTACCTTCTTAGGGGATGTAAAACAGTTGGTCATTTGTCCATTATTATTAGGCAAGCAAAAAGTCCTTACTCTTCGATAGAGAAGAGGTTACGCAAAATTTTCAGGTTAGGGATAACTCGCCTCCTGGCGTCTCGTCGTCGATTGGCCTTAGTCGCGGAAATAGGCCGACGTTAAATAAGTGAATAAAAGAAATATAAATGGTTTAATGGAATAGGTACAAATAAAAAGTTTAATATTCATCTCTGAAAATTATGGCTGCATAGAAATTCATTTCATACCTTTACCACAAACATCGAATAAAATTGGAAATTAAACAAACAAAACACCTGACAGGGGAAAACGAAATTTAAACGAAGAATATAAACAAAGAAACATATTCTTTATAGGATTTTGTAGACAGCGGAAAGAAAAACTCTCTATGGGAACTAAAAGAAAAACTGTATGTAAAAATATTAATGAAATCCTTGCATTCTTTCGATAACCTGACTTCTGGTTATGCTAGCAAGTTAAAATTCTGAAATAAATTTGTTCAATTTCTTATTTCACATTCTCATTATAACACCAGCATCCAACATAGTTCCCTAGGGCTAAGCAGATTAAACTAGTATCTACATGACCCCCTACGGTATGTAAAACGTTTCAAAGGCTAAGCATTTCCAAGAAACCGAATGAGAGATTTTATGAAAATATAAGCCATTAGAATGAAACAAATTTTAAGGCAAGGCAGGTAAATAAATTAATTTCAGGCCTTTGTTCTCATTTTTAACTGAATTTACATACCGTAGGGGGTCATGTAGATACTAGTTTAATCTGCTTAGCCGTAGTGGACTATGTTGGATGCTAATATTATAATGAGAATTTCAAATAAGAGATTGGATACATTTATGTCAGAATTTTAACTTGCTAGCATAACCAGAAGTCAAGTTATCGAAACAATGCAAAGATTTCATTAATATTTGTACATACAGCTTTTCTTTTAGTTCTCATAGATAGTTTTTCTCTCCGCTGTTTGCAAAATCCTATAAAGAATATGTTTCATTACTGTAAGCAAGTAAATAATAAATAATTCACTTTTAAACATGTATGTATAGAGTATGAAGGCTCCAATACTAGTTAGCTAATAGATAGGTGAAGATCTGTTGTTTTTATCAGTCAATGTCAAATATAAATATTTCATACTTTTTCATGGATATTGCCTTGGTTTTGCATGGAATATAGTCATGGGTGGCTTTGTGCATTTCTGATGAGCTCAGATTAAGGGCGGAAGACGTTTCAAAGGCTAAGCATTTCCAAGAAACTGAATGAGAGATTTTATGAAAATGTAATCCATTAGAATGAATTTTTTTTTAAAGATAAGGTAGGTAAATAAATTAATTTCAGGCTTTTGTTCTCATTTTTAACTGAATTTACATAGCGTAGGGAGTCATGTAGATAGTAGTTTAAATTGCTTAGCCATGGGGAACTATGTTGGATGCTAGTGTTATAATCAGAATGTCAAATAAGAAATTGACAAATTTTAACTTGCTAGCATAACCAGAAGTCAGGTTGTCGAAAGAATGCAAGGATTTCATTAATATTTTTACATATAGTTTTTCTTTTAGTTCTCATAGATAGTTTTTCTTTCCGCTGTTTGCAAAATCCTATAAAGAATATGTTTCATTACTATAAGCAAACAAATAATAAATAATTAAAAATGAACAAAATTACTTAAATTAATAATTAATTCATATGAACTATAAGTAAATGTGCTTAGTTTAAAACTTTATGTTTTAATTAATATGTGGTATACAGGGTGTTACTGGTATAATGGTCATAATTTTAATAACTAGTATATTGAGCCAAGGTGTTTAGAAAAAGCGTTACCTAAGCACCACTTCCACATCCAGATTTTCCATCAGTCTCTTAAAACAACAACATTTTGATACTATGTTTGCACACTAGTATGTGAAATTAATTGCTAATAGAATTGGTGTTAATGGGGGTGGCTGATTTCCAAACATTTTTAAAGAACTTTTGTTCTCATGCACACACTAAAACAAAATTTTATTTTGATGACTCCTTTCGTAATGGTGTACGGACATTGAAGGTGATGGTAGGGATGGCAGATGCCATAAAGAAAATCGAGACCCTGACTTCGAGTATATATACCAAATCCTAAGTTTATGGACTCTTACTAGCTTGCTTTAGTCCCAACCGTTTTCATTCGTTCCAGAGAAAACGTGCATACTAAAAAAAAAGAGTTACATACAGATAGACAGACAGACAGACAGACAGACAGACGACACACAGATCGACTGACAGACCGATCGACAGACTGACGGAAAGAATTTAATATCTCGACGTTTCATGATATTCTAAGCCTATTTCAAGAAAAAATCTGTTGGAAAATTTGGTACGATTATTAGACTTCCACTCCACTATGTGGGTGTAAGCAGTTTTCGGGATTACTGAGCATTAAACACTGATCTTGAAAAACGTTCGTTTGCACAATAATGCTTCGAGTGTTTAGACGAGCACAAAACAAAGGAACAGCTTTGAAAGAAAATATTATATTTATTAAAATATACCTAAATAATAATAAAACACGTATCCTCTTTTATCCACATTTAAAAATTTAGATATGATGTTCTTAGCATTGCAGAAGCAAACATTGAATAGGGTGTTTGCACTATATAACAATTCAGTTCAAATGATGCATTAATATCAAGTAATACATAAATATGAAAGCCTAAACGCATTCATATTAATCATCTCATGAGATTTAAACAAATATTTAATAAACAAATCGACCTAAAATTCAAATATTTGAACGATTTCGAAAACATCATGTGACGTCATACATCATAGTAGAGGACTTTAGCCGAAGCTGGGTCTCCCCCCACCACTTTTTGTGACCTTGACCTTGACCGTGAACGTGTATGCCGCTATGGCGTGACCTTGAGCCGTAGCCGGTGCGTACCCTTGAAGCCGGGTTGCATTTGACCTTGAAAAGTCGTCATGACCTTGGCCGTGAACGTGGAGGCCGCTCCGTGGCCTTGAGCTGTAGCCGGTGCGTGTCCTTGAAGTCGAGTTGCATTTTACCTTGAAAAGTACTGTTGTAAAGCTTAACCTTGAAAGGTCGTTGGCAGTTGTTGAGTTCGACTTGCACCACTCCATTTGACCTCGAAAAGTATGTTTATAATTGAAGAGGGGGAAGGCTTTGTGGCGTAGCAGAACGCTATAAAAGAGCAAGAGGAGTCTCTGTATTATCATTCTTAAAGTTAGATTCCTTCAGTAAAGTATCCAAGATGTATACGTGTACTTGCGGTGCTAGTTTTACGCGAGGTGATAATATGCGACGTCATCAGAGACAGTCATGTAAAAATATAAATGATAATGGGCCTGGGGCAAAACAACCAAAATTAGATTCAACTCCTTCGACATCTACAAATCTGCAAACGTGTTACAGCTGTAATGTGACTCTAACAGCTAGACAGATGAAATCTCATAAGAGGACATTGCAGCATAGAACAAATTCGTGTGTACCTTTGATGAATGGCGTAGAAATTGTCCGAAGTGCTTTCCAATATAGAATAATAAGTTACCGAGTGCATAGTGAAAATGAAAAATTGGACTATATAATGTTTTTCTACGAAATTAGAAATAAAGTATTGGATTTATTGCATGAACTCCTGATGCTTCACAAAATAGTGAAGATAAACATGGAGACATTTGCCAGATACATATTGCAAACTCAAGAAGTGTCTGAAATGAAATCATTTAACACCTGCAATAAAATTTTGGATCAAGGTATGGATTTAGGCAGCTTTCTCGATACTTTTGTGGATATGATGGTTGCCCAAACTACAGAGTTCCAAGAACGCGATTCCGGTACGTAAATATTTATCGAAGTGTAGAATAATGATTAATAACTGCATATTATTTTTAGGATGGGCCCTTGAGGAAATAAAATTTGTGGAAATAAATGTGAATAAGTACAGTCCACTACGTGGTTCATCATATATTAAACTACCAAAGTACATAGAAAACAAAAAGGCCGTAGTGAATATAGAAAACCATGCTCAATGCTGCTTTGCTTGGGCTGTAACTTCAGCACTGTATCCTGCAAATGGTCAAACATCTGACATGTCATCTTATCCGCATTATTCAAGAGTTTTAAACTTGACAGGTATGGATTTTCCAGTTAAATTGCGCGATATTTCTAAATTTGAAGAATTGAATAATATATCGATTAACGTATATGGTTTAGAAAAGAAATTTGAGAATAATAGAATAAAGTATGATGTTGTCGGACCTTTGCGTTACTCTGAGAAAAAATTACGTATGCATGTTAATTTGTTATTAATTTCCTCGGAATGTGATGAAGATCACCATTGTTCAATAGACTGTGCCAAAACTCACTATTGTTGGATAAAGAATTTATCCGGGTTAGTTTCACATCAAATTTCTGCTCACGGACATAAAAAATATTTCTGTGACGGATGTTTGCTGTATTTTAGCAATGAGCGCCAGTTAATGCTTCATCAGAAAAATGATTGTAATCATATTTATACAACAACACCATCGACACAATTTCGGCTTGATAAATATGGAAAACAGGTACCGGAAAATATATTAAAATTTGAAAATTTTGAAAAGCAAATGCAAGTACCATTCGTAGTATATGCTGATTTTGAATCAATTCTTAAACCAATAAACACGTGTGAGCCTAATCCTCAGTGCTCTTACACTAACAAGACCTTCATTCATGAGCCGTATTCTTTCGCATATTTCATAAAATGTTCTTTTGATAATTCCCTTTCCAAGTTTGAGCTATATAGAGGATCTGATGCTGCTAAGGTTTTTGTATCACGTATAGAATGTGATGTAAGAGAAATTTATAATACATATTTGAAAGATGTAACACCGATGGCTCCTCTAACACCATCGGAGATAGAAAGTTTTAACAATGCAACCGTTTGCGGTATATGTGAGAAACCCTTTAAAGAAGGTGACGTAAAAGTGAAAGATCATTGCCACATAACTGGTAAAATAAGATTCGGTGCTGCTCATTCTATCTGTAATTTAAATTATAAAATTCCAAATTTTATCCCTGTTATATTTCACAATATGAGTGGATATGACATACATCTATTTGTCAAAGAGTTGTGTGCACATAAAGATAAAATTGAAGTAATACCACAAAACAAGGAGAAATATATATCTTTCACAAAACACCTTTATATGCATGATTATGTTAACAGCAAGGGAGAAAATAAAAATAAATTTTTAAAATTACGATTCATTGATAGTTTCAAATTTATGTCAGCATCACTACAGCATTTAGGAGAAAATTTATCAGACGATCAAATGGCTATGACTAGAAACTTTTGTGGTGATGACGTAAAATTTAATTTAATGCGTCGGAAAGGCGTATTTCCATATAGCTTTGTAGATAGTTTAGAGAAGCTAAATAATCAAAATTTGCCTTCGAAAGAAGAATTTTATGATAACCTAAATGAAACACACATATCAGACGAAGATTACGAAAGAGCTCAAAATGTGTGGAGGTTGTTTGAGTGTAACAGTTTGGGATCTTATTCAGATATTTATTTAACCACAGACGTGCTACTTTTATGTGACGTATTTGAAAATTTTCGTGAAATTTGCCTGAACAAGTATAAATTGGACGCGGCACATTACTTCACTAGTCCTGGTTTATCATGGGATGCTATGTTAAAATTAACACAAGTAGAACTTGAGCTATTAACAGACATTGACATGATTCACTTTTTTAAAAGGGGTATACGTGGCGGGATAAGTCAGTGCTCAGAAAGGAAGCATATTGCAAACAATAAATTCCTACCTAATTATGACTGTACAGAACCTTCCTCATTTATTACATATCTCGACAGCACGAATTTATATGGGCATAGTATGTGTCAGATGCTGCCATCTAGCGGATTTGAGTGGATGTCTGAAAGAGAAATTCTCGATTTAGATATTACCAACATTTCAGATCAAAGCGCCATCGGGTATGTTTTTGAAGTAGACATACATTACCCGGAAGAATTACATGATTTGCACTCAGATCTCCCTTTTTTGGTAGAAAGCATTATACCACCGGAGTCAAAATCAAAATCCTCGAAATTAATTCCAAATTTGAATGACAAAAAGAGATATGTTGTACATTACAGAAACCTGAAACAAGCCATTAAACATGGTTTAATGGTGTTAAAAACACATAGAGTGCTTAAATTCAATCAGTCGGCGTGGTTAAAAAAATACATCGATTTGAATACAGAAATGCGAAACAATGCAACCAATAAGTTTGAAAGAGACCAGTATAAGTTGATGAACAACTCAATTTTTGGAAAAACAATGGAAAATGTAGATAATAGAAAAGATATAAAGTTAGTGACTCACTGGGAAAGTATCAAAAAAACTGTAGGTGCAAATGCACTAATAGCTCGGCCAAATTTTAAGTCATGCACAATTTTCTCAGAGGATTTTGTGGCCATTGAAATGGGTAAATTGAGGGTCTTATATAACAAGGCGATTTTTGTTGGCTTTTGCGTGCTTGAATTGTCAAAGACTGTATTGTATGAGTTCTTTTACGAAGTTATTAAAAGTAAATTTGGCAATGATGCTTCCTTGCTGTACACTGACACTGATTCATTAATAATCAAAATTTTTACTGACAATTTTTACGACTTTATCATACAAAATCCCGAAAAATTTGATACGTCCAATTACACTGTAGGAAACAAATTTAATATTCCAAAAAATCCATCGGTGCTCGGAAATATGAAAGATGAGTTTCCTGGGGATCCTATAATTAGCTTTTATGGTACGGGAGCCAAAGCCTATTACGTGCAATCCGTCAATAACGAATTAAAAAAAGCAAAAGGTGTCAAGAAGTCGGTTATTAAAAAAGAATTGACATTAGACGACTACAGGAAAGTTGTGGAACAAGGGGGTTTAATATTTAGAAAAATGAACACGTTTAGAAGTCATTTACATGATATATATACCGAGATGCGTAATAAAGTAGCACTTTCTCATCACGACGATAAGCGTTTTGTTATTCCAAATACCACAAAAACTTTGCCTTGGGGACACTCTGATATAAGATTCTTTCAAAGTGAACCAAAGCAAAACGTCGAGATGCTAATATCAGCCGTAAATAGTCTCGAACGAGGTGTTGAAAAAAATAATGATAATTTAGATGCTTTACTTGCCGCAATAGCCGAGTTAAGTCAATGAATATGTGTAACATATAATGCTTTTAATACTAACGCAAAGATCGGCGAACGTCCTACTAAACTGGAAAATTCATCCCCAATATTTCACTTAATCAATTTAAAACAGTATTTAGTCAGTTGTAGCAAATGTATGACATGTGTTCTCTTATTGGTTGTTAATAAAATTTATACATGAATTGTTGTGTTTCTTTTCTCTCAAAATAAATTGTAATCAAATAATGTAAAGTGTATACTATTAACGATTTCAGCTATTACACCACTTTCTTACTGAGAGTGTGCATAGTCGAAGTTTGGTATAGTTATCTTCATATACTTAAGGCACATAAAAAGTGTAGGCGCCTTTGACTTTAGGGTAAAGATCAAATACCCTGACATTTTGTTATTTGCTTTAAATATATGAAGAGAACTATATCGATGTGGGGACTTGAAATGTGCAGATACATTAACGATGGGGGTGAATTTAAACCAATCAGAAAAATGGGTGGGGAGGAGTAGTGGGGGTGAACTCCTCTACATAAGCGCCAGCAATGCTAACAAGATTCATTTCGTCTTCAGCTATCCTTAAGTGCTGACGGGTCGTTAAAAGACTTAAACGCTTTTTGCTTTGTGTTAGTTGTTGTTAGTGACTAAAAAAAAAAAAATGGAAGGAAGTAGCTATTCGCAGATGGCTGGTGGTAGCAGGAAGAGAGCTGCTTCGCCAATATTGGATGTTTTGACGGCGATGGCCTTTGTGTCGAATTTAAGGCCATCACAGGAGGACGCCGTGCGTACAAACAGTGGTGGTGGTGGCGGTAGCAATAACTTCAACGACATCGATGTGGGTGCTACTGATTTTAACGACATCGACGTGGATTACCACCTGTCCCAGGATGTCATTGAAGAATACAATCCGGAGTTATATCGTATCCTGGATGAGGTGGAGCGTAATGTGGTAGAAGAAGCTGCTGTGCCACTTCAGGACGCGGGTCCCAATGTCGGTGGCGTCAAAGACCAAGGCAAGTTCAAAGAGCCGATTGATTTGCCCCTTCCTGCATTCGCCAGAAAGAATAATGCTGACGTTGTCGAAGATTCCGGGGATGAATTTCAACCACCCAAGAAGTCTAAGAATTCACCAGGTCCTTCTAGGATTTCTAGACCGGCTCCTAGGAATAATCGTTCTTCAAAAAAGGGTAAGGCGGCCAAATCCAAGAAGGGTGATCATCGTAGCATCCTTAGAAACATTTTGGAAGAACCAGCTCCTCTTACTTCTAGTGTGCAGAAAAAATCCAAAAAAGGTAAGGAGCCTGTCGTGAAATCGAGACCACAGCACAGCATTCATCGTTTATCGCCTGTTAATTTAAGCGACTCTTCCGATGAAGAACAAGAGATTTTTTCTCAGATCGGTGATAGGGACATCTTCAGCAACTTCGGCAAATTACTGGAAAAAGTGAAGCGTGAAAGAGCAGAGAAAACGTCCGCCCGCGCTGGTGATGACAAATTACGAGATACCGCCAGGCGAGCCATTCTCTTAGCAAAACAAAACATCGAAGCCTCACAAAAGAAAATACAGGAAGAAAATGAAAAAATCAAAGCCGAAGAACAAACTATTTCGCATTACACCGATCTATTAACAGGTGCAGACGAACGAGAGGTCGCTGAAGCAAAGTCTGAAAAAAAGTTGAAGGTCGTGAAAAAACAATGTAAGGTCATTGAAAAAATATTGTTAATGTGAAAGTTGTGTTAAAAAAATGTTAGAAATAGTTATAATTCATTCTCTGTAGGTTAGGTTGTAACGTAAATAAATGGTATGTTAAAAAGAGTATTCCCTTTCATTTCTTGTAACAGCGTAAACATATATTTGGAAATAAAATAAAATATAATATAATAATTTATAATAAAATAAAAAAACATGTAACGCCACTGTCACTGTGTATATTGAATTTCAATGTATATAGTACGCGGGTATTGGCAGGATACAACGGTATGCAACCAACAACACTACTATGTGTATGTGGAGATGCATACCGTTGTATTTACGCTACACCAAACGGCAAGTAGAGCGGTTAGTATTCACGTATAACAGTGAAGCCTTTAGGCCGGCAGTAGCCGAACGGGCTTTAGGGTTTCACACCCCTAAATGCTCCGTAGTGACAGCGGTTCGAATCCCAGATCACAAAAAAAAAACGTGAAAGAAATAGTAAGTAAATAGAACGGGGGGGGGGCAAAACACACCAATACTGTTTTTTTTTTCTATACTCCCTTGAGAAAAAAATGATACATACCTCTACAAAAAATGGTTTCTAACTTTATTTAGGTGTGCATTTAAAAAAATATATATACATACCATCATATTATTCTTTTCTAAACAGAGTGTATGAAATTAAATTAATATTATACTGTTTTTTTTCTATACTCCCTTGAGAAAAAAATGATACATACCTCTATATATTTTTTACAAAAAAAAAATGATTTCTAACTTTATTTAGGTGTGCATTTTACTATGCACAAATAGTGTTATTTTATTTCTATACTCCTGCGAGAGAAAAAAATATACATACCTCTAAAACAGAGTGTATGAAATTAATATTACACTACCTATTTTACCATTTCATTTACATGCGCGCGTTCTAACAATTATTATTAATTATACATACCTTTGTATCATTATTTATTTTTATGAATGTATTGTATTGGTTTGTAAACGTTATTTTATTTTCATACGCCTTACTTACTTTAGATGTGAGACATCTAGCGGTCGCTAGAATAATAACTGTATTCCTGTATAGAGTTGCCTATGATATGTCTACAAAAACAAGTTACTTCGTTGGGTGACATTTAGAGGTCGGTAGAATAATTGTATTTCTGTATCGAGCTGCCAATCCGTCAGTGGCGCACTGTATGCTACATATTTTTATATTTAATTACTGTATTTATTTTTGATTACATTATTCTCAACTCAAAATTATAATGGTATAATTTGATAATTTAAGCAAATATTTGTTAATAAAAAATACTTTTTCTGTGCTGATATTTTATTATATAACTCATTAAAAAAAAATAGAAAGATTACAAATTTATTTATTTTTATTACATAACATAAAAAGTTATACATCTATTTCTTCTTCTTCTTCTTCGTCTTCTGACCCACTGTTCAGTGACCATTCACTCGGTGAACTAGATCTGCTAGGCGGCTCTACCTCTATAGATGAGCTAGGACTACTGGGTGGCTCAACTCCCAATGGTCTCCACCATTCTGAACCATCAGGACCATCCTGGTTTAGATCATCCAAGTAGCGTACTAACGGCACAGACCAAGTACTACTGTCTGGCATGTTACCATTATCTCTGTACTCCATGGCCATTCTGTATTCGTATTCCCAGAATGGCATTGTCGACTCTGCGCAGTCGCTGGAACTTATTGTATTGTCTTGAGCAGCCATTTCTTGCAACTTTGCAGTTTAACTGAGAAACATGATGAGGGGAGTTTCTTATATAAATGGACCCCCACTCTATATTATAACCAACATTTGCAAGAATTGTGGGTACTAGGTTCATCATATACGGATTTTTCTCATGGTAACATTGCCGTCGCCACCACTATCGTAAACGTGGGAGAGAAAGTGGGGGTAAACTGACATACTTAAAACTGAGAGAATCCTCTATTCTTTATCAGTTCTGTATTAGAGAGCTCTCACTATGAATACTCAGATTCAAGATCATACCGTGTCGTCCAGCAGTGATCCGATACTTGGACCAGATTATTGGGCAGAGTCCCTTCTACGATTGTTATCACAGCTACCATCATTGGAAGATATTGAGGACACCCCACAGGTGCCTGATAGTACGACCGAGGACTGTGGAGACAGTAGAGTGGAGCCCATGGGGTCGATGGATCGGTCACCGTCACTCTGGAGTCTGGAGACCATTCCAAATGAGGACGACTATGATAGTGACGAGGTATCCGATGAAGAATATATGGATGATGAAGATATTTAATTTTTGTAATTAATAATATATACAAATGTTTTTTTTTATGTAAATAAATATATCGATTCTAAGAAATTATTTGTTTATTATTCTCTATTTTAAGTGCAAAATAAAGTGGGGTAAATTGACTTACATAATAAGAAATTAGTACATTTTTCTTCACTTGAGTAGCATAATATCGCTTTACTATAGCAGTCTAGCCTATACCAACCCCATATTCATTTTATACTAGTGCCATTCAACCACCACAACGTACATTAAGAGTGAGGTGGTAGACTGTTTCTTATACACAGATTATTTTTATCATAGCAGCATTTCCACCACATAGACAGATATTTTAAATTATATCTTATTTTTTTTTTAGACTTTACAAGATGTAAAAAAAAAAACACGACATTTTCATATAACAGAAATATTTATTTACAAAAAAAAAAAGAATTATATTTACAACAAAAAAAGAAGTGTATTTACAATAAAAAAGTATATTTACAATAAAAAGTATATTTACAATAAAATAAAATAAAATAAAACATAACTAAACTAACTTAACACTAAACTATTTACATATTTACATATCCACATTACCATTACAAATAACACACACCTCCACCGGTCTTATTTGGTGTAGTGGATCACCGCAACACTTGCAATATACCCGGACACCATCGGCAAAGCGTGTGGTGCTATGTAGGTCAACATGGCGATGAAGTGACGTTTCGACACGTCTTTGGTAACCTACATAACACCAGTAGCAAAGTTCATACTCCGCACCACCCCTCACATCCACAACTACGTATGCCATGGTGGTGCAGAATATCTCCCCTCTGGCGTCCCCTCTTTGCAGATATTTGTGGATATGCTGCAATTGATCCTCATCGTCGGAAGCGTCTGCCACGATGCCATCATCGTCCGCGTCGATATGATTTTGGACATCCTCTTCTTGATCCTCGATGCCATCATCATCCGCGTCGATATGATTTTGGATATCGACGCCCCCAATGGGAATATGATCTTCGTCGTGGCTCTCTTCCTCGTCGTGGCTCTCTTCCCCGTCGTGGCTCTCTTCCCCGTCGTCGCTCCACAAATCTCTCACCTCCACAACTTCTACGTCCTCAGCGCCAACTTCGAGGTTATCAGCGTCAGCTTCGACGGCCTCAGCTTCGACGGCACCATCTTCGTCGAATTCATCGTCCCATCGGTTGTTTAACAGGTCAACCTCTGACAGCCAATCTAAAAAGTCTAGATTGGCGCATCCTCTGGGAGCACTTGCCATCAATCTTTGGGGTGCAGCCATTGCAAAATAAAAAATTGCTATAGAGTATACTTCGCGTAAACGTGAGGAGTTCTCTTTCGTTGTTGAAAATCAACTGATCTGAATCGAGTCACCTCCTCGTTTATATATAGTTGATGACGTCATGTCATCTCTGACGTCAGCACCCTCAACATCTACTTAAATGAGAATGAACACAATGAGGAGCACAGTTATTATTCTGCTTTCATACTGTACATATTGTAAAGTATTAAGAAGTATTAAAAATGCCTTTTCCAAAAGAGTGGCAGTCAAAACCAACCATTGCAGCATAGCCTTTTAGAATGAATGACCAACTGGTGTGTCATAACTGCTACGTTTCCTGGCCGAAGGAATATTTCAATCCATGTACGGGCTTGTGCGGAATGTGTGTAAGGGAGAATCCTGTGTCAATTCAGAGGTTCCAAGGAAGAAAAGCTGGGGAACGACAGTGTCGTAAATGTCTTCAAATGTTGGCTCGCAGCAACTTTGGAATAATGAGAGATGTTTGTGGTGTTTGCATGGTGGACCATCCATTAAGGCAGCGGTGTATGGCATGTGATAAATTCGAGAGCAATTGCTGGAATAATATATGCAGCCAGTGTAGACATAATAAACTATTGTGTGAAAATGTCGGTCACTATTATGTGGATATGTTGCATCACAATAGAAAATGCTGGTGTCCTGGAATCGAGAAATTCGAATGTTAAGGCGTGGGATTTCATGAAGAATTTTTTTTACAATAATTTGTATTTTTTACATATTTTGCTTAAAATAAAATATATTTATATTAATTTGTTTTTTTCTTCTCTTTAACTTAACGAAATATAAAATCTAAATACTGTTACAGTGAAATAAAGCAATTCAATAATGAATTTTATACGTTTAAATAAAACACATTAATATCGTATACATATTTTATTTCCATATTACTGATACATAAGTAAATATATAAATTGATTATGCATATTTTACATTTAATAAATTAAACGACATCCATTTTGTCAATCCAAGAGTTGTGTTCATTGGAAAGTCCAAGCCATTTGACAAATATTTTGTTCCCTTTCTTTCTTAAAACCTTCTCCACTAGATATATGTCAGGATACTTAGTTTTTTGTAACTCCATTTCATAAAAACATCCTTTGATTGGTTGTCCATGCATGTCCTCGAGCTGGTAAGTTGTTGGGTTCGTTATGTTTATTTTCACAATTTTAAAAAGTTCAGTTGAAAAATTAATTGTATAACCTTTTTCAAATACACCTTTGTATGCACTTATTCGAACTATGTCACCAACCTTAAACTTGGGTTTTAAAGCAATCCTAATGTGATTATACACATTTAAACATGTGGTTGGTTTAACGTCAGCAGGTTTCATGCCAATAGTTCGATGTACTTTATTGTTGTACTTTTTTGTGACGTTGGATAGAATATCGAACCATTTGTATTTACCTCTGGCTGAGAATTCTTTATATAACCAATTTTTTAATGTTCGTATCACTCTCTCCACAATTGCTGCTTTTTTCGTACTATATGTAGAGTAATGATTAATGCCATACTTTTTCATTAAAGTGGAAAAGTTTTTGTTGTAGAATTCCGTACCCTGATCGCTTTGAAGATTCTTAGGTGAGTAGTTTGATTTTTGCAAAATGCTCCTCATACCCTTCGTAATTTCTATACCCGTTTTATTTCTTAGGGGTCTTGTCCACACATATTTTGAATAGCAGTCGATCACTACGAGGATATATCTATAGCCCTTATTAAGGTTCGCATATGGCTGCATTTCAGCCAAATCCATTTGCCATAAATCCGCATACCCTTTGATGATTGTTCTTCTTCTACGAAAATTTTTTCGGGGTAACCTGTGCAGTTCCTGCACAATGGCCTTCTTTGTAGCACTGATTTCCATGTTAACTTATTGGATCGAATGGGTGTGCAGAGAATACACTAAGCTGTTACATGTTTGTCGATAGACTAATTTCTAATAAGTTAATTCTTCTAATTTATTAATTTTGTCAATTATTTTCTGAAGCTCTCTAGCTTGCTGAGAAATTGAATTTTCCACTGTTTTATGTTCCTTATCAATATTCGCTCGTATTTGTTCATTAATATACTTTTTCATCTCTGCAACAACCCGTACATTTCCTTTATCAATTTTTTTCGGAATTTCCTCATTTACATAAGTTTTTGCAGTAGCAACAGCTAACAAAACTTGACCATTAACATACTTTTCCATTTGACCATTAACATACTTTTCCATTGCTGTGATAATTAAGTTAGTGGCCTCATCCATAGCCTTGCGGATGTCTGCAAAGAAGGTAGTAAGTCGCTCTTCAACATAGTTGCGTGTTACCCCATCCTGACTATCTACCGGTTCTCCAATGTTCTTTAAACGTTTATTCTGAATGTCGAAGTGATTATCTGTAGTTAGCTTAAAGCCAAGACCTGGTGGACCACGCACGACTAATGATTTATTAGCGCCGCCTCTTCTGCGTCCAAATTTATCAATTGTGTTGTGACCAGGTAGCATTTCTAATTACATCTGATCTGATTTAAGCATTTCACAGTATATTATACTTCCCCATTATAATTATGTTAATAGATTATTTTTTCTTCTCTCATTTCCTCCAACAAACTAATTATTTCATTATTAACGCCACTGTTACCTGCCATTTTTGAGCTATACAGCAGACGTAGACGATCTACCAACTCTTTTGGCTTATTCCAATAAACATAGTCGACACCTTTACTATTGTATATTTTCTGAAGTGGCATTTGCGGAAAGCCCAAACCAGTTCTGGATCTCGTCATTACTGTAGAAGATGTTAGTGGTTCTATAATGTCACTGAATTTTTTCCATTTAGTTTTATTCAAACCCTTTTTGATATCATAGTGTTTATATGCTGCTCTCGTCTTTTTTAATATTTCGCCATATATTTGATACTCCTCGTCAAAAAGAGATACTTCATCGCTGCGTAGAACTAATGGGTACTTCAAAAATATTACATCGTACAACTTAGGACTGCCAGAATACGTTCCTAGAGACTTATTACCATTCCACAACGTAATATCCCCACTAGAAAACCGCACCTCGACATTACCCATATGTAGTTTGCCTGTATGGGGGTCTAGACGAACACCATATACAGTGTCATATTTATAGTTGCCGGACTTTACATTTTCTAGATGTTGTTTGATTACAGCACATTTCTCTTCTACACTGCCAATGGATCTTTCTGAGCCTGGGGTACTCATTAACGACGATCTTGGTGGTGTTTCCATATAATATGCTGCATTATTCTCGCCATCGTCGCTACTGGTTTCAGGTGTCGCTTTAAACATACTGGTCGTAGCTTTATTACTATCTCGAGATTGTGTCGGTGTTGGTGGTGTCTGGTTATGTGATTTTATCTGTGAGGCAGATGACATAACTTTTAAAGGTTTTGTTATGGGCTCATAGATCTTCTCAAGTGCTAACTGACTCTCAACATTTCTACTCTTCAGTGAATTAAATTTTTTACGTACAGAATCAGTAGCTTCAACTAGTTGCCGTTTGAGGTTTACTTCCCTTGCCATGTCTCCATCGATATTGCTATGGTCTTTCATTTTCTTTTCCAATGTCTAGCCTCAACGAAGTAGTCCCGACGCCGTCCACAGGTCGATTGAAACTTTAATTGTTATACTTTATGGATATATGAAACTATCAAGTCCTTTCCTATATCTCCCCTCATTCACATCTCTATCTTTGTCAATTACAAGAAAACCATACTTGTCTTTCCAACACTGGGCACACATTTCTTGAAATTGCTTAAAAGATACATCTGGTGAGACATGATCAGAGAAAACGTGATGCAAATTCATTTCGTCCTGTTTGAATACAGCTAAAAAGTTAGTATTGTCTCTTACGATTTGTTTATTTACACGAGAATATGTCTGTGCGAGATAAAAACAGTCTACATTTCTATGACGGCCCATTGAGAAAAATGCACGAATTACGTCTTGCTTTTCACATATAACGTCATCGAATATAAAAATAGAATTGAGCTTGGCATCAGACGGTTGTACTATTTCCGCATTATTACTGAATGTATAAAACCCTAATCCCTTAATCGGTGATAGTATGGTGCGTAAGAACTCATACTTGGGTTGATATAAGGACTTTGAATATAGGTATACATTTTCAAAACGTAATCCAAGGGGGTGAGTAAGCAAAGATATCATCAAGTTCGTCTTGCCACAGTTACTCGGGCCGATAAGTAGTCCACGAACAGTTGATGGAAGTAATGGCCCATGACGCGATTCAATTTGCAATCCACATCCAACTTTTTCATCTAAATTTTCTATAGAAAAATTCTGGCTCTGCTTCACAATGCGCATCGTAGCACGGTTGAAGACTATATAAATAGATGTATGCATTACAATTGTTATTTAAATGTTGTTAGTCAAGCAGCGCACAAGTAAGAACAGCCGATTTTTAAAGGTCGGTAAGGGGGTAGTTAATTCTCTAATAAATAAGTTTCCATTTGAACTACATTTACCCGGCGGTTACCAGTACTGTGGTCCAGGTACTAAATTAAAAAAAAGATTAGCACGAGGCGATCCAGGTATAAATAAACTCGACGCTGCATGCAAGCAGCACGATATTGCATACGATCAAAACTCGAACGATTTATCAGCCCGACATAGAGCAGACTATCAACTTGAACAAGCTGCGTGGAATCGAGTTAAATCCAAAGAGGCAAGTTTAAAAGAAAAGGCTGCCGCGTGGTTGGTTACGACTATAATGAAGGGAAAACAACGTCTTGGTATGGGATGTAAATCAACCACATCTCGTGCTACAAAAAGAAATAAAAAGAAGAATAAAAGCAGGAAGAATAATGTTAGAAAGGTAGCATTCGGGGCTGGAATAGTACGCAAGGTACGTGATGATCTGCGTAAAGCCGGTGGTAAGCGATCTGTAGCTAAGGATACTAGAAAAGTTATGCAAGTAGCGCTTCAAGCTGCACGACGACACATGAGATCAGCTGGAGGAAAACGCAATATCCGTACACCTCGCATAATACCGATTCCGAAAGTTGGTGGAATTCTACCATTAATACCTATTTTTGCTGGTTTATCGGCGTTAGGTAGTTTAGCAGGCTCTGCAGTAGGCTTAGCCAAGGCTATAAATGACGTGAAAAAAGGCAGAGAGGAATTGGCAGAAACAAACCGCCATAATAGACATATGGAGGCAATTGCTGTTGGGAAAAGTGGCAAGGGACTATATTTGAAACCATATCGTAAGGGATTGGGCCTCTATCTAAAATCACAAAGTTCAAAAAACTACTAGACACACTGCCTCGAAAACCTCTCACCAACATCGATCTTAAATATTATGCTGAGAAGATGAAGGTGCCATATTTTCGGGGTATATTTATGCGCGATACTTTACCAAATTCCGGGCCAAATCGTAATGAATCCGCCATCATAAATTTGGATACTATAGATGGCCCGGGAACACATTGGGTGGCATATAAAAAACGTGGTAGTTTGGTCACATATTTCGATAGTTTTGGCGATTTACCCCCACCAAGAGAATTAATTCTGTACTTGCGCAATGATTTAACGTTTACGGATAAAATCTACTACAATTATGAGCGTCAACAAAATTTCAACACAGTGTGGTGTGGCCATTTGTGCTTAAAGTTTCTTTCTTCGAAAGTTAAATAAAACTATCCAAATGGCATCTGTGACCCCATCGATGGATCGAGAGGCAATTAAACGGATGGGCCACTCATTGATTGCTTTCTCTAGACTACGCAGCTTGTTGAAGATGAGTAAACAGCAACTTTCAGATATGCCTAAAGAAGTAATGATTGCATGCGCCCCTTATGAAATTGCATTAGTGTGGGATAAACTACCCAAACATCTTCAGGATGACATTGATATTTTAAAATACCAGTACTGTCAAGAACATTATTCTCCTGAAGGCGAAAATAATGTTGATGTTAACGATGGTCCGTCCCCTCGAAAAATATTTTGCTGCTACTGTAAAGTGGACGGGGTGAACGTGGCGTCAAATAATGATATGAATCTATCTCCATCACCGCCCAAAAAAAGAAGATTAATACACAACTACTGCTGCAAATCGCAATAAAGGCACACACAATCTCCAAAAACATCAGTCATGTCACGCACTTTCACTTTATCAAGCCGCTCAAGCGTGCTCAGTGCAGAGTTTTATCCCCCGATTGAACTAGATATGAGCTGTCGATATGGTCTGGGATTAACCGGATTTTATTCATACAATTCTATATTTAATATAGATGAGACAAACAATGGTTTTTGCTATAGGACTTCACCGAAAGTAGCTCCCACATTTATCCACATACCGTACGGAGTCTATGAAATTGATGAAATATATAATGCAATACTGAAAGTTATGCCAACTAACAAAAATGAAGAAAAAGAAAAATTATTTCAACTGCGAGCAAACAACAATACAATGAAATGTGAGATTCGGTCAAAATACGGAATTGACTTTACACAAGCAAACTCTATTGGTAGTCTGTTGGGATTTGAACCGACATATTTAGCACCAAACAAGACTCACGAATCGACACTCCCCATTGATATAATGAAAGTAAGAATGATACGTGTAGATTGCAACATCATTTCCGGAGCGTATCTGAATGCTCTTAAATCCCACACACTCTTCGAGTTTGATATTGATGTTGAACCTGGATTCAAACTTACCAGGGAGCCAGCTAACATCATATATTTGCCTGTTAAACCTGAAGGACGCCAGTTTATCGACAACATTACTGTACGCATATTGGATGACAACGGAGATTTAATTAATTTTCGAGGTGAAAAGATTTTTGTGAAGCTAGAATTAAAACAATTTTAATATTTCGAGCAAAAGAAATGGGTTTTCGATATAATCAGGAAAGATTAGCACATTACCGATATAAAGTGTTTAACGATAAAAAGAAGGGTGATTGTAGAAACCGATTCATTCAGCGTATACCCCTTAAACAGTTAAGACATAGATTGTCGGCAAAGGACCGTGCATTTCTTCAATCTATTGGATTAAAACTGAGAGAAAATTAACTAATAATGACAGTTACTACATCTAGTGAAAAACTCGAAGTGTTCGACGAACCTGTGTTTGATCAGTCACTTCTCAGTTTACACGAGCATACATACAAGCCGTACGGGTCACCATATTATAGAAACTCCGATGAAATACGTATCCCTATCAATTTTCAAGACCTTATACTCGATATTGCAGAAAGTTACATCTATATAGAAGGGAAATTTACACCTAACGATGTTACCAAGCGGTGTTATTTATCCAATAATGCTTTAGCTTTCCTCTTTGAAGAGATTAGATATGAAATGGGCGGTGAGCAAGTGGCCGTCGTTAGGAAGCCTGGCATCACTACCACAATGAAGACTATGGTATCATATGGGCAAACACATCTGCGATCACTATTAACTACTGGTTGGGGCCTCAGCGAACAGAAACAAGATATTTTAGATAGTACTAGCCATGTGTTTAGTGGTAGACTACCCTTTAAATACCTTATGGGTTTTGCAGAAGACTACACCAAAGGTATTTTAAATGTGAAGCAGGAATTAATTTTAATAATAGCTCGTTCCTTCAAAGATTCCTACATTGGGGAAGTTGATGCAGATTTAGAAATTAACAAAATTGAATGGAAGATAAGGCATATTGTGCCTGAGGATAGACAAAAGCTTAAACTATTAAACAGAATTAATAAAAGTAGTAATAATGCTAGAGTTAAGATGGCTTACCGTATGTGGGATCTCTATGAGCTACCTACTCTGCGCGATACTGCTTCAGATGTCTGGGCCGTTAAAACCACTAACAGTCTTGAGAGACCTCGATACATAATTATTGGATTTCAAAACAATAGTCATTCCGATGATAGAAGTAAAGATGTGACAAAATTTATACATGCGGATATTAATAATATTCGACTATATCTAAATGCGGAAGTATTTCCTTATGAGCGTTGGAACTTAAATTTCGATAAGAAACTTGACTCTGCAGCTTACTACGCATATGAAAACTTCCAGCGTAGTTACTATGATAAAGATATGGGTGAACCTATGATGGATCTTGCAGAATTCAGAAAATCTCCACTGTTTGTCATAGATTGTTCTCACCAACCAGATGCAACGAAATCGTCTACTGTCGATATAAAGATAGAATTTGAAACCCCAAAGACGAAGTTCCCCGAACAAACTCGTGTATATGCACTTATACTTCACGATACATATTTAAGCTATAGTGCATTGGATGGTTCAGTTCAGTCTGGAATTGCCGGCGCTAAATAAAAATCTACTATTATAATGGCGTCATCAAGTAACGAATTCCCTACTTTGATTGTTGACTTACAAGGGTTTCAATATAAAGAAAATATGTTTACAGTGAAAGAGTTGGCTGTGCTGTGCTGTAACACTAATCAGCAAGCACATTACCTTTTCAAGCCTCCATATCCTTTTTCATCGCTAACCCGAGGGGAACAGAATCAGTATCGATGGCTACAGAACAACTATCACGGTGGCGTAAAATGGAGTGATGGATATATTCAACTGTCAGAATTCCCGACGATACTTCTACGGCTTTGTCAAAATATAGCTAATAATTATGAACGTCATATATCACCACAGGATGTTATAATTTTATGCAAAGGCAGACTAAAGAAAAACATTCTATTGGAACATCTAAGATGGAATCGAATCATAGACCTAGATGACAGCTCCCCCTGCATACCTAGTCTAAAATCATTGACTGTACCAAGATGTATGGAACATATTCAACCCAATTATAGTCATTGTGCTCTTGCAAACGTTCATTATCTTAATAAATGTATTGTAGATTTAGATATAAAATTTCAATAAATATCTTTTAGTATTAATAACATTTTTTTTTATACATGTATCAGAGGAATAGGAAAATAAAAGTATGATCAAGTAATGTGTTTCATTTATTTCATTTTATCCTTACAATAAAATAGATATAGTTCATTAATACATTTTAATATACATATTTATTATTATAAATATTTCGATACAAAATGAAAAAACAATAAGTGGTTAACTACTAATTGAGTTGTCTACAGTTTCTTCATCAAATTGCTCGAGTTGGCATTTTAAAATTACTTTTTTAGGTAGATATTTTTCTATATCATATAAAAAACATTTTAAATCTATTTGTACCATTTGTTCGCAAAATTCTTCTAAATTTAAGAGACCACATGAAAATTTGCCACACAGGTTAACACCGGCATTATACCTTTCAGAATCTTCCTTAAGACGTTCAACTAGTTCAGGATCGAAGTTGACACTTAGATCATAGTTCATAGAATGTAGAGAATGCAAACTTAGGTCACTCAGTTTACAAGACAGTCTATCAATGGCCGAATTAATATCTTCCTCCTTTGTCCACCTTTGTGCCGAATATTGCATCCACATATTTGTTGGTTGTAGTAAAGCTGGAAATTACATAAATAAATTTAGAAATATATATATTTTTTAATTATAAAATTACTTACATGGATGCTATTGATGGAAAGTAAACAAATTGAATCGAAGTACTTGTGGTACAAGTCTTTGATGACAAGACCCTACTAGAACTAAACCTGATTTGATGTGAGATAATGAGTAATCTAAAAAAAATTATATTTTGTAATATTTCTACCACAGCCATTCTTTTACTATATTCTATTTACTAACTAGATAATGTTTTTAAACTTCGATAACATATTTAAAAAATAAGTTCGAATTTTAGTAGTGTTCTCGATTTGGCACCGATATATATGGGAGAACTCTGACCTAAATAAATCAACGCGTATTTACCATCAACTGAATTTATTTCATCTATAATAGGTACACTTAAAAGTTCTACAATACGTTTAGGTAAAAATGATTTGAAGGTATTATTTGAACCTTCATCAAACAAATGTACTAAAATCGATTTACCAAACCGTGTATTAACCACCATCATTTTCTTTATGACGTAAATCTTATTTAAAGTTAATGATGAAATGGGTTTTTGTTCTAAAACCTCTACGTCTTCAATTATACGTTCATTAAGGGCTGATAAATTGATATTGGTATTCATATTTGAACGGTTATGTATAGTGAAAGAATGACAAATAATTATATTACAGAATTTAACTCACTTGGAATACTCAAGATCACAGCACTACTCACTTATTAACTGTAGCCGAATCAGACTAAGTATGATACTTGCCCTGATAGCATATTCTCTTTTATAGAGAAGAGTTGTTACGTCACAAAACGGAAAGAGTCACCCCACTTTACCGTTTATTTAAAGAACGAATGTACTTTTCAAGGTCAAATGCAACTCGACTTCAAGGACACGCACCGGCTACAGCTCAAGGCCACGGAGCGGCCTCCACGTTCACGGCCAAGGTCATGACGACTTTTCAAGGTCAAATGCAACCCGGCTTCAAGGGTACGCACCGGCTACGGCTCAAGGTCACGCCATAGCGGCATACACGTTCACGGTCAAGGTCAAGGTCACAAAAAGTGGTGGGGGGAGACCCAGCTTCGGCTAAAGTCCTCTACTCATCATATGTGTGAAGTCAGCAACGCGTTGCTGGCAACGCGTTGCTAACTTCACACACATTGATATAGAAGATGACGTCACGATATAGAAGATGACGTCACCCTATGAACCTCCACCTATGTTATATATTATTACAAAATATAAATATACTTCTTTATTATTTTCAGCTTGAGGAAGACATGAAAAATTACATGCGATACAAACTTATGGGAGGATATATGATTTTGAAGGAGGATGCAGTTCTACGCATATTTACCTACCAACCAGAAACAAAAAGAGATGCATCTGCACCAGAACAATCTCTCCCTTTAAAACGGCAAAGAGAACAGTTAGTTGAGTAGGCTTTAATGCAATACACGAATTCCATTATATTAGAAGCTGTATCACCCGTTACAGATTGTCATCAATCCAAAAGCGCTAAGCAGGTCAGATTAAACGAACATGTGATGAAACATGTTTATCAACAAGATGATATTCAAATTGTGCTGGCTAAAAATATGGAAACGATATATAATGAACAGGAATATTTATCACCAGTTGTAAATTTTGATCAACCCAGTACGAGCACTGATCAGATGCAGGCAAACATGTGTTAGAACAATTTTATCAACAAGACGTAGGTCAAATTATACAGACTAAAAGTGTGGGGGTGCAGGCCAAACCATTCTTTCGTATTAAATATGTGACATGCAAAATTAAAAGTGATGTGAGACACAGAGCTTCCTCAACAGGACAATGTTTCGTATCCAATGATGTTGTTAACTTCACCAATAAATAAATAATATTAGTCCAAATAAAAAAATTTTTTTCAATCAAGTTCAGTTCAGTTCAGTGACATCATCAAACTCAAAACTTATTTCCATTGCCAAGTTAAATTGACAGGGTGAAGTTGGTAATGCGTTGCTGGCAACGCTTTGCTAACTTCACTTAAGTCGTAGAACGTATTTTTGACAGATTGTAGATTGACATATATGATGAGTGATGTCACATATCTATAGGATATAGGTTTGCGCTTTTTGGTGGCGAATATTTAATTCAAAACTAAATTTCTTTTAAAATTACCTAAAAACTTCTTTTTTGCCGAAAAATTGTTGTTTGAGCTATACTAAATACCATGAGTACTTTATAATTTTCGATTAAAAAAAAAATAGTGCACACACCCTATTATGTTGCGTGCTATCAAATATGTACTTAGTAATGATTTATTTAATTTTATACTAGAAATTGATGTGTTATAGCACCGCCACATCAACTTGTTGATCTTTCTAAACTGTTTGGCAAAACTACACGTAATAATTATAGTCTTGACTTTTCATTCTGTCTGAAAGGTCGGCAGTTTTTGAAATTAAAAATGCACCGTTTTGCTTGTTAGTTATAGAATAAAGAAATTGTCAATAAATGAGTCAATACAGCTTTGTAATAATGAACAAATGAATAACAATAGTGACTTCGACGTGTGTTGATAATGGTAGGGTCCGTTAACTGCGTTCCCAAGACAAAATCCCAACAAAATCGCTTCCGCGCCCCTAAATAACCATACCTTTACATCGCAGAATGCTGGGTGTAACGTGAGAGAATAAGTATGTAATTTGTAACCGAGGATATGATTATCGACAGCACGCAGTTTTTTCCAGTCTTTCCCGCTGCTGAGAACTTTATTATATTCATTCATTACTGACCTGTCGCCTGCTGTCAATTTTCTTTAATTCCCTGTCCTCCCTGTTTTCATTCAAGTCTTTGTTTGACTTTAAGAAACATTTAAATTTGGGGCGTTTCGCTGAAAAGATCGAATTGTGTTTCTTTGTCGTGCCGGAAGACGAGGGATGGACGCTCTTATTACGCACTTTACCTAAATGCATTTTAAACGGTTTGATTTTTCTTTGAGTCGCCCTTCAACTTTACGCAATTCTTTGAGGTGCGGACTTTTCATTTTCTCAAATAGTACTGGTATTTTTCATTAAGTATCAAGAGGGAATCGTACGTTCAAAATCGAACAAATTTCAATAAACATAGTTTCATTAATTTATTGTTAAGTATATTTCATTAACTTACATTCTTACAATTCATTCTCACATTCTTACTCTCTCTGTGCCTATCATTTATTATGAATATGATAGAACAAAGGAAAGACATACTTTCGATTTGAATAGGCTGGGGTTTAAAACAAATTACCCTGTTTGATGGTTTATTACAACTGTCCCGATTTGTCAAAATTTGATCGATCGGGTATATTATAACTAAATATTCACCGCAGACAAAAGAATTTGATCGATTGATTGATTTATTTGCCAGCGTAAGGTGGGCATTGCTGCCAATTCTGGGCATCCATGGAGGTTCGTTCCAACACGCAGCTTGGTCGTCCGTCGAACACGCCCGTCGAACACACCCAACGGACGGCCAAACCGCGTACCGGAACCAAATCTCAGATGTTTTATATACCGCCGGACCGGCTGCATACGCCGTGTTGGACATTGGACATGCTTGTTGTCAACAGCGAGAGCCGCATGGCGCATGGGGTGGGAATATAGGATGGGAAGTGTAGGTGTTTGAGAGATGCTTCTTTTAAGTTTCCATCTATCGTCATCTCCTTATTTTTCTTCTTCTAAGTTTTCTGTTTCTTTAGTCTCTGAATCTGGTAGCTTTTACTTTTTATTTTATTTTTGTATTTTCCCCCCTTTTTTCCCTTTCTTTTTTTATTTATTAAGCGCGCCACAAGTAAATATCCGTCTAGTGGAGTTGCTGGGAAGGGCCCTATCTCGCGGTAACAATATTTTTTTTCGCGTTATGATAAAAGAAGTCCGAAGGGATAGTTTGCTCACCCTGTATGTTTCCTTGAAACAATCGGTTTCAATTTCGGGCAGTTTTTCCATTTCATCACCTATATATTATGTTTATTACCTACATGTTATGTTTATATCTTTTCAATTTTGATCTCCAATTCTTGTTTAAAATTTAATAAAGACATAAATAATAGTGCTAATGCTACATTAACAAAAACTTATCTGTTTCATTCACACATCTGGTTGGCTGTTGCTTATTTTATATCACCCACTTCAAGAAGGGACGAATCTAGGTATAGATTTTACAGTCAAGCGCTCAAACAGTACACTTTTCTCGAGTTGTTTATATGTACTATTTTGTGTTTATTTATTGTATTAACTATATGAAATAGCCATACTCGCGCAAATTTATATCAATCAGTGCAGAATTGTTCACGCTTCAATTCAGTACAAGGTCGGCGTTTTGTTGTCGCCTTATCCGGATTTATCTCGATATCTCGTAGGAGCCACAAAACATGTGTCTTTCCACCGAACTCGACACACTTTGACCCCCCCCCCCCCCGCAGACAAAAGAAATTATACAGAAATTCGGTTCAGAACACAGTGAATTCAAATATCGAATAAAAAAAATAATACATCGGTGGTAAAACAAAAAGCGCACACACTGTAAATTATTTTTATTCATTAAGCTATGAATTAACATTGATTAATTGACAAAATCTTCTTACATACGATTTTCTCGAAAATTGCTAATCCTAAAAACAATGTTACAATTAAAAAAACTGCCTCCATTGTTTATCCTTATTATTTTTTTCTAATCCTACCTACTTCGGAAGATGAATAACTTTCTCACTTGCTATATTTAGCCCTGCAAATTCTTATGCTTTATCTATATCCAAAAAAATTCATGTTTTCCACGCTTATTAAAATTGACCTTCATATTAACGGATTTTATGAACAAATATGTAGTAATAATACGGTAAAAACCTGAGAGAAAATTTGGCTCGTGTTTGAGTTAGATCGAGTTAAACGAGAAAACAATTATTCTCTTATTTTATTATTTCCACATCCACGTAGCGGTGTAGAAGTTTAGTAAATAGTGACAAATGTTATAAAAAAATTGAGGCCTATGCAGGGTGTTTCGTGAGTTACTAGCCATACGCTAGTGAGGACTACAGTACATTGAGACATTTTCAAAATGGTCTTTATATATATATATCCCTAGTGCTCTTCTGATATACACCGTGTTTTCTGTTTTTTACCAAAATTTCTATCGGTCATATTTTTTATAGGCTTCACCAAATCGAGTTGAATTTAGCGGTCATGTTTCACTAAGAGGTCTTCACCATTCAGTACCGCAAACGAAAAGAATATCAGGAACGGCATCATTTTTTTTTCATTTGGCATTTGCCCAAAACTACCTACTACTACTATACGAATTTTGTCAATTTTCAATACTAAATTTAAAAATCCTTTAATAACGTATTTTAACCATGTAATTAGTTTCTTTGGCACACTTTTAATACTTCGAGAATTAACAATTGAGTTTCACAATAAATCAATTTCAAAAATATTTGGGAGCCTTCCGACTACAAAAACATCAATAATTAAGTACATAGGTGACTTTAATTTTGTGATAAAAGAATGAATTTTTCTCTCTGTTAGAATTTGTCATAAAGATATTATATCGTTTGCCTAAATAGTAAAGGGCTCAAAATGTCATCAAACAGAATTTAATTAGAAATTAGAACAAATACAAAAGAGTAACAGTTATACAGAAGTGAAGTAACTGAGGGAATAATGTACCTGATATTTAGTTTAATTAATTAAAACTAATTTAATCAAAAACAATTACATAAAATTAAGACAACATAATGAACAAAAACCCTTTAAAGGGTTGGGGGTGAAATAGGGGTAAATAAGTAAAGCAAGCCAGTAAGATACCAGAAACTTGGGATTTGGTGTATATACCTACTAGAAGCAAAGTTCCCAAATTATTCATGACATTTTCCATCACCACCACCGGTTTCCCACTCCAGTATTAAAGGGATTAACAAAATAAAGATATTGACTTGAAATGTACACATATGTATTGTAACGAGATCTGGAACTATATTAGATTTCCGTTGAAGAATTGGGGGTGAAATAGGGGTAAATAAGTGAATCAAACTAGTAAGAGCTCAGAAACTTGTGATTTGGTGTATATACTAGAAGCAAAGGTCTCAATTTTTTTGACATTTGCCAGTCCGACTACCACCCCCATTTAATCATTAAAGGGGTTAACAAAATAAAATAAAAATGTTGATTTGAAATTTGGTACACGTATGTATTATAACCAGATCTTGGACTAGATTATATTTTCAGCCCGTTCTTTGAAGGGTTGAGGGCGAAATATGGATAAATAAGTGAAGCAGTAAGCTAGTAAGAATCCAGAAACTTCGGATTTGGTGTATATATAGCTTTAAACATTTTTTATGACATTTTCCTCCTCCACCAGCACTCCCAAGCCATTATTAAAAGGGATAAAAAAATAAAATAATGATATTGACTTAAAATTTAGTACACCTATGTATTATAACGAGATCTGGAACTAAATTATAGTTTGCGTTTATTCCGTTGAAGGGCTGGGGGTGAAATAGGGGTAAATAAGCAAAGCAAGCTAATAAGACTCCACAAACTTGGGATTTGATGTATATATTAGAAGCCAAGGTCCCAATTTTTTTAATGACATTTTCCTCCTTCACCACCATCCCCACTCTATTATTAAAGGGGTTAAAATAAAATTAAGACATTGATTTGAAATTTGATACAGGTATGCATTCTAACGAGATCTGGAACTAGATTATATTATGAGCTTATTTTGTTGAAGGGTTGAGGGGTAAATAAGTAAAGCAAGCTGGTAAGAGTTCAGATTTGGTGTATATACTGGAAACAAAGGTCTTACATTTTTTTCATGATATGTGCCACCCCCACTCCGTTATTAAAGGGATTAACAATATAAAATTGTTATTTAGTGTATACAAGAGCAAACATTTTCCTCACCTCCTAAACGTTGGTTGGTCAAATAGGCAGAGAAGTGGCACATCGTTATATGAGGTTTTGGGTCAGACGATTTGAGATATTATATTATATTTGGATGGGAAATCTAGATGTGGAAGTAGTGATTCTTTAGGCACTGATTTTTAATTATTTATCATAAGACGTCAAATACGAAACTGGGCCACCTCTGTCTTACAGTGTGATCGCTATATGCGTCATGTTTTAGAATAAAATGTTACCAAAGTTTTTGGATCAAACACAAAAAAAAAATATATATATATATATATATATATATATATATATATATATATATATATATATATATATATATATATATATATATATATATATATATTTTTTTTTTTTTTGTTTGGCCTTGGTTTTTCCTTCAGCCAATGTCACCGAATTAAGGCAAATACCACTACTACTCTGCTGTAACCGTAGCATTCCCGGTCAAATATTTACATACTTGGCTTTACTAAAATAAACATTTAACGCTAATAGCCACAAAAAATATAATGTACAATATACCACAGCTGTACGTTCAGTGTCTTTCTCAAGTTTGAGCGAACTTTACGTAGATTAGGTGATATATCAATCCAGATCCAATCTGCACGGTGGCAATTCATACATGGTCGCCCTGAATGATCGCCCAACTCGTAAATTAATAAATAATCTGTTCCATTAGCCCTCACTGGCCCAGTTTACAGGAATCCCTGCAGATTGGACGCGAAAAATTATTTAGTTTGCAATGTTCATGTTTTCTTTTTTTTTGCTAGTTGATTTTGGATTGATCCGTACTGACATTTTTTTGTAATTGCAATCATGTGGCGGTTGCTTGCCTTTTTTCAACGAAGGTAATGCTTATTTGTATAAAACTGATTTACGATGATTGGGACTCGACACGCATCTGCCTTCCAACTTAAAAACCATAAGAAATGCTGTGGCGTCGGATAGAAATGTTATCTAAATCTAAACCAAATAATTTAGAAATTTGACATTGATGTTGCAATAAAGACTATGAATATTTTTGAAATTATGTTAGAAAACGATGCCTTTATTGATTGGTTAAAAACAGAATAAACGTAGTATCATGGATAACAGAAAGTCATAGTCTGTGAACTCGACACCACAACAACTGGTGCAGATTGCGAAATTTATACCACAATTTAGCATCCTCTAAATATGACGGAGATGATAATTTGTTGAGTTTATTAATAATGTTATAGGTTTATTACCAACTTCACACTAGCACCACAACCAACCTAATTACGAAATGGGTGCTATCCCTTAGAAACCATTTAACATCCTTCATTCTTGTAGAAAATACGTCATCAGTGTAACATCAAAGATCTTAACCGCCCCACCAATTCTACTCCTGTTATAATTCACCTTATTAATTACGAACAAACAAGTATTATATAAGACAGGGTTTAAAGCCCATAGTTTTTTTACTAAAATTGGTTGGGGTATGAGGTATACTTCACTATTGATGAAGCCTTAATGATCTATTATTACCTATTCTTTCAAATGTTCGCGCATATTCTGACGTTTGTGCATACTCTTATGATATTGGGCAAGTAGTACTTTAGTTCAAGCTGGTTGCTCGAGCACGTACAGACATGACCTACTCGATCATTGTTTTTCTTGTTGCTGTTATTTTTTACGGATAAACCACATTTTTATAAATCTTCAGTTAGAATTTATTCTGTTGAATTAATATCACGTTAATTTAGTGTTTAGTGTGATATTTTTAAAACGTTTGTTTTAAGTGAATTTTGGACATCATGGGAGAAAATTGAACTAAGAAATTGTCCCAATTTACCAAATATGCTGCATATATGTGCTAATAAGTGTATTTGTGTAGATGGAGACAATTTCGAACAATTTATATAAATAAACAATTATATTTTGATAAGTTTTAGATTCCTTGCACATCCATCAAGATATAGAGGTTCTAAAACTTCTCGTAGGTAACTCGTCACATTAGGGGCCATCCATATATTATGTCACACTTTGAGGGGGTGGGGGTCCATAAAGTGTGACAGATTGTGACAAGAGGGGAGGAGGGGGTCAAACTTTTGTGACATCACATTATTTCCACCTACGCATACCGTTGTTTTAATTGTATGAAATTAAAAAAATGTAGAGATCAGAAAATTGTACCTCAAAATTTAATGCAGTAAAATATGTGACGTTCAGGCTTGCCGAGAGGGGGGGGGGTGTTTCCCCCCGAGCTCGGCGGTTTTTGAGGGGGCCCGAGTTTCGCCGCCCGAAGTTGGAGAGGTTAGCATTTGCATTAGGCGAAACTAGAGAGGTATACTTGCAAATGATTAGTGCGATGCAAATAATAACGAGGTCCGAATGAGTTATATTTTGTTTATAATGTGATAAATATGAAATTGTTAGGCAAAGGAATAGTACCCCCGTTCTCCAAAATTCCGATTGAGACATATATTGAATTTTGAGGAATATCGATTATCACCCTCTCCTCTCTTCAAAATATTAAAATGTTGGCCGAGATAAATACTCAATCCTAAGGAATGTTACCCCCTGGTCTTCGAAATTTTTATAGAGATAAATATTTTATTATTAACCCCCCCCCCTTTTCGAAATTTACGTTGAAGATTGGCGGGAGTCATATGTTACAGCCCCCGGGTCCCGATATTCCCTCCCCCTGGTGACGTCACAACAGGGAGGGGAGTTTGACTCGAATGTGACAACTTGTGACATAGGGGGAGGGAGGGGTAGAAAAACCGTACGATTTGCGTGACGTAATTAATGGATGACCCTTATTGACAAACTCTTTTACTTCTCTGATCATACCTTTAATCGATTTTTCTAACGACAAGAAACTAATTACATCCTTTATTTATTAAGAAATAAGGTGAATTAATTATGTGCTAAATAATACTGTATTAAATATGGAAGCCGAACAATTTTTTTCTCTGTTAGCAGGGTCACGTAGTTCAATATAAAAAAATTAGCATGACTTCTTGATCAATAAAGAATCTGGCTTTTATTTTTTAATGTCCCTAATTAACTTTATTTACAATAGCTATTAATTTTGAATTTATTTAAGGAGAAACTACAACTTCTGTTGTTTTTATTTGTATATGGAATTAAAGTAGATACAGTAAAAATAACGCTAAAGAAAGTCCCTCCATAACGCAATATGATTTTGTTAGTTAATTAAGAAAGGCACAACGTGTTAAATGGTCTCGAGTTGACGTGAACTTATAATTAGCACTGTTGACATTCCTTTTCTCTACCCACCCCATTTAAATGTCTCGCTCTTTTGTTTACATAAATTCAGCTCGTTAACCTTAATCTAATATTTATGCCTACCCTACAAAATAAATATTTCATTAATATGAACAAACTCTTCCCTCTCGAGTATGTCTCATTAGATTTTTTATTTTATTTAAGCATACATATGTAATTCAGTTATTAATTTTAAACAGTTTTGTTTTGGATTACATATTGTCTGAGATTTAATATCAAATATTACTGTTATCTTTGGAATTCTGAAGTCTGAAATGCACGAAAGAGTAATTGATCTATCTGGCAAGAGCAGTAATGGTAAATTATGGCAAGGTAACGTAACTATAGTCAAAAATAAATTATAGGGGGGTGGTCATTCGATTCCACGGGAGGCCAATTCCGATCTTTAACACGAAAGTATACAAATAGCTCTACCTAGGTATTGCTGAAATTCTCCAGGGGTGCACCCCCCCAGGGGGGGGGGGTGCCAGGTAGTACCTGGTACTCCCTTGGCTACAGTTCTGCAATGAAGATATTTTCTGTATCTTATATGCTTACCGTTCCGATTCTGCAGATTCTCGGAACTTGAGTATCCCGCCGGAATTAAACAACAATAATTTAAAATTCACAAAGGCATTTGCAATTGCCATGCAGGCCTCCGTTCTGCGGGGGCTAGAACTTTTACCTAACGACCTACGATTGCGAGACTCGGAACTTGTGCATTCCACCAGAATTAGTTTTTCAACAATAATTTTAAAAATACAAATGCCTTTGCAATTTTAATTTTTATGTATTTTTAATAAATTAAGAGATATTTTTAAACCTTCTTACACATAATGTCATCCCAGATGCTTTGCGATCCATAAATTGTCCCAGTTGGTTTCCATTTGTACGTCAACATGTCATTTATCGCATTTGTCTGTTGCTCACTATCTCACCAAACTTATTTCCTATTAACTATCAACCATTTTATATTGCCCTCTCTTCAGTTGATGTGACCGAAAATTCAGAGAGATTCAAGCTATTAGTACGATAAGGTGTCCAGGGAACTCGTAACAAACCTCTTCAAACTCACATCGAAGGCATACATGCGCCGTCTATCTGCTTTCCTAACGGTTTATGTTCAAAATCTGAAGAAAACTAACGTGTTAGCACATATGACTTTTCTGCATTTCATGATATATTTTCACACCAAATTTTGCCCAACTGGACAGTTGCTGATCTTGTCGTCTGAATTCCTGGCAGAATCTCATATTCGCAGTTTCTAGTATTGTCCAGGAAGGTTCCAAGGTATACCATCTTGTTTACTAACTCACAGTCGTCTATCCTTAAGATGCCTGGGTGGTTATCATTTGAACAGTCTGTAATTTATAATTCTCATTTTGTTGACATTTACTCTTAAATTAGAATCAACTTATTGTTCAGCAGTTGTATTAGGTCATCCTTGTTGTAGTTAAGGTGATATTGTAGATAAACGTAGTATTGCGCGTTTGAGGGATACGATAACAAAATAATTGAAAGGCGCCAGCCGTGCCTTCGCAACGATATCTATCTATATCCACTCTCTAGTGGGATTCAAATGGTTCTTAAAACTCCCCAAGGTGAAATCGAAGAAGATTATATGTACTGCAATTGCTGCAGTCTGCCTTCCGTCTTGTTGTTTAGTGATGCACTTCTGGTCATAATTCTTGTCCAAAACACTAGAACGCACCAAAAATTAGTCAAAAAATTCAGAGTCGGAGAGTCGATTCCGATGAACCCAAAATACTTTTAATTCAGGCCCAGGCGGACATCGCCATAGTAGTCGCTCGAGTGCGAGTCGACGGAAAAAAGTAAATTTGGGTTCGATGCCGCGCCGTTAGTACGTTTAGTCGCTCGAGTGCGAGTCGACGGAAAAAAGTAAATTTGGGTTCGATGCCGTTAGTACGTTTATAAAAGCAGGAAAACCGTCGAACTCATATAGATAGCTTCTTTATTTCAAGCATTTCGATAATTTCAGTGCAAAATTAAAAGTGAATAATTTTCAAAAAGTTCCGCATACATTTTACAATCATTACTAACTGGGAGTCTGAATCTTTTTGTGCAGTCGATTAGCATAGTTTTCTCGACTCTGGATGATTTACACTCCTACGGGAGGTAACGGCTTGCCGGGTGGTGTTGCTCGTTGATGTTTGCCTTATATACATTAGCTAAGTATTGAATATTTATATTTTTTATATTTATGAATTATTTCAATAAATGAAAATATGTTTTGAATTCGATTCCTTATTGATCCACTAATTATAAGATTTGTGACCAACGTGCGATTCTGTGGGGTAAGTCGGACAACTACTTACCGTGGGTCACCTTTGATCTCGTCACGTTTGTGTACTTGTCCGAGTACTCATAGAATCCATCGACAATGTTAATTATTAGGAAGTGTTTCTGAGAAAATGCTAATTATAAGATATATTCATTAAAAGTGCACCGCCCGACATAAGATTTCGATGTTGAGAGCAGACTGTAGCAATCACAGTAAGTACAATTTTGTCTATTTTCGTTTTGGGGAGTCTGAAGGGTAACATGAATCCCCCTTGTGAGTAAAGTTGATAGGTATTGTAGCAGCGACATGGCTCCGGCCTAAATTATATAAAATCCTTGTCGTGTCCATCACACACCATACGATACTAGGAACATCTACAATCCCAGTGCGTAAAACAGCGACATTTCAAAGTTCACTACACTATAATTGTATTATTTTATTAACAGCGCGCCAATATTCTTGACTAAAGATGACGGTCTCGGATGATTAGGGGTCGAGCTTGAGCTCTGTCCCAATCATCGCTGTAGACCTGGACCGGCCTCGTAAGGAGTGGGCCTGCTTTTTCGCGTATCCCCCTCGCAAATGTAGACGGTATTTGCGATGTTAGCAGACTTCCCCTGATCCTGGCTGTTGGTCCCTACCAGCTGGGTCGTTTCTTCTGGCGGTCTTCTGTCTTGGTCTTCTTTCATCGCTGGCACGTATAGGCTCATTTAACAGCGTTCCTAAAACTATGAGACAGTTAAACTTATCTTCATTTAAAAAAGAAATAAAAAAACTTTTAATAACAAATGCATTTTACAGTGTTGATGAATTCCTAAATAGATATAATTTTTCCGTCTATTTTGCTATATTTTTACATTAAAAAAGTTTTTTTATGAGGTTTGTTTTTTTATACCTATCATACATATACATATACATATACATTATTTTATTAATATACATTTTTGCGTATTTATGTGTTTCTATGTGCCTTGTTTTAACTTTTTTATTAATTAATTATATTTTTAATTTGTATGAATTAGCTCAAATAAATATTGTTTATTGGCGTGCCAAATATACATAATATTTGTATCAAGAATTGGTAAAATAAATTCTATTCTATTTTACAAGTTCGATAAAATAGTGAGTGACAAATATCGCAGGGACAACGATTTTTAAATACCTGCATTACTCTAATTATTGAGACAAAATCTATTTTTAAAATAGTCTTGCAATGCGTCAGTTTTTTAAATGTCAACAACCACATTTTGTTGTGTAGGTATTTTATTTAACCCAATTCGATCGAAAAAAATTACTTACAATTTTTTCAGAGAAGGTTAATTCTAGCCGTTGTAGACCTGTTTTTAAACGAACAAGGTCTATTTTTGTATAAGATGGTGCTTCACCACACAATGCAGCGGATCACTTAAACGACTTCCCTTAGTAGGTAAATAGGATTTTTTTCTTATTCAAGGAGTATGGAATGGCTAGCTAGACTGTCAGATTCAATCCCATTAGACTATTTCTTATAGGGATTTAAAAAGTAAAGTTTGCATAAATAAACTTATAAATTTAGACAATTTATCACAAAACGCTCTGGAGTAAGTTCCGCTGATAAGCCTTGTGTCAGGGCTAAAATTTAATAATTGAATACAACGTTGTTAAGATGCCAACGGAGAACAGTTAAACACTTAGTTGCTGTCAGTTACTCAAAAATTGCATCAAAATTTTGTTTCTACTCTTATATCCTCCCTTTCACAATAATTGTAGTTATGGTATTTATAATTTTAATAAGTAAAATACTTTTTTCATAAATATGTTATAATCTCTGCTGCCAATATTTAGAAAACTGCTCTTCCAAATGGCAGTATCAAAAATGGAGGTTAACATTTTAAAAATTTGTCGATGCGTAATGCTTCTTACAAACATTTTTTTGAAAACATTTCTGTGCATTGTGTCTAAAAATTGATCTGTTTATAAAAATATTAATAATTATTTTATCGAATATAGAGTGATCATATCCATACATGATCACTCAATATTTTGATATACAATATATATTTATTTTAGCTCCTTTCTATTTGAATTCACTATTCTACAGTTACTAAATAATCCCTTTCTGAATGCATCGTCATTAATAATTACAAATTTTTCAATGTCACATTATGAAGCAGTGGGGCTTCTATTATTAAATCTAACTAAAGAGAAAATCTACGGAAGCCAATATATTAAAAGGTGATGACAAAAAATAATGTATAATAAAGAAACTCGAATGAACACATATAAGTACATTAGTTTTAGTCGAGTGCTAATGATAAAAAGACTCAGTTTAGGATAAGTAATGGTCCCCTGTAGTGCCGGACCCTGTCGATTCTGATAGCAAATCGAAGCAGAGGTCTATAGCGAGTTGCTGTTGAACATTGGGTGCATCCATCATTTCCGTTATGCGATTAACCACAATCACATTATATTTGCACTCATAGCATAAAGTCTTGCCCATATTGCCCATTGGTACATGGCATTGTTGTTAAACAATAAATTAGAAATAAAGAGTGCACATATTCTGGCCCACTTGAGCTTGTGTGAATAAGCTTGAATTGATAAACCGCTTAAAGATTATAAATGTATTATCTACTTAGAGTATTAAAACATGAATAGTAAATTGTAATATTTATACTTAATTGAAGAGGTACATATTTAAAAACATGCACGCGTTAATTTAATTACTTCCACATCCACGTATTGGATTGGAAGTAGAGTAATCGTAAAAAAAAATAAATTTTTTATTTTTTTTTAAATAGGTGTAGAATGCCATAAAACGTCGAGATTTTAAATTTGAGCGAAGAAAAATTCTGTCTGTCGGTCTGTAACTTTTTTGTCCGCACGTTTTCTCCGGAACGGTTTAAGATATTGATTTTTTTAGCGAAGTAGACTTCGAGTAGAGTGGATGTGCTAGTCCGTAAATCTGCAAAGTGTATTTAATAGTTTCACGTTTTATAAACAATAAACTTTAAAATCGTAAATTAATCATATGTATAAATGTTAGTGCAAGTTGATATGAGAAACTTATAAAAACGTGTTATCGTGGTTTTTTCAGTGATAACGTGAATCTATCAAGATAGCGGCACAGTCCGTTTTTGCCAAAAGTATATAAATTTCCATTTAACTTATTTATATGACTCTAAATAATTATGGATGATCAAAATTGCTGCAAGTGCAAGAAAAAAACTAAAGACTACATAATTAAATGTTCCGGAAAATGCAATTTGCAATTTCATTTAAAATGCATAGATATATCGTATACCGATTTTCAAGTAATTCAGAACTGCACAGGTGCGAAATGGTTTTGTGATGGATGTTTGGAAGCTCTAGAAAATATGTGGGGTTTTAAAAATGAGATATCGGATCTTCAAAAGCACGTTTCATCTGAAATTTGTGAACTAAAAAATATAATAAATAGAATTCAGAGCAATGACAAGAAGAACAACTCTTACACCTGTGGAAACACGACGTATGCAAAAGTAGCCAGTAGTGAGGTAGTTATTATAAAGCCGAAGAATGCAGGTCAGGAAAGTAAAAAAACATTAGAAATGGTTCAAAAACATGTAAACCCTACTACACTCGAGGTTGGTATCACCGAAGTTAGAGCTGTTAAAGAAGGAGGTGTGGTAATCAAATGCAACACCAAAGAAGAAGTCAAGAAAATCAAATCTGTGGCTGAAAAGAAATTGGGAAAAAATTATAAAGTAAATACACCTGACCAAAAAAACCCTAACATTAAAATTGTCGATATTCCAAGGGAAATGGATAGCGAAGAACTTATTGAGGCCATAAAGAAGCAAAATATAACATTGAACAGTAACTCAATCTTAAACGTCAAGGTCATAAAGAAAATGAAAACCAAGTGGATGGCTATACTTGAATGCGATGCAGAATCATTTAAAAGAATTATGCAAGAAAATGGTATTTACTTAGATTGGTCCAAATGTCGGGTTTACGAATATGTAAATGTTTTGCGTTGTTTTAAGTGTGGTGGTTATGGTCACAAATCAAGCAGTTGTAACAGCATCTAGATGCCTACGTTGTGCAAAACCGGTGAGTGAACATGAAGATGAAAAACAGTGTGATTGTAAAACTCCAAAATGTGTCAATTGTATTGATGCAAATGCGGCATTGCAGACAAAATTCGATGTAAATCATTCTTCATTCGATGTAACATGTCCTATTTTCCTCAAAAGAATTGAAATTCAAAAACAAAATATCCGATATAATGTAGATAGTGAGTAGCAATTAGAAAATATTAATAAGGATAATATCAATATAACTAAATTTAGTATATATCACCAAAATATACAATCCATTAAAAATAAAATCGAACAATTAGAAACGGAGCTTGCCTTACACAACATAGATGTGGTATGTCTTACAGAGTCCTGGCTGCAACCATGGGAATTGGGTAGTATTAATATAGATGGCTACACACGCAAAGCGGCATACTGTAGAAGTATGCATAAAAATGGAGGCGTTATAATTTTTCACAAATCTTCACTTAATTTAAGCATAGATGAAATTAATGGGTTAAATCGAATAACAAGAGAAAAAGATTTAGAAGTTGCAGGTGTCGTAATAAAAATAAATAGATCTATTAAAATTGAAATAGTAACCATATACAGGTCACCTTCTGGAGATATAAATATATTTTTTACCCAATTGAATCAATTACTAAATAACTTATTAAATAACAACTCTATGCTTGTACTATGTGGCGATTTTAATATTGACTTTTTGTCTAAAAGTAGAGTGTGTAATCAGCTATGTGATATACTTAATTCATATAATGTACATTGCCTTATAAAAGAACCCACTAGAATAGGTGTAAATTCAGTTTCAAGCATCGATTATATGTGTAGTAATTTTTTACAAAATCAAAGCAACTTTAATTGCCGAGTATCATCTAATGGGTTGTCTGACCATACAGCACAAGTTCTATGTTGTGACATTCCAAATATCTGCCAAAGAATAAATAACAAAGCTACAAGGTTATACACTAAATATAATTATCAAACTTTTATTCACCATGTTCGTAATGAAAACTGGCTTAATGTATACAGCGCGACAACTGTAAGTGATGGCTTTAAAGAATTTATTTCCAATTTTGATTATTGTATTGAAACGAGCTTTCCTTTTACGACCGTTACAAAAAACTGCAACAAGAAATCGTGGATAACCAGAGGTATAAAAATTAGCTGTCAAAAACTGAAATTATTTTATCAAATAAAAACTGAAACAAAAAGACCTGAAGATATTAATTATTATAGATGTTATAAAAAAATATATGATAAGGTTATCAAAGCCGCAAAACGTTTACATAATGACAATACATATATGAATTCTTCTAATAAATCAAAAGCAGCCTGGTCTATAATACATAAAGATTTAGGAACACATAAAAGCAAAACAAATGTAATAAATGAAATTAGAATAAATGATAATAAGACAATAAACAATTTACAAGAAATAGTACAAATTTTCAATAATTATTATGTTAATCTCCCCATATCATTAGCCAATAAATTTAAAGGCATGCATTTGAATGTAACTGGTATAAATAAATTGTATCCTACAATATTTGTCGAACCGGTAAGCGAGAATGAAATATTTAATATTATCATGCAAATGAAAAAATCAAATTCTTCTGGTATTGATAAAATAACCGCAAATATGCTAAAATCAGTTGTTAATTATACAACAAAACCTTTAACATTTTTGATAAATTGGTCTCTGTCAGAAGGTGTGTTTCCCGATGAACTTAAAATAGCTAAAGTAGTTCCACTTCATAAAAAAGGGCAAAGAGAAACTGTTGAAAATTACAGGCCTATTTCTTTATTATCATGTGTTTCAAAAATTTTGGAAAGAGTAGTATTCAATAGAATAATTAAATTTTGTAATGTTAATAAAATATTAAGTGATAAGCAGCATGGTTTTCGAAAAGGCAGGTCGACTCAATCGGCAATACTGGGCTTTCTTAGTGAATTATATGATGGCTTAAATAATAACAAGAAATGTCTTGGTGTTTTTATGGATCTAAGTAAGGCATTTGATCTCGTAGATCATGACTTACTTTTATAAAAATTAAATAAATATGGTTTACGTGGGAAGCTCGGAGATTGGTTGAGTTCTTATCTGTCAAATCGAAAACAGCTTGTGGAAATAAATGGTACTACATCAGGAAAATTGCGTATAACTAGCGGTGTACCCCAAGGTTCTGTACTGGGGCCACTTCTTTTTATACTTTTTATAAATGATCTGCCCGATGTTGTCAATGAATCTTCACTATTTATGTTCGCCGATGATAATTCACTTCTAAATTCAAATAATCACCTGCAAAATTTGGTCCATGATACACAAGTGAAACTAGATCTATTTGTATCTAAATTTCAAAACAACAAATTATTATTAAATGAAAATAAAACTGTTTTCATTCAGTTTACTCCTAGACTTCTAAATTACAAAGAATCTTATTTATTAAAAGTAAATGGAAAGTCCTTGGAACAAGTTTCAACAACGAAATTTCTAGGCGTTTACATTGATAACGCTCTGAATTGGGAGTGTCACATTAGCGAACTTTGTAAAAAGCTTTCTACTGTATGTTTCGCGCTGTATAGATTAAGAAATATTACAAATAGGAGTGTCTTGTTATCTTATTACTATGCAATTTTTTATTCGAGAGTTCGATATGGCATAATTTTTTGGGGTTGTTCTCATCATACAGATAGAGTTTTCAAATTACAAAAACATGCAATTAGAAACATAGTTGGAATTTCACGACGCACTTCTTGCAGACAATATTTTAAAGAATTAAATATTTTACCTATAGCATGCATATATATCTATGAAATAATATTATTTGCTAGACTGAATATAGATAGTTTCTTGCTGAATAACTTTAATCATAGTTATGATACTCGTACGCAAAATAATTTAATAATTCCTATCCACAATTTGTCAATCTATGAGAAGAGCCCTAAGTATATGGGCATAAAATTATATAATAAATTACCGAATAATATACGACAGATTGACAATTTAAATAATTTTAGAAGTTCCTTGCGTGCAATTTTATCAGATAATATGTTTTACAGTGTACAAGAATTTTTACAATACACATTTTAATTTGCTTTTATATTTTAGTGTTAATTTTATTAGGTTGATCTATATGTATGTGACTTTTAAATTTTTAAATTTTAAATTTGTGACTGTTTTGTAATTTGTATATTTATATAATTGTGTTTACCATTTTTTTTTGTAACTCTGACGAGTCCCATACCATTGTACTTGTTTGGTCTAAAGGACAATAAATATATTATTATTATTATTATTATTATTATTATTATTATTATTATTATTAGAAATTTTGTACACGTATATATTGTAACGAGATCTGGAACAGGATTGTTTTTTTAACATATCCGGAGAAGGGTTGGGGGTAAATAGGGGGAAATAAGTAAAGCAAGCTGGTAAGAGTACAGAAACTTGAAATTCGGTGTATGTACCTACTAGAAGCCAAGGCCTCAAAATTTTTTATAATATTTTCTATCCCCCTACCCCCCCCACGCCATCGTCAAACGGGTTGATAAAATAAAATTAAGACATTCACTTGAAATTTGGCATACGTATATATTATACTGACATCTGGAATTGGATTATATTTTGGGATTATTCCGTTGAAGGGTTGGGGGTTAAATATGGGTACATAAGGGAAAATAAATAAAGCAAGCTGATAAGAATACAGACACTTGAAATTCGGTGTATGTACTAGGAGCCAAGGCTTTAACTTTTTTTTAAATATTTTTCAACCCCCGCCACCCTACTCCATTATTAAAGGGGTTGATAAAATAAAATTGAGATATTCACTTGAAATTTGGTACATGTATGTATTATAACGACATCTGGAACTGGATTATATTTGGAGATGATTCCGTTGAAGGGTTGGGGGTTAAGTAGGGGTAAATAGGGAAAAATAAGTAAAGCAAGCTGGTAAGAGTACAGAAACTTGAAATTCAGTGTATGTACTAGAAGCCAAGACCTCAGATTTTTTTATAATTTTTTACAACCCCCCACCACCCCTACTCCAATATTAAAAGGGTTGATAAAATAAAATCAAGATATTCACTTGAAATTTCGTACACGTATGTACTATAACGACATCTGGAACTAAATTACATTTTGACATAATTCCGTTGAAGTGTTGGGGATTAAATAGGGGTAAATAGGTGAAAATAAGTAAAGCAAGCTGGTAAGAGTACGGAAATTTGGGATTTGTTGAATATATTAGAAGCGAAGGCCTCAGTTTTTATAATATTTTCCATCCATCCCCCACCACTAAAAGGGTTGATAAAATTAAATTAAGATTTTCACTTGAAATTCTGTACACGTATGTATTGTAACGACATCTGAAACTGGATTATATTTTGACATGATTCCGTTGAAGGAGTGGGGAGTAAGTAGAGGTAAATAGGGAAAAATAAGTTAAGCACGCTAGTAAGAGTACAGAAACTAGGGATTTGGTGTATATACTAGAAACCAAAGCCTCAGGTTTCTTTCTAATATTTTTCAACCCCCACCATCTCTACTACACTATTAAAGGGATTGATAACATAAAATTGAGATATTCACTTGAAGGTTAGTATACATGTATGTATTGTAATGACATCTGATTGAAATGATTCTGTTGAAGGGGTGGGAGGTGGTAGGTTGTGATTAGGGGATAGTAAGTAGAGCAAGCTAGAAAATTCATTTTTAACACATATGGTAAAAATCAACGCCTCAAATTTTTCTATGACATCTGCCCCAAATATTATTAAAATTCTATGATCAATTGTTTCTACATAGTAGAGTGCAAATACAGTCAAGATGTTTCCTTTAAAGTGACTTGGATGTAAAATCTGGATATGGAAGTAGTGATTCCTTAGGCAGCGGTTTTTATAAATAATTTGCTCTAGTTTTTAATTTATTATTAATCTTACAGTCTAGACCACGTAGAACGTCATAACATGTAAAAAATACTTAATTGATTTAATATAATGGAAGAATATACTTTACTTAGAAGCAAAAAAATAAATGTATGAAAAATGCGGATATTACGAAAAAAATAAAAATAATCAAAGCAGGAGAGTTTTCTTAAAATTGTAAACAGAGGAGTATAACTTTTTAATTCGAATAACTTTCCTAACTGATATTTTGCTTTTACAGAAAAGGTATCAAGAGACACGGTAGTATCTTGCGCCAAGTCCACTCCAACATTCTCCACGCTCACAAAAATAATAAGCGAGCATGTGTGTATCTTTACAGGAGTAATATCTACAAAAAGTAATGAAATGCCCACAAAAACAGATTCTCTGTAAAAATATAGCGCCAAGTATATGTCCAAAAAATATCTTTCCTCTATATAAAAACATAAAATGGGAAAAAGTGATCTCTCCAGAAATATTTGAAATTAATTAAAATCACCAAGACCAGTATCTATTTATAAAAAAAAATATGGAAAAAATTGTTTTTTTCAAATACAAAAAACTTGGCGCGTTTCTTCACTAAGAGACAAAAGGCTGTCTGGATTCACCTGTGCCACTCAGTCAATCTTCTACAAATTTTATCGTGAAGTTGATAAAACCTCTAACTGCAACATTATATATTACTTCCGATTTATCAACATGTGCAGGATCTGCGGAAACATAGAAAGTGAAACGTTTTTCTGTATTAAAAAAAAATAGTTTTACACAATTTTTGGACTTGGCGATTTTAGTTGATTTCAAAAGTTTTTGGAGAGATCATATTTTATCATTTTATGCTTTTGTACAGAGGAAAGACATTCTTTTGGACAGAGTGTACATGGCGCAATTTTTTTTACAGAGAATCTGATTTTGTGAGCATCTCACCTTACAATAAGGTGATTTTTACGTAATCGCCCATATCTTACGCAATTTAAGAAAAAGTACACCCAAAATAAACTATGCAAAAAATATTCTACAGCTTGGGGTACGTTTCTCCTAAGCGGGTATATGCATTACTATATAAAAAGGTATTTTATTTATTTCTAAAAGTAATTTTGCAATCATTATAAATTATAAATCATTAAATGTTTCATTCATTTATAGTGTGAATTTCGTTTTTTGCAGGTACGTATTTTCCCAGAAAATAAAAAAATTGTGACTAACTAAGCCCATTTCCGCGAAAACTGTAATTTTTATTGGATAGAATTTTAATAGTGCCATTTTTTATAACAGTTTCCATTTTGATATTTGTAACCATTCCTGAGTTTCAGCCAAGAAACCGCTTCGGAGCGCCCTTTGCACCCCCCCCCCCTTCCCCTAGAGCGAGCCAGTGAGCCACGCTATCACGATTCTTCATTCGGGAGATTTTATTCGGGACCTCGACATGTGCATCTCCCTAAAGTTTCAAAAACTCTTCGATTTATTTCCTCCAATCCACCATATAATGTCTAATTTGACTGGAGTAATAACCGACATAGAAAGGAATTTTATTACAATTATATACAGGGCGATACGCTAGCAATGCGCCATAGCCTAATGGCAGATAGAGCACTTTAAGGCAAGTTTAGATCAACAGGGAAAACATGTTTTTGGCCAGTGGTTAAGAAGATACAGAGTGTTTTATGCATTTGGTCTGAAAATTCAAAGAGCTATATCTCTGCAACGGTTGAATGTAATCGAATGAAATTTACCAGGAACATTTCATAGATATTTGTCTAATTGGTTTTGAAAAATTCTGGGTCGGACTCGGAAAGAATCTTCCCTCCTCGTTTTTGACCAATAAGTACATTTTTCTATCGCATTTCTGGAAAACTATTAGCGGATTCGGAAAGTTCAGAAAAAATGGTATAAGAATAGCGATTCAATTTTGACGGCACACCTAAACTGTTTCGGCAAAAATATCACAAAACAATTTAGTGTATCAGGACTAATTATTTGACCGAGCATTATTTATGGAACAGTTTGATAGAGTCCATTCAAATGCTTCAGATCCGTATCCCATCGACGACTGCACATAATACATTTTAATAACATATCTAGTAAGAAAAATACAGGGTCGTATTTGTGAAATTTTTTATTTGTTTTTTTATTTTTTTTTTATTTTAATGCCGTATTTATATTAACTTCCTGGTGCAATTTAGCTAATTGCTACTCTACTATTTAACCAGGATGGCGAGATGAGATACTGGTCACAGTGGTCACCCATCCAAGTGCCGAACTCAAGCAGCGAGCCTTACTCACTGAACGATTGCGCCACTTAAACCAGTAACCGATACCACACCTCCGAATTATTTCATGTTTATAAAATGATGAAATTTGAATGGATTATGGGTATAACCTTCATAGAAAAAGTATGCACACATAAATGTCATAACCTTTTTAACAAACAAACAAATTTAACATCATAATATTACATAAGCAATGCTCCAAATCTAGTATATGAGATTCTCAAAACGTCCTCCCCCAACTTCGATACATTTCCTGCAACGCGTCAATAAATGTCGCGTGGCCTTCCCGATAGTTGTCACTACCCGCTGTCCGTAGTTCCTCTCTAGTGGTGACTTCTGTGCTGTACACCGATTGTCTCATGTGGCCCCAAACATAATACTCAAGAACAGTTAGGTCAGGAGACCTAGCTGGCCAAGCTTGAGTGCTTCCGTGGTCTATCAGCGGTTAGAAAACTCATTGTTGAGGTACTCCCGGACCTGGAGTGAGAAATGTGGCGATGCCCCATGCTGGAAGACCTCTCCTGTTGACATTTTGCGCCAATAATAAATAGGGCAATTGGCCGTCAAAAAAATACCAGTGTATGTTTCACCATTCCACACCGTACATTCCGTCTCGAGTGAATTGGGCCTCGGCCGTAAAAAGAATCTGGGCAAAGTTCTTGGATGACGAATTATCCAACGGCAGAACGTAAGACGTGCGACTTCATCACCTGATTCGAGACGCTAGACCTTTTGGATTCGGTAAGGATAGAGCCATTCTGCTTTTAATGCCCTCCATACACGAGTTTGAGGAATACCTTGCGCATGTGCTGTTCTTCTAGTACCCGTTAAAGGATTTTGCTCTGCCATCTCCACAATGTTTTCTTCGGCCGGCCCAACTACTTGTTCTAGATTTTCGTTACTTCCAGGAAACCTACCATGTTCTTGAGAGAACTTGAAAACTGAAGGAGTCGCGCGATGGTACTCATCGACCAAGAAATCTTCGCTGATGTCTCCTAACGGCAGCCCTTGTATTACCATCGCAAAACCCATACACATAAATAATATCGGCGAATGCAGAGTTTGTAAAGTTAGTCTTTAAAACACGAATGAAATGAGGTACAATTAGATAGAACACCAAATTGTCAAAATAATTATTGTTGTCATAGAGTTAATGATAAATACACAGGTTATTATTCCTTTCGATTTCAAAATAAAACTGTGTAGGTATCTTTCTTAATTAATAGATAGGTTATGTTCTCTTATTTACGTTGTGACCGAGTTTTGATAAAGTCCTGAAGCGCTAAATTGTTTTGTGATTTTTTTGCCAAAACAGTTTAGGTGTGCCGTCAAAATTGAATCGTTATTCTTATAGCATTTTTTTCTGAACTTTCCAAATCCGCGAATAGTTTTCCAGAAATGCGATAGAAAAATGTACTTATTATAGAAAAATGTACTTATTGGTCAAAAACGAGGAGGGCAGATTTTTTCTGAGTCCGGCCCTGAATATTTCAAAACCAATTTGGCTAGTTGTGAAATGTTACTGGTAAATTTCATTCGATTACATCCATCCGTTGGAGAGATATAGCTTTTTGAATTTTCAGACCAAATGCATAAATCACCCTGTATCTTCTTTACCACTGGCCAAAAAGTTGTTTTCCTTGTTGATTTAGACTTGGTTTGAAGTGCTCTATCTGCCATTCGGCTATGGCGCATTGCTAGCGAATTACTCTGTATACAAATTAAAAAAAAATCACTTTAAAATTTGTTTTATGACTTATAACACATTTTTTTTTTAAATGAACTGTCACTAAAAAGTATGAAACAGCATTTCTCCGTTGCTCGTTTAATTAAACCTTATTAAAAATAACCCTCTTTTAAATAAAGAAAAGTTATCTGCAGCATTTTTAAAAGATGGGAATATATATATTATTATTATGAAATATCGTCCACCCCTGCAGATTCCTGTTCGATACATGAGATAAAAGTTAACCTGTTAAGTTTATAGGAATGCTGAAGTTAAAACTTGCGTTCAGAAGTTCGCAAGTTGAAGTCACATTCTGGAAGAACGATCATGAAAATCTACAATAACACGGGCGCACGTTAGCTGAATATAAATTCTTAACATACCTCGATGCTGTTATTATTTTCGCAAATAGAAATTAAAAATTACTTCCAGTCACTTATCACAAAAGAGAAAAGAAACTGGCCGATGGTTCAATTGTGTAAACATTTGCCAATCGAATTTTCTGATTCGATGAGTTTTCGCCGCAAAAGTAAAACGTAAAACACAGCGTGAATCGTAAACGGTCTTCATTCTCCAGAGAGGCATTATGTTTGTCCACTGACTTGTCAATTTCAAAACTATTATGTTAGTACTTACCTTACTTACCTAGTGGTCGATATGGCTGAAAAAAGTTGAGTTTAGAAAAGAGTTTGTTTGTTTCTCTGCAAAACGATAGCGAATGTACAATTGGCCCAATTGTAAAACAATATTAGGCAAAAAGGAGAGTGATATTAACATGATAGGATTACGTCACGATTAGATTAAACTAATTTTCATTTTAGTCAATATTTGGATTTATATCGATTTCTTCTTATCCATAACATCTTGACGGACGTTTTGTCATACACGTATTATTTCTCTCGGTCACCCTTTGCTGTATGGAACATTTGACAGCAACATGCCTGCTGTCGGCGTTGCTTGTTAAGTACCCGGCCTTTTGAGCATTCTCTACGGATCCTGTTATCTGGTCTTCCTAAATTATCACGGTCTATACTGTCATTTCTCCTGTTTAGGCGGCAAAATTTAATCAAACTGGTAAATTATTCATAAACGAGACACTTGAATATAAAGTGCAGCGTTTTCTATATTCTCTAAAATGTTTTTTACACTTTTTTGGAAAATGCAAAGATTTGTTTCCGTGCAAAACTTTGGACTCTATTATTTCAATGCTCATACCTTAAAGACACCCAGCCTATATCAATCAGTGGTTACATTACATTAGTAACATCTGTTTGCCTCCGGAAATCTTTAAAAAATGTAACTGTTCTTTATTTAATATTATATAAAAAAATACTAAGCAAATAATAACAGACACTTTTATATGATCGGGTTATGATGTCATATCCGCCAGATTTATTTATTATTTTTTCTCTACAAATTAGTTCAGTAAATATTCCTCGTGAATATGTGCAATGTGCATATCAACATAATAATTTCATAACATTCTGATACAGCAGATTAGAGAAAAAAATAATTGTTAGGATAATAAGGGAAATTTTCTAAATAATACGTATTATCTATAAATATGCAAATATTTTAACAAAATTTAAACTATGAACAATATGCGCTATATTATTTCAGTACAATTAAAATAAAATGAAATGAGATAATATTGTATTTTCTATATAACAAATAATTTAAAAATAGATGCAGAAAAAATCTTGAATATTTAAAAGTGAATTATTAATTGTTTGCTTATAATTGTATTAAAACATATTCTTTATAGGACTTGCAAAAAAAAACTATCTATGAGAACTAAAAAAAACTATGTGTAAAAAAATTAATGAAATCTTTGCATTCTTTCGATAACCTGGTTATGCTAGCAAATTAAAATCCTAAAATGAATTTGTCTAATTTCTTATTTGACAATTCTCATTCTAAAACTAGCATCCATACAGTCCCCTACGACCATGCAGATTAAACTAGTATCTACATAACCCCCTACGGTCCTAAAGATTGAGTTAAAAATGAGAACAATAAGGGCCTAAAATGAATTTATTTACCTACCCTGTTTGAAAAATTTTTCATTCTAACGGATTACATTTTCATAAAATCTATCATTCTGTTTCTTGGAAATGCTTAGCCTCTGAAACGTTTTTCGCCCTTATTCTGGAGCTCATCAGAAAGACAAAACCTCTCATAAAGATGTTTCATGCAAAACCAAGACAATTACTATGAATAAGTATGAAATCATTATATTCGACGTTTGAAATTCATTCTAGGATTTTAATTTGCTAGCATAACCAGAATTCAGGTTATCGAAAGAATGCAAAGATTTCATTAATAATTTTACACACAGTTTTTCTTTTAGTTCTCATATAGGTATAGTTATTTTTTTCTGCTGTTTGCAAAATTCTATAAAGAATATGTTTTAATACAATTATAAGCAAACAATTAATAATTCACTTTTAAACATGCATAGAGTATATAGGTTCCAATACTAGCTAGCTAATAGATAGGTGAATACCTGTTGTTTTTATCAGTCAATGTCAAATATAATGATTTCATACTTATTCATAGTAATTGTCTTGGTTTTGCATGAAACATCTTTATGAGTGGCTTTATGTTTTTCTGATGAGTTCCAAAATAAGGGCAAAAAACGTTTCAAAGGCTAAGCAATTTCAAGGAGCGAAACATATATAAATAAAGACGAAATCGACAGTATACTGTATTTAATGAACAAAGGTTTGCATTGTTCCTTAGGATTTACATTTGAAATAATTTTAATTGCCTGTTTTTGTTGCCTAAAATTTTTTAACGCATTGCTCGCGTTTTCCCATAATACGATACCATAACTATTTGTGAATGAAAAAGCGCATAATAAGATGAAATGAGTGTATCAGTATTGGCAAAATGTTTAAGCCGCCTCAGAAGAAATACATAACTTTATAATTTGTTACTGAGTTGCTCAATATGGCATGACCAACTCAAGGTGTCATCCAGGACAACACCTGGAAGTTTGACACTGTACCGCTTTGTGTTATTGTTTTTTGTGGGAAAACTAATTGTTGAGTCTTATCACGATTTAATTTTAGCATATTGCAATTATACCAAAGTTCTGCTCGATTTATATTCTCACAGATGACATCTTATAATTTATCCAGACCTTTGTCAGAATCGCGAAAGGTTGCGTCGTTCGCAAACATGATAATGCTGCTTGGAAATGGGTAGTAAAATAAATCGTTTACATAAACATAAACAATAAAGGACCCAGGACCGAACCCTAAGGTACGCCATGTCTTACGCTTCTTAAATTAGATTGCTCATTATTTATGGAAACACATTGTTGTCTATTGCAAATAAGACTGAATAAGGGAGAGCGGTGGACCTTTAATTCCGCAGAAACTAAGTTTTTCCACCAAAAGCCCATGATCGACACAGTCCAAGGCCTTGCTAAGGTCACATCATCCTGACTAATCATATAATCGCCAATTAGGACATTTAAAGCCAGCCAGAAATGAATAACAATTTTTAGTGCACTTACCATAGTTAGTTTCCGGCTTTCCAACCCTACCTTTTTACTCACATCTCGTTCTGGAAATTTGAGGTTTTTGTGCCAGTCGAATGTTACCATCATCTAGCTATTTATGAAGTTCTTCAAAAACAAAATCATAAGTGCGTCAGGGACCGCTGCTGTCTATATCCGCAGATAGAAACTTACTTTACGTAATATAGGTACATATTTGAATTTACGCATTATGTTACTTTTAGTAAGTATGGGAGTTGTTCATTTCTGCAGTCCCCAACGCACTCATGATTTTCTTTTTTTTTTCGAATAATCATGACATTTGTAGTAAAACAAATAGTTACTTGCCTAAGTGAAAACTATTAATCCACGGTCCAACAATAAATTTACAGAAAAAGAAATAGCCAGTGTTTCGAGCCAGTGAATAAATAATTTATTTATTTCATTATTATGTTCTTCACACTCGTGCGGAAAAGTTACGCGTTCCTCCCTTCTGCAACTTAATTATTAAAGAAACAACCATTTGATTCTCGTTTCCCAATACAAGTTCTTGAGAAAAAATCGATTTGCTACTGGACCACCGCCTAATCAGTCTTTTGTCTATAAGAAACAGTAGAAGCATGTCTACACACAAATACCTAGACAGCCAAATATTTTCTTTCCATATTTGACTTGAAGACGTGGCATTCAATGGAATACACATGATACGGATGTGGCTTTCTTATTGAATGACTCTGTATTCGAGTAAAGCGAGTATATATTTAATAATTTTAATACATCTAAATAACTTTTACTAGCTATCTAGCCGCAAGAAGTAAGTATTCGCTCGTTCTGGTTGAAGAAATTTTATGTGAAACAACATATTACCCTTATCTTCCAGTCTCACACGGCGTACGAATAACTAGTTAGCTTTATCGCTTCACACTTCATTCTTGTGAACTGAAAATGGCAAAAGTTTAGTGGCGGTGCTATATTCTATGGCTTGCTATCTTGAAAAGTTCTCTCTCGGTGCCACCATCTCCCCCAGATCTCCCCTTTCAAGCGTGGAGCGACTATAACCGTCCTTCATTATGTTCGAGCCGATGACTTTGTGATTTTATTAAAATGTCAAAGTTTTTCTGTTAATTCTATTATTAACTTTATAGGCTTGAGACAGTTTTAATTTGTTTAAAATTATTCCGAAATATATTTGTAAATTGTGATATATTGTTTCCAATACAAAATAGGTATGTATCCTAATTAAACTGCTTTTTAGAAGTTAGATATACTGAGAATGAGGTATAAAAGTATAAAATTAATATTTCTGACGCGGGATTTATACGTTACCATCCAAAATGCATTACAAATTTTCTGTTAATTAATTTTTACTTCCTTATGTTGAAATAAGTAGGTTTAGTTATACAGGGTGGGTCAATAGTGCGTCGGACCTCGATATCTCGAGTTCTACGATAGCTAGACATATTTTAAAAAATTGCAAGTAAACTAGATGAAAAAGTCTATAACTGGAAATTATTTTCGAACAAACAGGGCGAGCCAAGACGAAATTACAGGAGCAAGTGCTTTTTTTTAAACGAAATTCTATGTATATCGGTACATTTTTTGAGGCCTCTTTCTAGGCTCTATTGATTCCTATATTAACATTGAATTTCTCTCAATCACTTGAGTGTAATGAATTTTTTTGTTGATGGATATTAAAAAAATCACAACTGTCACAATTATGAGTTTCAAGAAAAACTATGTGAATACTAGTTACGAGACATCTAATTAATGTTTTTGAATCATTTTTATTTCCTAAAACTGTGCAGGGTGGCCATTTTTTTTTTAAATTAGGAACTTTTTAAATTGAATTTTCTCAATTTTTTCAAATGAAAAACGAACATTTTTGTAAGTACTTCCCTATGGTTAATTACAACTAATTTCGTTTTATTGAGCAATAATTACAAAATTCAAAAATAAACTTAAAAAAGAGGTTTCTTCAAATAACTCAGTAGAAAAAATTATAATAAATGTTCCACATGTTGCCCATTTTGATTGACACAAATCTCTATGCGCTTTTGAAATGAGGTTCTCACTGTTCCTAAAACTGCCGGTGTGATAGATCTAAAGGCAGTTATTATTCTTTCTTTCATATTTTGTACTGTCGTTGGTGTGTCTCTATAAACAATTTCCTTCGTGTATCCCCCTAAAAGAAATTCATTTTTGTAAGATCTGGGGATCTAGCAGGCCATTTAGTGGGACCATTTCTTCCAATCCATTGATGAGGGTGGGTATTATTTAAGTAGTCTCTAACTGCATTTAAATAATGTAGTGGAGCACCATCTTGCTGAAACCACATCGTATTTCGAATTCTTTCAGGGAGATTTACTAATAATTGTGGCAGATAGTTTTCCAAAAAATGAAGATAAATAGCTCCAGTCAATGTACCATCAAAGAAATGTGTGTTCTCCACTAATTCCTCCCCAAACATTTATATACCATCTGTGTTGGTTATCAACTTGCATAAAAAGTGAGGATTTTCCGAAGCATACTAATGGAAATTGTGCCTATTAACAAATCCATTTTTATGAAAAGTTGCCTCATCAGTGAATAAAACATTATTGAAGAAGTTGACATCATCTTGCATTTTACCTCTGGCCCAATTACAAAATTGTAGGCGCTTTTGAAAATCGTCATCAGATAATTCCTGGTGCATTTGAATATGATGTGCATGCAACTTATTTGTTTTTAAGATTCGACCCACAGACCGTCTACTTATTCCTACTAATGAGCTCACCTCTCTTTGAATAACATGGGGATTCTCAATCATTACCAGCATCACGGAAAACTCATTTTCTTTGTTCATAACAAGTTTCATTTTTCCACTTTTTTATATTCGACATTTACAGTTTCCAGAAATCTATCGAGAAGGTTTTGGAAGCTGCTAACATCAGGAATCCTTCTTTCAGGGTAACGTTGGTGATACATTCTATTAGCAAGTAAACAATTTGTGTCTGACTCGCCCAAAACAGGAGTCATGTCTACAAGTTCCGCTTTATTAAAATTCATATTGTAAAATACCAAGTATTCTAAATTCAATACAAATTGTAACTAACGACCGATAAGTGTGATAAATGCTCCGTTGTAAATGACAATTTATACCACACTGAGGTTTTATTGCCTGTCCAATAACACAAACAACAAAAAGATGTACAAAAAAACATTACAGTAAAGGACTTGTTAAATACTATTTACTCGTTTCAATGGATTGGAAAAAATGGAAAATAGCCTCATTTCAAAATTGCATAAAGGCGTATGTCAATCAAAATGGACAACACGTCGAACACATATTATAAATTTTTCTAATGAATTATTTGAGGGAACCTCTTTTTTTAAGTTTGTTCTTGAATTTGACACTTATTTATTTATAAAACGAAAATGGTTGCAATTAGCCATAGGGAAGTACTTACAAAAATGTTCGTTTTTCATTACTATATCACATCGTTGAAAAATATACATTTCAAAAAGTTGAGAAAATTCAATTTAATCATTCAATCATTTAAAAAGTTCTTAATTGAAAAATAATTTTTGACCGCCTTGTACAGTTTTAGGAAATGAAAATTATTCAAAAACACAATTAGATGTCTCGTAACTGGTATTCACATAAGTTTTTCTTAAAACCCATCATTGTGACTGGTGATTTTTTTAATACACATCTGCAGATTGCATTATTTCAACAAAAAAATTCATTACGCCCAAGTGGTTGGGAGATATTCAATGCTAATATAGGAATCAATAGAGCCTAGAAAGAGGCTTCAAGAATGTACTGATATATATAGAATTCCGTTTAAAAAAGGCACTTGCTCCTGTAATTTCGTCTTGGCTCGCCCTGTTTGTTCGAAAATAATTTCCAGTTATAGACATTTTTTTATCTAGTTTACTTACAATTTTTAAAAAAATTTCTAGCTATCGTAGAACTCGAGATATCGAGGTCCGACGCACTATTGCCCCACCCGATATAGTGCTCGTTTTCCCATGTTTATCCACAACTTGACTACATAAATTAATTACTTGATGACATTACATTTGACGCATATGCTGTCATCATTTTATACGATTATTTAGAAATTAGGTTTGATTAGATTTCTATAAATCAAAACCATTTAGAAACGCTTTTTGAATATTTCTTATTTCTTAAAAAAAATTGACACGAGCCACTCCTAGTCTTCCTACCTAGTAAGATGAAACTCATTTCAAAAAATATTATATACAAAGGGAATTTTCAGTAAGATTTAACAGTACATCTAATGTTAATTTCAATAGGAAATTGCAGGAGTAGTACAATTTTGATAGGAAATATCTATAAAACAACAGCTACATAAGGAATCATTACTTTTTTTTTCAGGTCTTATTTATTTTAACGTCCTGGCGAAGTTTAGCTAATGCTATTTCACCACTGAGATGAGATGAAAAGATGCTTGGGGCGGAGCCAACGTGCGCGAATATTTTTACCAGTGACAGCATCATCTGGGGTAGAAGGATGTATAATAATTGTAATCAAATTTTTGAGGTCAAGGAGCTGTATAATGCAGTAGATTAAAACCTCGTCACACTCTGGTGTTTACGATGAAGACATTTTTTACTGGAAATAAGGTTATTTCATTTAATTCAATCCGAAACGGCGAACACAATAAGTACACTGCAGCACAGACCCTGTGACTGCAGGTTGACGGTGCCACTGGATTCGAGGTCAAGTATGGCGCAAATCGCTCCCATTGGCTTAGAACAATGAATGTACACAAACTTGTTTCTGCGCATCATTTTTTGCAAGCATCTTCTCATAATAATACAGTAGTATTGGTAGAGTACTACCACAGACATATAGGGAGCCACTTTTCATATAAGAAATTTTTGCCCGCGTCATGTAATTTTGACGTCACTTCCGGTCAGCATTTTTTGTGCCATCGAATACATGAATAAAACTTCGCCTCACATCCAGATTTCCTATCCAAGCCTCCTTAAACGAAAGCAGTTTGATAATATATTTGCACTCAGTGTGTGGAAATAATTGCTCATAAAATTTTAATAATATAATATTTGAAATTGTCTGACCCAAAAACCGATAAAACGATGTTCCACTTCAATACCTTCTCGAGGTGGCTAATGCCAAATATTTTTCTGAAAACTTTTGTTCTCGTACACACTAAATTACAATTTTACTATTCTGCGTATATTATTAAAACTAATTTCATATTATGTAACTAGTTTAAGGAATTCTGAAAAAAGGAGAAATGCAAATGGCCGCCACTTTGTGTTTTGTGATCAGCTCATCGAACACGCTAGTTGTAACTGCAGATTTGGTGATGTTTTAAGTTTAAAAATTTGATTTTGGATTAATTAACATCCACAACTATCCTTAATTAATTCATGTTGCGAATTTTGTTTGTTAAGATGGAGATGAGTTTATATTTTACGAAATTGTCCTATGATGTATAGGTTAGGTGTAATGAAGAAAGTTGGTGCTATCAATTTAAATCCCTATACGTTAAATAAAGAAGATTGTAGTACAGATGCCGATGTGTTTCCGAATATTACATACACATATATTTTAATTACATGATTTTTGAAAAGAGTGGATAGTTAAAAGAATGACTACAAGATATTCAAAAGTCGAAGTTTACAACCAGTTTGTTAGTGGTTGGGTGGAACAAGTTCTCTCCAAGAAATTTACAGGATAACAGCTTATAATCACAAAGATAAGAATTAGCTATAAATTATAAATCATTTTTGCCATGTACTTGCATAATTATATGTTGTTTTATGAATAATTACTAATGCACTCATCCATTTTTCAGGTTATGGACTTTGTTAACAAAAGCCTCATTCCTTGGATATATTCCGGATTCAGATGATTTCTTAGTACTCATTGTGATTGTGCGGCAGGCAAACATGTTCGCTAGCCTTATTTGCAATTTATAAGGTACAGAGTGAGGTGATGATATGTTATTCCTTTCAGTTCTTTAGCAGTAATGGCTATGGCTAAGCAGTTAACCTTTATGCAATACAATGTGTAAATTTCGTGAAATAGGTACTCTTGAAAAGAATCAAATTAAGCAAAGGGCTTAAAGTTATAGTAAGGTAAACACAATTTATCTAGCTGTTGACCCTTCGTTTATTGTATATTTATGTATATATATATATGTACCGGGCTGTGCAACCATTGTAATTTCTGTAAGAACTTTTTGTCGTATTCCTCCTTTCCCTTTATTGTTTCATTTATTACTTACTATTATCGTTAGGTTGGTTAAATGTCGATTACGCTGAACTAGTACATGCTTGTAAATGAGAATAAAACAAAATATATCTAGGTACTAAGTAAATATACAATTATTTGTTATCATCAAGTTTAACATTTGTAATATAACTTAGATGGCATTTATACTCAAGGGATTACAATTTGGGTGAATGTATATTGTTTTAAAATATATCGTGCGGTGTTTAAAAACTATTCAATTCTCTTGTTTAACATTACAAAACTGTGAAAATGGGTTAAAGTCAGCGTTCAGACTCAGTTTTCAAATATTAAACAATCCAGCATAGTAGTTTTTAAACAACCACAATATATACTTTAAAACAATATATTTAGGCCCCAGATCATCAACGACACTTTGAACTTTCATTCTTAATCTATAAACTTTATCAGATTTTATATAATCTGTAGCTTTTCTTTGAAGTTCCTCTTGAATTACACCATATTTAAAGCGGTTGTCTCGTAACATTTTTCTCTTTCGTCATGAGCATCTTCACTTAACTCAAGTTTAGATACAAAAAATATCGGTCAAACCAATATAAACTGTTAATTTCTATACCAAATTGTTTATAGATTACACTAACAGCACTTATTTTATCACAACCACTTTCAGTTTGATAGGGTTTCAAGTTGCATCTTATGTTAATTTGATTCTAATCTTTTAACATAGCAATGTGGCCTACAATATAAACCCACGTTAAAAATAAAATTCTTACTTTAACACATAACAATTTACCATTAACAATATGCTTGGAATACTCCAATAAAATCATTTCTTGCTGCTTGCAATCAATTAACGTCATCCAACTTTTCCAAGTCGAAAAATCGATGATATTTAATAAAAACTGGCGTCATTTCGTATTGCCACACTTCCACAATTAATAACACAGCCAAAACTTGTCAAATTGTATAATATAATGATAATGTCCACAAACGTAGTAATTTAATGAAAAGTTTGGTTAGTTGCTATTTAACACTAGGAATTTCTGTTTGTTGTCCCTAAGCTGACGAATGTCAAATATAAATCAATAAGTCACTGTCGCCAACGTGCAAATATTAAAAGTATTACAAAATAGCATGGCACACAAAAAGTCTTTAGGGGGCGGCGCATTCAGTTTTTCTCGATCTCCCTGTACGTGTACTAAATTTCTACTCAATATATTTTTTAAATTTTGTTATTCCCTATAATAATGGAGTGGTGGTGGGGGTGGAAAATGTAATAACAAAAATTTAGACCCTTGCTTCCAGTGTATACACCAAATCCCACGTTTCTGAACTCTTACGACCTTGTTTTACTTATTAACCCCTATTACACCCCAAAGCCTTCAACGGAATAAGCTTAAATTTCAAGTAAATATATTTATTTTGTTTTAGCCTCTTCAATAATGAAGTGGTGGGGTGTAAAATATCATAAAAAAATTTAGACCCTTGCTTCTAAAATGTACACCAAATCACAGGTTTCTGGAGTCTTACTAATTCGCTTTGTTTATTTACTCCATATTTTCCCCTAAAATCTCGACGCTTCACGACATTTTAAACCTATTTCCACAAAAACAAATTTTGAAATTATTTTTACGATTAGGTACTCTACTTCCACTTTACTATGTGGATGTGGAAGAAATGAATACTTGTCTTTGAAGAAACCGATGACTCCCCAGGTTGAAAGTTGGGGAACATATTTTAAAAAAGGTCAACTATGAGACGAATTGCGGTTTTTCTTTGTTACTTAAAATATGCACTAAATTAAAATATTAAGAGACCTTTCCTCCAGTAGATCAATTTCTTTAAAGTGGTTTCTCTTTGATTGCTATACGGCAGTCTTTTTAAAGAAAAACATCTAGATACTGTATTTTCACTCCAGTATATGGAAATAATTGTTCACAGAATTTGAATAATGTGATATTTGAAATAGTCTGCTCCAAATAGAACTTTTGTTTTTATGCACACATCAAATTACAATTTTATTTTTTTAACCTCTTTAAAAATGATGTGAGAATGCTGGAGGTGGTGGTGAGGGTGGCAGATATCATAGAAAAAATTGAGGCCTTGGCTTCTAGTATATTCACCAAATCCCAAGTTTCTGCATGTTTACTAGCTTGATTTACTTATTTACCCTTCAACCCTTCGACGGAATAAGTACAAAATATAGTCTAGTTCCAGATGCCATTATGATACATGCGTGTAACAGATTTCAAAACGATATCATTATTTTATTTTGTTAACTTCTTTAATAATGGAGTGGAGGTGGTGGTGGGGTGGCAAATGACCCAAAAACATTTGAGGCCTTGGTTTCTAATACATACACCAAATCCCAAGTTTCTGGACTGTTACTAGCTTTCTTTACTTTCTCCTATTTACTGATATTAACCTCTAATCCTTCAATGGAATTAGCTCACAATATACTATAATTTCAGGTGTCGTTACAGTACATATGTTTACCACATTTTAAGTGGATATCTCAATATTATATTGTTAACCATTTTAATAAAGGAGTGGGGGTGTTGGTGGAAGTTACAGTTGTCGCAAAAAAATTTGAGGCGTTAGCTTATAGTATAAACACCAAATCTCAAGTTTCTGGATTCTAACTTGCTTTACTTATTTTCCGTGTCACCCCTATTCACCCCTATTAACTCCCAACCCTTCATCTTAAAATATAATCTAGTTCCATATGTCGTTATAATATATACCTGCACCAAATTTCAAGTGAATATCTCAATTCATTTTTGTCAATCGCTTTAGTAATGGAAAGGGGTGGCGGCGCGGATGACAGATGTAAAAAAAATCAGATCTTGGTTTCTAGTATATACATGAAATACTAAGTTTCTGGACCCTTACTAGCATGATTTACTTATTTTCCCCTATTTACCCTATTTATCCACCAACTCTTCAACGGAATAAGTTTGAAATATACTGTAGTTTCACACCATCCCAATACAATTGGCCAACGAAGGGCTGAAGTCAAATTCTGATAAGTACAATAAAAGAAGCCACAATATAATATGTCGTTCTATTTTAAATATCTGGAGATTGTGTATGAAATAGGGGACCAAACTTGTGGAGCTGATTCTACTTGCGAAAATATGAGAAAAAGTTCCTATAACGGAGGTCCTCATACGCTCGCTAAGGCACTATCTTCCCTTTTTTTAAACTGATTTATTTAACGTTGGTCTACTTCCATAGTAAAAACAATCACCGGTTTCAGGAAGACGAGCTATCCCTAACCTAGAAATTTTACTGAACCTCTCTTGGTAAGAAAAAGAGGTTTTTCATTTGTCTTACATCTCATAAACAAGGGACTGACTGCTTTATATTCCCTCCGAAGTGTCGGCTACACACAACCTTCGTCTATTATTGCATAGCTGTTACATTATATGCTAATATACAAGCCGTTAGAAAGAGGCTCATGATTGCTGTATTTCTGTGGAGATCTCCATTCCAAATACTAAGCATTAACGTTGCTTAACTTTTTGAGATACGACTATGAATGAGGCATAGTATAGTATAGTCTAGTCAAGACGGATTTACGCTCGCCTCTGCTATCTTCTTTCGAAGATGGCACCTAAAATTGGTTTACATTTAATACCTCAGGAACCCTTCGGAGTAGAGCGCTGTAATTTGGCAGTACTAATAATGTTTATACGTGCACAGTATTGGTCAATATAAATTTCAATCATAGGCGTGGGAAATCAGGAGGCTACATTTTTTCACGTATCTTTTGTCATCCTTTAATTTATGAACAATTTGGTGTCAGAATATGATTTTTTAGCTAAAATTACATAAAACACTCACCATTCATAAATTGTTGGAGCACCAGCTGTTTATAATGAAACATTGCAAGCACTGAGCTGAAATTTTTAAAGCAATTTGCATTTATTTTATATGACTGTTCGTATTAGTCTAATTTTTAATCGACTTTTTCTATTAGTTGTGGGGTGTTATTGTTCGGCGCTGATTCCATTGTAGTTTTTTCACTAAAATATGACCAGTATACCTGACTTTCAAAAACTATGCTTTTCAGTAAAACACGTCTTTCTTGTTCCAGCTGCTTGAATAAAAAAAAATCAGCATTCATTCTAGAAAAAAATAATACATTTCCGCAGAAAATCTTCTGACAAATAAGACACATATCATGAAAATTGTCTCAGATAATATCTAAGACTTAAATATAGCAAACAAATAATTTTGCAAAAAAATAATTTGTTTTTATTTACATAGTAACAATATAAACAAAAAAGGCCTAAAAAGTGCATACGGTCATAAAAAGTGTTTCGTTGAGTCCACAGATAACATATTTACTGATACCTACTCATATTTTTCAGATTCTTAATTGCATTTTCGATAATTGAGAAACGTCATAAGGTTACTATCAAATAATGACAAAAGACAAGCATTTCGAAATCCCATTGTGAGACTTTGGTGGCCTGTATAAATTTAACTATCATTTGTATCGGTATTTTGGTAATAACCATTATTTTAGAGAATTTTATGCTCTATCAGCAAGATAATATGTATACTATTTTACCCTTTCTCGCTTAGATATTGACAAAAGAGCATCAAAAGTATCTAATTTGTACTTACATTTGTTACTATTACTGTGGATAACTTTCTTATCTAACAATAACATGGAACTTTAAAACAATTGTGTTATGACAGCAACTTGTAAGAGTAAAGTCATACGCAAATATCTAGTATGGTTGTCAATTCTGTATTATGTTCAGTATACAATACAGTGTGAACCTAAAGAAACGCGCAAAATTCATATCTTTGGTATGTGTCATTTTTCAAAAAAATCCTCGAACAGATCGATTTTAGTTTTGTAAATGCTACATTTTGTCACTATACCAATATTTATGACGTCATTAGTTTTTGAGCTATGACGCCATCAATTTTTTTAAACGGAAACACGACATTTTCGTTTACTGTTTTTGGTGATATATTCCTTTAGCTTTCTGGTGATATAAAAAAAAAGATATTACCTGAGCCATTCTTTTGGAAAAATAACATTTTATGTAAAAATAGCTTACCTTTCGCAAATTCACGAGTAATGTTCCATTTTCTTATGGACTGATAAATCTTCTTGTCTACATTTTTGTTTTAACGAGCATGACAACATTTGACATAAAAACAAAACAAAAAAACCGCTGCCTAAGGAATCACTACTTCCACATCCAGATTATTCATCCAAGTTACTTTAAAGGCAACATCTTGACTATATTTGCGCTCTAGTATGTGGAAATTATTGGTCATAGAATTTTAATAATATTTGGAGTAGATGTCATAGAAAAGTTTGAGGAGTTGGTTTCTACCATATACGTTAAAAATGAAGTTTCTAGTTTACCGTACATATTTTCCACTATTTACAACCTACCATTGGAGTCATCTCAATCAGATGTCACTACAATACATATGTGTACTAACTTTCAAGTGAATATCTCAATTTGATGTTATCAATCCCATTAATAATGAAGCGGAGGTGGTAGAGTTTGAAAATTATTAGAAAGAAATCTGAGGCCTTGGTTTCTAGTATATACACCGAATCCCAAATTTCTGTAGTCTTACCAGCTTGCTTTACTTATTTTCCCCTATTTGCCCCTATTTAACCCCCAACCCTTCAACGGCATCATCTCAAATTATGATCTAGTTTCAGACGTCGTTATAATACACACGTGTACCAAATTTCAAATGAATATCTCAATTTTATTTTATCAACCCTTTTCATATTGGAGTAAGGGTGGTTGGGTTGAAAAATATTATAAGAAAATCTGACGCTGTGGCTTCTAGTACATACACCGAATTTCAAGTTTCTGTAGTCTTACCAACGTTTTACTTATATTCCTCTATTTACCCCAAATTAACCCCCAACCCTTCAACGGAATCATCTCAAAATATAAACTAATTCCAGACGTCGTTATAATACATACATGTACGAAATTTCAAATGAATATCTCAACCTAATTTTGTCAACCCCATTAATGGGGTAGGGGTGGTGGGGGGGTTGAAAAATATTATAAAAAAATCTGAGGCCTTAACTTCTTGTACATACACCGAATTTCAAGTTTCTATACTCATACCAGCTTACTTTACTTATTTCCCCCTATTGACCCCTAAATAACCCCCAACCCTTCAACGGAATCATCTCAAAGTATAATCTAGTTCCAGATGTCGTTATAATTCATACGTGTACCAAATTTCAAATGAATATCTCGATTTTATTTTATTAACCCTTTTAATAATGAAGTAGGGGTGGTGGGGGTTGAAAAATATTATAAATAATCTGAGACCTTGGCTTCTAGTACATACACCGAATTTCAAGTTTCTGTAGTCTTACCAGCTTGCTTTACTTATTTTCCCCTATTTACCCCTATTTAACCCCCAACCCTTCAACGGAATTATCTCAAAATATAATCTAGTTCCTGATGTCGTTATAATACATACGTGTAGAAAATTTCAAATGAATATCTCAATTTTAGTTTATCAACCCTTTTCAAATTGGAGTAGGGGTGGTGGGGGTTGAAAAATATTATTAAAAAATCTGACGCTTTGGCTTCTAGTACATACACCGAATTTCAAGTTTCTGTACTCTTACCAACTTGTTTTACTTATATTCCTCTATTTACCCCAAATTAACCCCCAACCCTTCAACGGAATCATCCCAAAATATAATCTAATTCTAGACATCGTTATAATACATACGTGTACGAAATTTCAAATGAATATCTCAACTTTATTTTATCAACCCCATTAATGGGTTAGGGGTGGTGGGGTGTTGAAAAATATTATAAAAAAATCTGAGGCCTTAACTTCTAGTACATACGCCGAATTTCAAGTTTCTGTACTCTTACAAGCTTGCTTTACTTATTTCCCCCTATTTACCCCTATTTAACCCCCAACCCTTCACCGGATTTCCTCAAAAAACAATCCAGTTCCAGATCTCGTTATAATATATACGTGTACAAAATTTCAGGTCAATATCTTAAACCGTTCCAGAGAAAGCGTGCGGACAAAAAAAGTTACAGACAGACAGACAGACAGACCGACAGACCGACAGACCGACAGACCGACAGACCGACAGACAGACAGAAAATTTTTTTTCGCTCAAATTTAAAATCTCGACGTTTCATGACATTCTAAACCTATTTCACGAATAAAAATTTTTGAAAATTTTTTTGCGATTACTATACTTCCAATCCACTACGTGGATGTGGAAGTAAAAATAATAAAAAACCAATCACCTTAATAACAGAGAGATAAAGGCCTTTTTGTGTAAAGTATCGATAACTTTTTTTTTCCTGGCACGTGTGGAACCTCAATTTTGTGACACTTCTGAGACAGTGTAAAAGTAGTGAATGCAATGCCACGTTTAAGTGAAAGAGAAAGCGTAGAACTTTTGATGATGGTGATAGGCTAAGAACTCATCAGGAAGCATGTGATGTTTTCAATGCCAAGTATCCCGAAAAGCAAATTTCTAGATCCACTGTAAGTAGATTGGTGGCTAGATATGATGAATCTGGCAGTGTAGCGGACCTCCCTCGATCTGGTTGCCCTAGCACAAGCAACGAAACCAAATTAAATATTCTTGTAGAAAGTGAGGAAATCTTTCGACAAGGCGGCTGGCTTTAAATCATAACCTGACTCAAACTTCTGTTGTACGTCTATTAAAAAAGAAAAATACCATCCATATAAAGTGCAATTAATCCACGAATTGAATGAGGACGATCCAGATCGGTGCTTACAGTTTTGTGAATAGTTGATAACCTTGTGCGATGAAAATCCAATTTTTTTAAATAACATTGTTTTTTTCTGATGAAGCTTCATTTTCTTTAAAGAGGACTGTACATCAGCATAACTGTAGGTATTGGTCACGCGAAAATCCTCATTGGACTCAAGAAGTCCATGCACAGCGACGATTGGGACCTTTTTTTTAAGAATATCTTATGGCCGCAAGATATTTACAGTTTTTGCGAGTTGAGTTAGTGCCTGCCTTAGCAGGTATGTTTTCGAAAAATGAAGATGAAGGTATTCCTGCTGAAAACGTCTGGTTTCAGCAAGATGAGGCCCCACCTCATTTTGGGATAGCAGTGCGTCAGTTTTTAGATGACACTTTTACTGGAAGGTGGATAGGTCGTCGAGGTCCGATTGAGTGGCTCCCGCTCCCGGATTTAACCCCCTTAGATTTTATCTTTAGGGTTGCTTAAAGTCAAGGGTGTATTTTAACAGGCCGAATACCATAGAAGAATTGAAAGACATAACTGGCTTGGAGATGAGACGAATTGCCCATGAGATAATTCAGAACAGCGTGTAAAGTGTCTACACCCGTCTTGGTCAATGCCAAATGGATGGAGGGTCGCAATTTGAGCAATGGAGACGATTCTTTTCTCACAATTTCTTATGTAAATTATCAATCAATAAAATTTTGGTATAGTGATAAAATGTAGCATTTACAAAACTAAAATCGACCTGTTCGAAGATTTTTTTGACAAATGACACATACCAAAGATATGAATTTTGTGCGTTTCTTTACTTTCACACTGTATAATATTATTACTCTTGATATATTATTATTACTAGAGTAATTTCCCAATAGATTATCGACATTGTATCGAAGTAACTGAATAAATATAATAATATTTAAAATAGAGACATGCTGTATATACAATATTTTATTATTTGTTTTTATTTATATTGCCCCCTGTATACAGAAATGCACTAATTTTCTTCAAGAATATTGTACTTAGAAAATGACTAATAAAGAGTTTCTCAAAAATAAAATTATAGAACAGATTAGTTTGTAGTGTTTAGTTACAAAAACTGTAAAAAGCGTATAAGTATTCTAAATGTATATTGCAATAATTAGTGCCTCTCAACCCGCGACGCACTTTATTTCTCATGTTATTTCGCTTCGTTTACTTTTCCGCTTCTTGATTATTTAATTCAAGACTTGATCATGGAGGAAACGAACTGAGAAAGATAATTACAACTGAAAATACGGCGAAGGCAACTAATAAAGATACACCTACAGTTTCTCTTATGTTTACATGCTCTGACCGCGGTTTCAGAAATTTCAAATTCAAATATATTCATATAGTTATGGTTGTTGTTCCAATTATACTATATGCATAAATTAATGTACATTTTATTTTTAATGCAAATCTTATATTAATACGAATAACAAGTTTGTAATTCATACTTTGTACATAATGCAAATTATATTAAATTTTAATTATATCTATATATAAGTTCAAATTATATATGAGGTGTCATCATTTCAACATCACTAATGAATGATTCAAATGTATTGGACCTCTCATTTTAACCGCGAATATCTCAGAAACGGAAGAGCGGAAGAAATTGAAAAAATTATGTGTTCATTATGTGTCTATTCTAAATCATTCACTGAAATTTAAATAATGTACATTGGACAATTTTGAAGTTCTGCTAAGTAAATAATATTTTAGATACAGATAAAGCACGACATTTTTTGTATGAGGAAATTTTTTCATAATTTTTATTCTAAAATTTTACAGTTATTCTCAAGAACGTGACCTTATGTTTATTGGCTATTTATCAATTAAAAATTTTTAATAAAATAGTCAATTATATAAAATGTAAGCATCTTCAGAAAAAAGAATAGTTACCAAGCGTAATGGTAAATATTATGGCAAGCTTGCAACAATATTCGCTATTGCGCTTGATAACTAAATTCATATTTGATAAATATCAATTCTTTTTTTTGAAAATGTTTACACTTTATATGAATGTCTATTTTATCAAGAAAATTTTAAATACATTGATAAACAAGCTAACCGTTATACTCTTCGCCGATTTACTGCACTTTTTATATAATTGTTGCACATTCTATAGAATACTCTTCGCAGTTTTTCTGTAAATAATATTAGCTTTAGACATGTTTTGTTTAATTACAAAACAAAACAAAAACTTATGTAATTTCTTTTTTTTTATTTAAAAAATGTATAACTTTTTTATTTATTGATCGATTTTGTTAGGGTTCTTTCTATAGCTAATACTTACTGTCAGACAGACGGACAGACAGGCGGACAAACGGACGGACAGACGGACAGTCAGACGGATGGACGGACGGACGGACGGACATACAGACAGACAGACATACAGACAGACAGACATACAGAGAGACAGACAGACAGACAGACAGGCAGGCAGGCAGGCAGACAGACAGACAGACAAACAGGCAGGCAGGCAGGCAGGCAGACAGACAAGACGGACAGACGGACGGACGGACATTTTGAAAGTTGTTCAGAATTTGATCACCAACGCAGCGATATGAATTTTTTTCTCTACGAGCAATATTACCGATTTTAGAAATGTGCCGATCGAATGCAATATACTCTTCGTTTTGTATTTGCGAAGAGTATAATAACCGAATAAACATGAGGTCATGTTTTTGAGAATATCTGAAAAATTCTAGAAAAAAAAATTATGAAAAAATTGCCTAGTACAAAAAAGGCCGTGCTTTATCGGTATTTAAAATATTATTTACATAGTACGCACACCGGTATGGTCGAAATTGCCTCAAAAAGTAGGACATTTTTCAATATAACTTTAAAACTGTCCAATATACATGATTCAAACAGTGAATGATTTAGAATAGACACATAATGAATACATAATTCTTTCAATTTTTTCCAATCCTCCGTTTCTGAGATACTCGGGGATAATGTGAGGGTTCAATACATTTGAGTCGTATATTAGGTTTTAACATTATTTTAAAATTTTTTGTTAACTACCTTCCAATTAACATCAGACTTTCCAAAGTCGAGGAGGTCTAGATATATCTGCATAAAAGTGAGTCCAGTATATAGTGGAGGGGGATTATTTGTAATTAAAAACAATTTTTTAGTACGTGGACTTTAAACCTACTTCACAGGTACACTGGGCTACACCTCCCTCTTTAGATATAAAACCGCTGCCTAAGGAATCACTACTTCCACATCCAGATTCTTCATCCAAGTCACGTTAAAGGGAACATCTTGACTATATTTGCACTCTAGTATGTGGAAATTATTGGTCATAGAATTTTAATAATATTTGGGGCAAATGTCATAGAAAAGTTTGAGGAGTTGGTTTCTACCATATACGTTAAAAATGAAGTTTCTAGTTTACCGTACTTATTTTCCACTATTCACAACCTACCACCTCCCACCCCTTTAATGGAGTCTTCTCAATCAGATGTCACTACAAAACATACGTGTACTAATTCTCAAGTGAATATCTCAATTTGATGTTATCAATCCCATTAATGAAGCGGAGGTGGTAGAGTTTGAAAAATATTAGAAAGAAATCTGAGGCCTTGGTTTCTAGTATATACACCGAATCCCAAATTTTTGTACTCTTACCCTAGTTACTCCTATTAACTCCAACCCTTCTACGAAATCGTCCCAAAATATAATCTAGTTCCAGATGTCATTATAATACATACGCCTAACAAATTACAAGTGAATATCTCAATTTTATTTTATCAACCCCTATAATAATCTAGTAAGGGTAGTGGAAGGGTTCAAAATTTTATTAAAAAATCTGAGGCCTTGGCTTCTAGGACATACACCGAATTTCAAATTGCAGTACTCTTACCAGCTTGTTTTACATATCTACCTCTACTTACCCCCACTTCTTCAACGCAATCATGTCAAAATATAATCTAGTTTCAGATATAGTTATAACACATAAATGTACCAAATTTCGAGTGAAAATTTAAATTTAATTTTTTCAACTATTTTAATAAGGGAGTGGGGGTAGTGGGGGGATTGAAACTACCAATAAAAAAACCTTAGACCTTCGCTTCTAGTATATACACCAAATATTATAAAAAAATCTGAGGCCTTAACTTCTAGTACATACACCGAATTTCAAGTTTCTGTACTCATACCAGCTTGCTTTACTTATTTCCCCCTATTAACCCCTAAATAACCCCCAACCCTTGAACGGAATCATCTCAAAGTATAATCTAGTTCCAGATGTAATAATTCATACGTGTACCAAATTTCAAATGAATCTCGATTTTATTTTATCAACCCTTTTAATAATGAAGTAGGGGTGGGGTGGTGGGGGTTGAAAAATATTATACATAATCTGAGACCTCGGCTTCTAGTACATACACCGAATTTCAAGTTTCTGTAGTCTTACCAGCTTGCTTTACTTATTTACCCCTATTTAACCCCCAACCCTTCAACGGAATCATCTCAAAATATAATCTAGTTCCAGACGTCGTTATAATACATATGTGTACCAAATTTCAAATGAATATCTCAACTTTATTTTATAAACCCCATTAATGGGGTAGGAGTGGTGGGGGGTTGAAAAATATTACAAAAAATCTGAGGCCTTAACTTCTAATACATACACCGAATTTCAAGTTTCTGTACTCTTTACAAGCTTGCTTTACTTATTTTTCCCTATTTAACCCTATTTAACCCCCAACCCTTCACCGGATATCCTCAAAAAACAATCCATTTCCAGATCTCGTTATAATATATACGTGTACAAAATTTCAGGTCAATATCTTAAACCGTTCCGGAGAAAACGTGCGGACAAAAAAAGTTACAGACAGACAGACCGACAGACAGACAGAAAATTTTTTTCGCTCAAATTTAAAATCTCGACGTTTCATGACATTCTAAACCTATTTCACGAATAAAAATTTTTGAAAATTTTTTTGCGATTACTATACTTCCAATCCACTACGTGGATGTGGAAGTAATATTAAAATTAGTAAAAATTTTACTTAAGCTATACTGTGCTGAAAAATAACAATAATTGTGGTCCATTCTTCATATTGAACCCATAGTTTATTATGTACCTACTCCTTGTTCCGACGCACGTGGATAAGTGATACGTTGGATGTATAGGATTATAAATTTGTTATAAATAGAATTTTCTGCTTTCTGGATTTTAAACTGGTCATACGCAAAGATGGGACACCTTGAGAGACGAGTAAATATATATATTTTTTCTATGAAACGTTACCTTAGATTAGTTTAAAACTATGATATATCGTAGAAGTTGAAATAATGCATACCTGTTATTATTTTCAAGAGACCGTTTATTCTATCAGTAGATATATTTTGAAAACATATTTTGTGTTGCCGTTGGGTTATTTTTTGGTCTCATCTTTTGGTCACATCATTTTAGTTGGTTGTCCAGGAAAAACCAATTGGCAAGATGCGAATAGGAAGACCACCAAAACTTTGGGCCGATTCACCAAAGAGCTAATGGAAAAGAAGAAGAGGAAGTAGAAGATGAAGAGGAAGAGGAAGGGGAGGAAGATGAGGGGGAGGAGAAATAGGAAGAGGAAGAGGAGAGGTGGTGGACTATGGTAAATATTTCATGAAATAATCTTCAGACTTTAGTACTATTAGTACTACTATTACTATTCTACATTAGACAGTCCAAGAGCGATCGAAGTTGTAGAACATACTAAAAGAAAAAGAGAATAATCGATAAGTAAATATTATTGTTCCTTTCCATTACATGAAGTCCTTAAAATAAAATTATATTTAAAAATGAATTAAAAAAAGACCAATTCAAATATGATTAACAACTATTTAAGGCCGCTGTCTCAATCACTCCCTTCATACAAAAAAACATTTCCGTTTACAGCAAATCTATACTTTTCACAAATTTCAAGGAAAGTTCATTTATATTCGCTCACATGTTAAAGGGTTAAATGGCTTAATTTTAATACCACACTGTTTAGAAACAGTTGCTATGTAGAATACTAATTCGCTAGTTGTAAACAGTCATTAAGGTATTTATTTATCTTCATAAAGGACAAGTTTCCAAGGGCAAAGAGAGAGAGAGAGAGAAAATTTATCTTCTTATTCACAACGTCTCTACAGACGCTTTTTGTTTCATGGCTGTATAACATGTTCGACAGCCTCACGCCATCTATCGCGGCTGTCTGCTAGTCGTATGGCCTCATCAAAGCTCTTTCCCATTGCTTTGGTGGCACTATTCCAATATTTTAGTCTCGCACAAATGTCTTCAAACCCATATTTCGAACCCATTAATACATCGTCTATCTATCTCCATAACAGTCCACGTCTTTGAGGTGTAAAGAAAGATAGAGAAAACGTGAGCCTCAGCAAATCTATTTTTTGTGCGCCTCGTGATAATCCTGTTGCGCCAAATTTTGCTCAACTAGGAAGTTGCCGATCTCTATTCTTGTCAAATCTCATACTTGCAGTTTCCGGCGTTGTCCACAAGTGGTCCAAGGAAAATCATCTTGTATACTAACTACATCACGACCATCTATCCTTAACGTGCTTGGACGGTTTTCCTTTTCTCGGTCTACAGTTATAAATTTTGCTTTACTGTAATTTACATTCAAACAGTACTTAGAGCTTATTGTTTGAAGGTTGTCCAGAAGGTGCATCAGCTCATCCTCGCCCACTGCAACCAAACTGGCATTGTCCGTAAATTTCATCTTAGAAACCTTAGTTCCTCCCATAACTCCACCTGACAGTCCTCCATCAAACGTCTCATCACTCGTTCACTATAGACGTCAAGGACGATTGGTGACAGAACGCACTTCACGTTTGTTGGAGTTAGCCTTCTCAGTCTTCAATAAAGCAGAATTTTCTTCCTACAATCGAAGAATAACAGAGAGGGGGCATCTTCCCACCCATAATAGTACAGTCCATAGTCTATTTCATTCTGCATTGTCAAATGCCTTACTGTAGTCCACGAAACAATGAAATTTAAAATATTTTAAGCCTGTAATTAATATTGTCCTAAGAAAATTGCTGATATTCCGCGTAAAATAAATGTTTTACTATTATAGAAACAAGAGTTAAATGGTAATATTTTTTACAACAATATCAAAATCTATAAACTAGTTACAAAATGAAACCGACAAGTTAATGTTCGATGTGTTAATTGTCGAACTAACATATATTTTCGCACACCATGAAAGAGATTTATTTGATGACATGCCGAGGTTTAAATTCGAACATTCACGACGTTTTCAGGGAAACCATCGAAGAAAAATAAATGCTTATAACAGGATGCAATGTCCGGAAATTATAATTCTGGTTACCGAACATCCAGGGACTACAAGATCACGACTAACTAAATACGTTAGCAAACGTTGTTTACGGCGTCGGACACATTTTTAAGTTTAACTCCAAGTTGAATGACTTTTTGAACAAATTTAATAGATGTACTGAAAGCCACATTAGGTATGTTGAAATAAATAACACATACTCAAAGAAAATGAGTAAACATCAAGTGGCCTCTTATTTTGTAAGTGCTATTACAAAAAGTGTCCCAGTCAAAAACTTAAAATTCATCAGTGTTACAGGCATTGGCAGTGACAGTGATGGTATAATTGACTTGACCAAAGAAAGTCAGATGGAAGCTGTAGAAATCAATAGCGGGAGTTCACGAATTCACGAAAGCACAAAACCCTATTTTGAAGATGCAGAGAACATAAAGCTTCCTGATCCATTTACTAAAGGTATTTTTTTAGAAAGAGAGCTAGAGCAAACGGTATTAATGTAGTTCATCAAAATGTGCAATGTATTAGTAATAAAATCTTAGATATAGAGTTATTTTTAAATAGTACTGATTGTGACATTTTTTGTGCATCAGAACTTTGGGCAAAGGAAGATCAAATCCAATCTTTAAATATTGATGGATACTGTTTCAGTAGCTATTTCTGCAGGAAAAATTTTAAAAATGGAGGTGTAGGTATTTATGTCAAAGAAAATCTAAATTACTTGAACCTAAATTACATCAACGATCTATCTATAGAAAAAGATTTTGAATGTGCAGCTATAAAATGCATGGTAAATAAAAATGAATATCTTTTAATTTTGACATTGTATAGAAGTCCTGATGGTAATATTCCCATATTTTTTAGCAAGTTAACTGTTGCACTAGACTTACTACTGAAAAATCACAAACAACATAACATAATAATATGTGGTGATTTTAACATAAATTTCTTATTGCCCTCAAAATACCGTACTGATCTATTAGATATCCTTAATTCATATTGCATCAAGCCAACTATTAATGAATGCACCCGATTAAAATCCTGTATTGATAATATTTGTCTCAATCTCAGTGATAATTTATACAAGGGCTCTGTGGTAAATAATGGTATGAGTGATCACAATGCTCAAATACTATCTGTTTGCTTAGACATTGATAAAAATATTAAGAAACAAATTAGGTATAGGCAATTTAGAAATCCTAATAATATTCAACACTTTTACTCTTTACTTGAAAATGAAAACTGGAACGACATTCTAAATTCAAATACACAAAATGCAAACGACAAATTTAATATATTTTATGATATTCTCCTATATCATTTTGAAACAGCTTTTCCAGTAAAAACTATGACAATAAGAAATAATGGGAAACCTACAAATAAATGGCTAACAACTGGTTTAAAAATATCGTCAAAAAGATTAAAAGAATTGTACATATTAACTTTAGATGGAAATGATGATATAAAATCACATTACAAAAAGTACAAATCTATTTATAGACAACTTTTAAAAAAAGCGAAAAAGATGCATAATAATAATCTACTTGCTAACACAAAAAATAAATCGAAAATGGCGCGGAATATTATCAGGCCCAATAATAATGAAAATAAAAAAAATGACCTCACTTTAGATATAAATAATGTTCAAACAAATAATACAACTGTTGTTAGCAATCACCTAAGTAGATATTTTAACGATGTTCCTAAATCGTTACGTCCTCACACAACACAAAGTACTGCCTTTGAAATTAGTATAGAACAAAATCCTGTATCATTCTTTTTCGAACCAGCAACAGAATTAGAAGTTTTATGTATCACCAAAAATTTAAAAAATTCTAGTTCGTCAGGTGAAGATAATATTAGCACAAATTTATTAAAAAAATGTATCATGCCAATTCTGAAACCGCTGACAGAACTCTTAAATTGTTCTCTAAGTGAAGGAATTTTTCCGGATAAGTTAAAAGTTGCCGAAATAGTACCACTCTATAAATCAGGTTGTAAGTTAAAAGTGGAAAATTATAGACCAATATCTCTCTTAAGTCCATTTTCTAAAATCTTTGAAAAATATGTTGCAAAAAAAATTTTAAACTTCTTTAATAAGCACAAATTACTGAACAACAATCAGTTCGGTTTCCGCAAAAATCTCTCTACCACAAGTGCCATTATAAAATTTTTAAACAATTTGTATGAAAACCTAGATAGTAACAAAAAAAGCATAGGTATCTTTCTGGATCTAAGTAAGGCTTTCGATCTAGTTTGCCATTCTAGACTTATTGAAAAAATGGAGAGGTATGGTATAAGAGGTCAACCGCTTAACTGGTTCAAAAGTTACTTAACTGATAGGACTCATTATGTAAAAGTTAATAATGTTAAATCTGATAGTCTATCGACCACAATTGGAGTACCCCAAGGATCAGTTTTGGGACCCTTATTATATATAATTTTCGTAAATGACTTTCTAGCTGATGCGATATTATTTGCCGATGATTCATCTTTCCTTATATCTGATCAGAAAGTAAAACATACTGTAAGCAAAGCTAATGAAACGCTTTTACAAGCCCACCAATGGTTTACTGAAAACAAACTTGTTTTGAATAATAATAAATCCTTATATTTAAGATTTAGCAAGCTGAAGACAACATATGACGAAAGTCTTTTAATAAAAACAAAAAATGGCACGATTAAACAAGAACAAACTGCTAAGTTTCTTGGTTTACTCATTTCTGACAACTGTTCGTGGACTTCACACATAGAAAGCATGTGTAAAAGAATTGCTTCAGTATGTTACTGTATTAATCAGTTACGAGATATGGTTGACCGGTCAGTGTTGGTTACTTACTATTATGCTCACTTTCATTCAGTGATTTCTTATGCCATTATTGCCTGGGGAGCTGCAAGTGATAGTAACAGGATCTTTAAATTGCAAAAAAGGGCAGTTAGATTTATTGTTGGATTAAGGAGGAGAGATAGCTGCAGGGATTTGTTTAGAAAATTGGGAATATTGACACTACCATGCATTTTCTTGTTCAATTTATTAATATATGCGAAAACCGAGTTAAGTACAAATACAATCAGTACTCACCATACGTATAGCACAAGAAACAGCTCAACACTCGAGATACCACTGCATAAGTCATCAAAATTTAAACAAAGCCCAAAATACTTGGCCATAAAGGCTTACAACAATTTACCTCCTAAATATAAAAATCTTGATCTCAGGCGATTTAAAGCAGGAATTAAGATACTTTTAACAAATAAAAGTTATTATTCTCTAAATGAAAATTATAGTGATGATAGTCTGTGATCTTGTTATTTCTTTTTTTAATTAATGTTTTATCTTTTGTGTAACGTGTTCTTTTTAATTGTTTTGTATGTTTTTATTCTTAATTGTACCCCCCATATTTTTAGTTATAAGTAACATGTATGTACTATCTATTTTATTTATATTGCATTCTGCTATATGACTTATCCTATATCATGTAATGTGATCAAGTGGATGAATAAAATTATTATTTGCCAAGACAGATAATGTTGAAATATGGATTGAATAATTACAGCATTATTTTACTAGTGTGTGATATTAAGCTCAGAAATCTATAGTTAGCACAAACATCTGTCGATTCCTTTTTATGTCTTGGTACTAAGATTAACGTTTTCCATTTTTGTTCTGCAAAAGTCAATTGTTAGAATTCAGTTTTGGATACAAATAGTTTTTTGGTATGTTAAGACGTAGATGGCGCTGTGCTACAAATACAGTTTTGATATTTAATAAAATTTTCGAAAATCCAACCGTTTTCTAGATATTTAGGTATACAAAAGTCCAAAGTCAAGGTAATTTTTGGTTAAACCGAAATTGTAAATTTTGTTTTATTGTAACATGATTCGCACTAATTTTCCTTGAAGAAAGGTTCGAGTGACCTATCGTCTAAAATATATTTTAAAATATTTACACAAAAGGTTTCAAGGAATTACAACATTTAAACTCAAACATCTGAAAATCGCTTGGATTTTCGAAAATATTTTACATAACGAAAGTTGATGGAAAATTACAGATTTTTTAAACGCTTGCCATTATAAAGTGCTTGTCATTGAAAAATTTCTTTGTAGCACAGCGCCATTTACATCTTAATATCAAAACTGAAGCCATTTACATATTTGCGATACTTCTATTGGTGCATTCTGTATTCTATAGGGAGTATCACACTATGCTATTTTAAAAACATACCGAATCTGAAACAAAAAAAATTACAATCTACATACACACATACACCCATACCCACATATAGATATGCACACAATTTTAATTTAATATTTGAGATCAGTATGTTATGAAACTGATTCCTATACAATTTTATTTACGATGACAAAAATTTTGGTCCGGTTATATTATTCCTATTCGATAAAATCAAATAAGTATAAGACTCAGGAATATTAGAGGAAATAACATTAAAACTTTGAGAAAAGTAATGTAAAGATGGAAAATTGGTTTAAGTACGTGGAACAGTAATTCTTTTTGCGCAAATAATTAATAGTCTATCAATATCAAAGAGAAAACCGCACCCAATATTTAGAATTTACATTATTTTTTTCTAGGTAAACTTAATATTCCTGAGCTACAATAATGATTGAATAATTAGGGAGTAGTGAACCTCGAGCTACATTGTATACAACACTTCTTTGTAAAATAACTAAAATGATATCTCACATGATTCAACAACATTTTACAGCAACTGTTTAATATATAACAGTCATTAAGGTATTTATTTATCTTCATAAAGGACAAGTTTCCAAGGGCAAAGAGAGAGAGAGAGAGAGAAAATTTATCTTCTTATTCACAACGTCTCTACAGACGCTTTTTGTTTCATGGCTGTATAACATGTTCGACAGCCTCACGCCATCTATCGCGGCTGTCTGCTAGTCGTATGGCCTCATCAAAGCTCTTTCCCATTGCTTTGGTGGCACTATTCCAATATTTTAGTCTCGCACAAATGTCTTCAAACCCATATTTCGAACCCATTAATACATCGTCTATCTATCTCCATAACAGTCCACGTCTTTGAGGTGTAAAGAAAGATAGAGAAAACGTGAGCCTCAGCAAATCTATTTTTTGTGCGCCTCGTGATAATCCTGTTGCGCCAAATTTTGCTCAACTAGGAAGTTGCCGATCTCTATTCTTGTCAAATCTCATACTTGCAGTTTCCGGCGTTGTCCACAAGTGGTCCAAGGAAAATCATCTTGTATACTAACTACATCACGACCATCTATCCTTAACGTGCTTGGACGGTTTTCCTTTTCTCGGTCTACAGTTATAAATTTTGCTTTACTGTAATTTACATTCAAACAGTACTTAGAGCTTATTGTTTGAAGGTTGTCCAGAAGGTGCATCAGCTCATCCTCGCCCACTGCAACCAAACTGGCATTGTCCGTAAATTTCATCTTAGAAACCTTAGTTCCTCCCATAACTCCACCTGACAGTCCTCCATCAAACGTCTCATCACTCGTTCACTATAGACGTCAAGGACGATTGGTGACAGAACGCACTTCACGTTTGTTGGAGTTAGCCTTCTCAGTCTTCAATAAAGCAGAATTTTCTTCCTACAATCGAAGAATAACAGAGAGGGGGCATCTTCCCACCCATAATAGTACAGTCCATAGTCTATTTCATTCTGCATTGTCAAATGCCTTACTGTAGTCCACGAAACAATGAAATTTAAAATATTTTAAGCCTGTAATTAATATTGTCCTAAGAAAATTGCTGATATTCCGCGTAAAATAAATGTTTTACTATTATAGAAACAAGAGTTAAATGGTAATATTTTTTACAACAATATCAAAATCTATAAACTAGTTACAAAATGAAACCGACAAGTTAATGTTCGATGTGTTAATTGTCGAACTAACATATATTTTCGCACACCATGAAAGAGATTTATTTGATGACATGCCGAGGTTTAAATTCGAACATTCACGACGTTTTCAGGGAAACCATCGAAGAAAAATAAATGCTTATAACAGGATGCAATGTCCGGAAATTATAATTCTGGTTACCGAACATCCAGGGACTACAAGATCACGACTAACTAAATACGTTAGCAAACGTTGTTTACGGCGTCGGACACATTTTTAAGTTTAACTCCAAGTTGAATGACTTTTTGAACAAATTTAATAGATGTACTGAAAGCCACATTAGGTATGTTGAAATAAATAACACATACTCAAAGAAAATGAGTAAACATCAAGTGGCCTCTTATTTTGTAAGTGCTATTACAAAAAGTGTCCCAGTCAAAAACTTAAAATTCATCAGTGTTACAGGCATTGGCAGTGACAGTGATGGTATAATTGACTTGACCAAAGAAAGTCAGATGGAAGCTGTAGAAATCAATAGCGGGAGTTCACGAATTCACGAAAGCACAAAACCCTATTTTGAAGATGCAGAGAACATAAAGCTTCCTGATCCATTTACTAAAGGTATTTTTTTAGAAAGAGAGCTAGAGCAAACGGTATTAATGTAGTTCATCAAAATGTGCAATGTATTAGTAATAAAATCTTAGATATAGAGTTATTTTTAAATAGTACTGATTGTGACATTTTTTGTGCATCAGAACTTTGGGCAAAGGAAGATCAAATCCAATCTTTAAATATTGATGGATACTGTTTCAGTAGCTATTTCTGCAGGAAAAATTTTAAAAATGGAGGTGTAGGTATTTATGTCAAAGAAAATCTAAATTACTTGAACCTAAATTACATCAACGATCTATCTATAGAAAAAGATTTTGAATGTGCAGCTATAAAATGCATGGTAAATAAAAATGAATATCTTTTAATTTTGACATTGTATAGAAGTCCTGATGGTAATATTCCCATATTTTTTAGCAAGTTAACTGTTGCACTAGACTTACTACTGAAAAATCACAAACAACATAACATAATAATATGTGGTGATTTTAACATAAATTTCTTATTGCCCTCAAAATACCGTACTGATCTATTAGATATCCTTAATTCATATTGCATCAAGCCAACTATTAATGAATGCACCCGATTAAAATCCTGTATTGATAATATTTGTCTCAATCTCAGTGATAATTTATACAAGGGCTCTGTGGTAAATAATGGTATGAGTGATCACAATGCTCAAATACTATCTGTTTGCTTAGACATTGATAAAAATATTAAGAAACAAATTAGGTATAGGCAATTTAGAAATCCTAATAATATTCAACACTTTTACTCTTTACTTGAAAACGAAAACTGGAACGACATTCTAAATTCAAATACACAAAATGCAAACGACAAATTTAATATATTTTATGATATTCTCCTATATCATTTTGAAACAGCTTTTCCAGTAAAAACTATGACAATAAGAAATAATGGGAAACCTACAAATAAATGGCTAACAACTGGTTTAAAAATATCGTCAAAAAGATTAAAAGAATTGTACATATTAACTTTAGATGGAAATGATGATATAAAATCACATTACAAAAAGTACAAATCTATTTATAGACAACTTTTAAAAAAAGCGAAAAAGATGCATAATAATAATCTACTTGCTAACACAAAAAATAAATCGAAAATGGCGCGGAATATTATCAGGCCCAATAATAATGAAAATAAAAAAAATGACCTCACTTTAGATATAAATAATGTTCAAACAAATAATACAACTGTTGTTAGCAATCACCTAAGTAGATATTTTAACGATGTTCCTAAATCGTTACGTCCTCACACAACACAAAGTACTGCCTTTGAAATTAGTATAGAACAAAATCCTGTATCATTCTTTTTCGAACCAGCAACAGAATTAGAAGTTTTATGTATCACCAAAAATTTAAAAAATTCTAGTTCGTCAGTTGAAGATAATATTAGCACAAATTTATTAAAAAAATGTATCATGCCAATTCTGAAACCGCTGACAGAACTCTTAAATTGTTCTCTAAGTGAAGGAATTTTTCCGGATAAGTTAAAAGTTGCCGAAATAGTACCACTCTATAAATCAGGTTGTAAGTTAAAAGTGGAAAATTATAGACCAATATCTCTCTTAAGTCCATTTTCTAAAATCTTTGAAAAATATGTTGCAAAAAAAATTTTAAACTTCTTTAATAAGCACAAATTACTGAACAACAATCAGTTCGGTTTCCGCAAAAATCTCTCTACCACAAGTGCCATTATAAAAGTTTTAAACAATTTGTATGAAAACCTAGATAGTAACAAAAAAAGCATAGGTATCTTTCTGGATCTAAGTAAGGCTTTCGATCTAGTTTGCCATTCTAGACTTATTGAAAAAATGGAGAGGTATGGTATAAGAGGTCAACCGCTTAACTGGTTCAAAAGTTACTTAACTGATAGGACTCATTATGTAAAAGTTAATAATGTTAAATCTGATAGTCTATCGACCACAATTGGAGTACCCCAAGGATCAGTTTTGGGACCCTTATTATATATAATTTTCGTAAATGACTTTCTAGCTGATGCGATATTATTTGCCGATGATTCATCTTTCCTTATATCTGATCAGAAAGTAAAACATACTGTAAGCAAAGCTAATGAAACGCTTTTACAAGCCCACCAATGGTTTACTGAAAACAAACTTGTTTTGAATAATAATAAATCCTTATATTTAAGATTTAGCAAGCTGAAGACAACATATGACGAAAGTCTTTTAATAAAAACAAAAAATGGCACGATTAAACAAGAACAAACTGCTAAGTTTCTTGGTTTACTCATTTCTGACAACTGTTCGTGGACTTCACACATAGAAAGCATGTGTAAAAGAATTGCTTCAGTATGTTACTGTATTAATCAGTTACGAGATATGGTTGACCGGTCAGTGTTGGTTACTTACTATTATGCTCACTTTCATTCAGTGATTTCTTATGCCATTATTGCCTGGGGAGCTGCAAGTGATAGTAACAGGATCTTTAAATTGCAAAAAAGGGCAGTTAGATTTATTGTTGGATTAAGGAGGAGAGATAGCTGCAGGGATTTGTTTAGAAAATTGGGAATATTGACACTACCATGCATTTTCTTGTTCAATTTATTAATATATGCGAAAACCGAGTTAAGTACAAATACAATCAGTACTCACCATACGTATAGCACAAGAAACAGCTCAACACTCGAGATACCACTGCATAAGTCATCAAAATTTAAACAAAGCCCAAAATACTTGGCCATAAAGGCTTACAACAATTTACCTCCTAAATATAAAAATCTTGATCTCAGGCGATTTAAAGCAGGAATTAAGATACTTTTAACAAATAAAAGTTATTATTCTCTAAATGAAAATTATAGTGATGATAGTCTGTGATCTTGTTATTTCTTTTTTTAATTAATGTTTTATCTTTTGTGTAACGTGTTCTTTTTAATTGTTTTGTATGTTTTTATTCTTAATTGTACCCCCCATATTTTTAGTTATAAGTAACATGTATGTACTATCTATTTTATTTATATTGCATTCTGCTATATGACTTATCCTATATCATGTAATGTGATCAAGTGGATGAATAAAATTATTATTTGCCAAGACAGATAATATTGAAATATGGATTGAATAATTACAGCATTATTTTACTAGTGTGTGATATTAAGCTCAGAAATCTATAGTTAGCACAAACATCTGTCGATTCCTTTTTATGTCTTGGTACTAAGATGAACGTTTTCCATTTTTGTTCTGCAAAAGTCAATTGTTAGAATTCAGTTTTGGATACAAATAGTTTTTTGGTATGTTAAGACGTAGATGGCGCTGTGCTACAAATACAGTTTTGATATTTAATCAAAATTTTCGAAAATCCAACCGTTTTCTAGATATTTAGGTATACAAAAGTCCAAAGTCAAGGTAATTTTTGGTTAAACCGAAATTGTAAATTTTGTTTTATTGTAACATGATTCGCACTAATTTTCCTTGAAGAAAGGTTCGAGTGACCTATCGTCTAAAATATATTTTAAAATATTTACACAAAAGGTTTCAAGGAATTACAACATTTAAACTCAAACATCTGAAAATCGCTTGGATTTTCGAAAATATTTTACATAACGAAAGTTGATGGAAAATTACAGATTTTTTAAACGCTTGCCATTATAAAGTGCTTGTCATTGAAAAATGTCTTTGTAGCACAGCGCCATTTACATCTTAATATCAAAACTGAAGCCATTTACATATTTGCGATACTTCTATTGGTGCATTCTGTATTCTATAGGGAGTATCACACTATGCTATTTTAAAAACATACCGAATCTGAAACAAAAAAAATTACAATCTACATACACACATACACCCATACCCACATATAGATATGCACACAATTTTAATTTAATATTTGAGATCAGTATGTTATGAAACTGATTCCTATACAATTTTATTTACGATGACAAAAATTTTGGTCCGGTTATAATATTCCTATTCGATAAAATCAAATAAGTATAAGACTCAGGAATATTAGAGGAAATAACATTAAAACTTTGAGAAAAGTAATGTAAAGATGGAAAATTGGTTTAAGTACGTGGAACAGTAATTCTTTTTGCGCAAATAATTAATAGTCTATCAATATCAAAGAGAAAACCGCACCCAATATTTAGAATTTACATTATTTTTTTCTAGGTAAACTTAATATTCCTGAGCTACAATAATGATTGAATAATTAGGGAGTAGTGAACCTCGAGCTACATTGTATACAACACTTCTTTGTAAAATAACTAAAATGATATCTCACATGATTCAACAACATTTTACAGCAACTGTTTAATATATAACTGCCTATAATTCTGAAAACGAAAACTGATCAAAGGCTAATATGGATCTGTCTGGTCCTTAAATTAGTCTTAAAATTGTGTAAAACAAAAGTAAAATCTAGAAGGGTAGGTCCGTGCGTGTAATACGTGTAGGGCTTGATCTTTTCTCCCTAGGCGTATCATGTCAACAGTCGCTTTAATAATTGGCGTAGCCTGTAATCTTGTTGACAGCATCGTATAAATTCAAATACACGTTTCCAAAATAGCTCCTCATTCTATTACTAATGGACATTACGTAAAATAATATAACAAAAAAAACGGCGTAATGGACATTTGGTATCTGTGGGATATAAAGAAATCAATTAGATCGTATATTTACTGTTAAAAATATACACATTTTATATGTAGGCATAATATCGTACAATAGTAATTGATTATTGAATTTTGATTGAAGTTCCGATAGAGTTAGAAAACTGGTGGTGGTTGTAGTCGGATATTGCCTACTGCCGAATACTTATTTGGTTAATATTTAACGCAGTTATAGTAAGATCCTTTATATTAAATCCCAGACTCATCAGTTCCATTACCCCTAAATTCTTAACCTCACCTAAAACACTTCCTTAAGCTACGTTTACACACGTTAAATGTATATTGGAAACTCCAGTGAAAGAAAAGAAAAAAATACACTAAAACACACAAGAAATCATTGCAGCACTTCAAGCATAAATAATTAGAAAATCAATATAAAATCAAAATATTATAAACATATTACAACAAAACAGCAAAACAAAATACACACAACTATTAAAAGAACCATTTTACAACACGAACAGAACACGTAAAAATCTAACTACAGTTACAGTACAAAGAACACCAATACAAACAACTCAACTCAACAAAAACTAACTAATCTGATAACATACAGTTACCTAATAATACCAGGCAGCCGAAGAGCAAGATAGTTACCATAACTCAAGAAAAGCGTCGAAAACCTGGTGTATCTTTTCACGCTAGTAATGGCCATTTATACTATATATCTCTAAGGTAAATTGTGTGGCCTTAGGCAAAAACTAGGAAGAAGTACCGCGTGGGTGTCTTGGAACATATGAATCACTTATGACGAAACCTGTTAATTTGTCGAGTAGGGCGGACTGGCATCCATCACAGATTACAAAAATTCCCAAAATATATATATGTTACCGGAGAGTTATTAACTAAATTACGAATGGTTGGAGAAAAGAGCTGTACAAATTCACAAATTTAAAAGAAACAATAACTAAATACGACCTATTTTTATTGGCGTTATACTTCTCTTCGCCCACGAAAGCCAAGTGGGTTATAAACTGCGGACATTTTTTTGAGATACCTGTTGTGCCTTAAAAAATGCTATTATGTTATAAAAAAAAAACTTCAGAATTTGGTATTTTATATGGGGGAGTATTTAAATTTTTATTTTTTTTTATAGGTTGGCTGGGGCTTGACCAATAAATATAAGAGAAGAGGATGATGGGAAAACGCAAATATCGTCATGACACTAAGACAATATCATGATGTGGTTGCATCGGCAACCGCAGTGTTGAGATTTAAATCATTACATGTAGTGTATATTGAAAAATCAGTATTATAATTAGAAAATGTGCAGTGTCACAATGTAATAAATAACAAAAATATGCGACTTACAGTTACTTCCTACAAAATCAATAACTGAAGAGAGGATATTTAAATGTAGTAAAGAGGAAATTAATGTAAATGTGAACTGAATATCTGCTTGTAAAGATAGCTTTTTTACGCAAAGTTTGGGAACAAAATAATAAGGAAGTGTGGATTAACGCATTTACTCTGCAAAATTTCAATAGAAATTTGATTTTTGAAAATTGAAACAAAGTGAAAAGTGGTAAAAAAAGACTTTGTTGCGAGTAGAAGTCTTCTACAGAATTTTCTTACACAGAGAGTATGAATAATCCTATATAATTATCTTTAATATACCAATTGTCTTGGGTATTTCTCTATGTTCAATATTTTCCTAGTTTGTGTAGAGAAGATTTCAACATCGAGTATGTTATTTCAAATTACTGAAGACTTGTTATTTTCAAATTTATCAGCAAAATATGCCAATGCTGCATAGGTATTCGTTAATATCAGAATCATTTTTTAGCAAATACCACTTAGTAATATTTTATTAATTTTCATGACTAATTCTGAACTATTAGGAGGCAACTCAGATGTAGCTTCTTTTACTATTTGCAAAATGTAGTCTTTCTCCGTAATTTAATAATGAAGACTATTGCTATTTTCTATTTTCATTGAATGAAATCACAAAACTTATGCATTAAAACTAATATTTAAGCGAAAGTGTCGTTTTTATTATCTTTGACAAATCTGGTTTAATTCAACACTTCCTGGCTTTCCAATTAGAACCAGAGACTTATAAAAGATATAGGAGAGTTGGGAAAAAAGCGTCAAACTCCGGGAGTGTATACCACGCATAAGTGTATTTCTAAACAACTGAAATGTTGTATTCCGATTTATATTTCTTTTCGAATTATAGTGTCTTAAATGATTAGTGACAAAAATGACCAAAATTAATTATAAAACTGTAATCTACAATAAATTTTCAAATATGTCTCCATGGACTCCATACATTTTATGGCTCACTTACGAAAAGAGTGTGTTGCTCTCTTTAGTTTATCTTGATGTACCTTTATCTACTCTGCAGCATTCAAAATACGAAGAATTAATCATCAATTTTTACACTTCACTTTTCATTCATCCCCATAAACAGAAGCATAATGGTGTGGCGTCTGTAGATCTTACTGGTCAACTAATAGCACCACCATTGCCTTGGTAAGTTTCTATTTAAATGCTGTATGATCAGATCAGCGGAATGCTGAGATACTCTCGTATTGACAATGGATAGCATTTCTTATGTTTAAAGAAACATAATCTAACAATGCTTATAAGTCAGTTTTAAAAAATAACAGACAATTTGCTCCCAATAAGCAATTCTCAAAAATAAAAGGGAGAGAGTGGACCTCGTTGAGAGTGGTTGTGTCGTGTGACGCTCCTGAAAATAAAACGCAAAAAGAATCGGTTAAAACTCCATTAAGCTCGATAAAATTTAAGTCATCGGTAGGTTAAAAAAATCTGTATAATAATAGAAGAAGAAAGCACACACCGAATTAAAAATTGAAAATTACTGTAAAGTGTTTGTTAATAGTACCAAAAATAAAGTAAATATGTGTCTAGTGCAGTGTTGTGTCGTAAACGGAAAGAAACTGAAACGACATAATTTCTTCTAGGGAAAATAAAACGAATCATTGAATTTAACTTACTTTAATGATTTATAAAAAAATATCCAAGCAAAGCAGAGCAATTGACGTCAGAGGGTCGTGAGTAAACATTACAAAAAACTTTCGTCAGAATTATCATATAAACAAATCATTAAAAATCCACATACAAAGCAATACTGTTCACAATAAGAATCCGTATACGGCAAATAATTAAACAACTAAACACGATCTGGCCAGAGCGGTAAAACAAAGAATGTTTACGATAATATGATTAAGACACACAAAATGAAAATATTATTAACTGTAGGTAAAGTTAATAACAAAAAAATGGCCCGACAATTAATATTTTCGATATAGACTGGTTCGTTGGTCGTATACTAGGTTTTTATGCCCAAAACACACGGGAGATGTCTAAAAACAGAGCTAAATAGTTACGCAAACATAACGTTCACATGAAATTATTCACGCACTATTATAGTCTTCTCATGGGGTAAGAGAAGTCTTTACCGGACAGTAACACTGGATACAACAAAGAATATTACTTGCCAAACGTGATATGAGGTGTTGAAGGCCGTCAATAATTCTGCATTTTCGCAATCGGCTTCACACAGGAAAATTAGCATCACGAGAGACATACATAATATAAAAGTCTGTACTTACAGCTTATTCGATGAAAACATTGCATTATTATAGTTATGGGCAATGGAGCACAATAACACAGAACATATAAAATATAATAACTACTTTACTGATTCTATTCGCAGTTATTAATTACTATATTATTTACACTACGCCATCTTTCCAACGTCTCCTCCTGCCCGACTTGGCGTAGGAATATGCCTGCGTACTACAAGCTACTCGTTATTAGTCAAGCATTTGCCATGATTAGCAGATAAAATTTAAGCGCGTATAATTTGAATTTAAAATAATGAATAGAATAGTCGCACGCTTTATCTAATTTAAGGTACTGAGTGTTCTTACAAAACGTGACCGTTACAAAACGACCCACACATTTCTACCTGGGTCCCTTTCAATCCGATGGTTATTGGTATGTGCAACATGTGTTTATAAAGCAACATGGACATACCAGCTGCGGACGAAAAAGATAAGTTTTTAATTTTTACTTAGTAATATTAGTTTATTAGTGTATTACTTTATTTCTTTATTAAAATTGAACAAACATTTTGAATTAAATTGAAAATGAACATAGGTAATAAAACAGAAATTTGAAAATGGCAACTGGAACTAGTTACTCCAAAAACACACCAATATACAGGGTGTGCAAAATATTCTCTCGGGCCCTATCTCATGACCCGCTGTAAAAAGCTCTTTTTACTGAGAGACAGGGTTCTTCCTTGCACTTCCACCGTAAATGGATATTTACCTGTGGAACGGTTAATAAATGAAGGCTCCTTGCGGCGAGCTAATGTATGTATGTATGTTTTGGCAGACAAGCGAGGTGGACGCATTGATGCAGGACGTTGAAACGGAAGCACGTATTTCTGGGAAGTATGAACCATATGTGGAAACAAGTGGACTGGTGGAGATGCACACTGCTAGATTCAAAAACAGAAGAATCAGATTCGGCTGTATATAAGAACGTCTAGAAGGGATGTCTGGAATCGGCAGCAATGCCTACCTTACGCTGGCAAATCAATCAATCAATAAGCTATTTTCAAAAGTAAAAGTACCGATAAAGACATTATAAACGATACCACACCACACATTAACTCTCGATGAGAGTTACGAGTATTGTTCATGCCATCATGACTGAATGAAACATCATCGGTAAGAAGTATATAACGAACCAAGTAATGATTAACATTTTTTCACCAGCAAAAATGCATATATCTAGCACAGTATACCAGTTGAAGATGCTTTGACCGCTGTGAGTGGTATGGATGAACCTTGCTCATGTAGTGTGTGGTTGACTTTTGTCGGAGAAATTTCGAGTTGGGTGTCAATTTTTCATGAACTAGTAACACTAAATCAAGAATATTATACACTTTATCTACATCTTATCTACATTCAAGTTCAGATGCTATGTGAGCACTAGATAGTTCGCCAATATTACAAAATGATTTGAAAACTGTAAGAGAAATGTTTTACTTGAAATTCGATGGTAAAAATATTCTTCAACCGCAGTACGGTAATTCCCGCCATATACTAACTATTGAACACATCATATTTGTATATTAGAATATTCGAGACGCGAATATATGTGGGGCATTGTTTATAACTTTCATGAAGGCGTAAACAATGTATCAAAAATGACAAGTTAATGTTTAATAATTCGAACATGCTTCAAACTTACAACGACCGAAATGAGCTGTTCGCAAAATTGTTTTTGTTAATAAACTTTTCATACGCCGTAGTCCGAAAACAAATAAAAATCGGATTACAACTTTTGGGTTTTTTAGTCGTACACGTATGTGTAGTATATTAATAAAGATTGTCACTTAGTAAAGTGACACTTAAAAGTTTCGCTAGATTTCAAAAAACTAAGAAACATGCTATAGATATACGATAAAACTTCCCGAGTAACATCAGCTTTCATGTACGTATAATGAAATAATGTAAAAATCCAAACTTCCGCCGTTTAATGAAACTTCAAAGGAACTGAACGCGCTATTAGCAAAAGAGAGAAAAGGATACTGAATCCATTCAGTATAAGTAGGTAGTATTAAGCTGAAACAAAGGAATCTAAATATGTGGCAATATGTGTAAATCCCTCAAAGCAAATTTAATCCCTGCTTATACATATATTTTGTGTGACAATATTTATTTACATGAAACAAGGTCTATGTTTAGCTATAGGAATATGCGTTCGAGATATCCCGTTCCCGCCCCGTTGATGCGCTCAGTGTTTCGGAATTAATGGACGCCGTCAAGCGATGTTCTGAATGTTCAGTGGATGTTCCACACGTGGCCACTTCACCGTGAAACCGTTTGGTGTTGACAAATCATCCGTACTTTACACTCGTACTCAACTAAACTAACTGTATACGGTGTGTTAGTAGTTGCAACGTAGCTTATGTAGAAACCACCTGTTCCATCCATCCATGTGATCAGCGATTTGTTTTTTAATTGTATATTTTTAATTGGATATGAGTGATTTAATAGCACCAGGTACCCTGAAATTTTAATAAATTAAATCGACGAGGTTATAAAAATTCCTGGGTTCCTGCTTTAAAAAATATATGGATCAATTACATACACATTTCTGAATAAAAACTATTTTCCCTTAGAATAACTGGTTCCGATCTTCCGTATTTTTCAGTCATGAAAGAGGTGTACTCTCTTTACTCTTCACCATATGATAACATCAGGTTCAGTAGAAATTCGTAACTAACTAATTTTAACCATCTCTTGATGATGGTGCCGTAGATCGTAGCAAAAGTTCTCTGAGTAGGAATTAAAAAATCGAAAGATAAACCTGATGCAAATGACGTAAAATGCCTTTACCTAGGTTTTTAACAAGTGTAATGAAATTTAATATTATTTTGTTTGTTGTTTTGGAAAATACAACGGAATTGGACTTTAAAAATAAATTTTTAGAAACTATAATGAAATTTGACCTGAACATAGTCTTTTGCAACTACGATAAATTGTGTGCATGGCATCTAAGCCCAACTTTTATCGTGCAGAATGAAAATATTCTAACACATGTTTTACCAAATTCGAAAATACCCCAAACAATGACGACATGGGATCTCCACAGGGCTCGAAAGTGAGACGAACTTCTATTATCCTTATCTGGTATAAGCTGTTAGTATGTTTAATAAAGTAGTAAAGTCTCATATTACTGATATACAGGGTGTCCCGTAAAACCATGCAAACAATTTAACTACTAATTCCTTATTTTATTATAGAAATCTTACAAACAAGCACATCTAGTGCTTAGGCAATTTTTTTGGCAACATAAAAAGAATACAATAAGTAAATACTTCTATTTTAGTATATTCTATCTCTTTAATTCACTTCTTCTCTGTATTGTATGTTTTATATTCCCATTATATTATCAAATTGTACCTACAGTACAGGAAACGAAGACCGAAAAATCCCCAATTCGGAAATAAATAGTGCTCAACGGATTATTATTTTAAGTTGTAGGGTTGATCCTTATGAGTAATATACCAAAAGTCCCCGGCCATGGGCCTCATGCGTTAGGCGGGAGGGGGTTGGAAAGGGTCAGTTTGTAGGTTTTTCGTTATTATCTCGAAAACAAAGCATCCTAGCGGAACGGTCATCCTATACAAAATTAAAGTAAATTAAATTGTCTACAAAAAAGATCGCTTCCGTTTTTCGTTAGGGGCAGTAGTTAAAGATGTATGATGCTTTTAAAATGCGAAAAGTTTGAAAAACCATATTTTTGCAGTTCAAAGTTCATGCCAATTGATCATATCACCTAATTTCAACGAAGAATGAATGACATCTTACGGGAAAAGCTAACAAGACTCATTGTCAGATAATTTGAATTGTCCACGTACCCTTTGGCTCTCTTCCACGAATGGAGTCTCTGCAACTCATGACTTGAAATCAACTTCCTGCTCCTTGTGTCAAGTGGAATGTTGGCTCAACATTTGGTAAAATATGCGACCTGTACGTGACATATATCATCAACCACTATGGTAAACAGCGCATTGTGGTATTTGATGGGGGTTTCTGCAACTCATGACTTGAAATCAACTTCCTGCTCCTTGTGTCAAGTGGAATGTTGGCTCAACATTTGGTAAAATATGCGACCTGTGCGTGACATATATCATCAACTACTATGGTAAACAGCGCACTGTGGTATTTGATGCCTACGGTGATGCCCACAGCACCAAAAGATCTGAGCAAAAAAGGGGGCATTCAAAAACTTCAGTGAACATACACTTTGATGAGACCATGTCTTGCACTGTTCAGCAGGAGAAGTTTTTGTCTAACGAGTTCAATAAAACTAGGCTCATTAACTTGATTACAAAATAAATGGGAGCACAAGGACTAATGACAGCAGTAGCCACTGGAGACGCTGACACCAAAATCGTTAGCTGTAGTTTGCAGGTAGCTGACCAACACCAAACTGTCACAGTCATAGGGGAGGATATGGACCTGTTGGTGTTGCTTGTTGCACTAACCCCTCCTGAGAATGAGATGCTTTTCTTTAAGCCAAGCAAAGCTACAAAGGACGAATTATTATTTGCAGATTCAGCAATGGCTATATGGAGATCAGCAGCAGGAGCCAACTGCTTGGGGATGGATGAGCGGGGTCGGATGCCTTCCTTACCCCTGTCATAAGCATGGACTCAGTTGCGCCAGAATCCGCCCTAAATAACATATTTTGCGGGTGCACTACTATTTTCAGAGGCCGTTGCAAGTGCCACAAAGCAGGCATACCCAGTTGCCGCGCTTCGTGTATCAACGGCCTTGACGATCTTGACGATGAACTCCACCAATTACTTAATATGACCTTGTAAATACTTGCAATATTATAAAATGTTCTACTTGTTTTACATTACCTCCCACAATAGACATGCAGTATTTCCAGCTATTCGAATTTTCAAACTCATGATCTCACGATCTTTTTTGTGGACAATTTAACTTACTTTCATTTTATGTAGGATGACATTTTCGCTAGGATGCTTAGTTTTCGAGATAATAACGAAAAACTTACAAACCGACCATTTCCACCTCCCCCTCTCTCCCGCCTAACGCATGAGGCCCACAGCTGGGGACTTTTGGTATGTTACTTCTAAGGGTCAACCCTACTACTTGAAACACTATTCCGTTTAACACTATTTATTTCCGAAATAATGTCTTCGTTTCTTGGCCTACTATATTGTACCTAAAATTAGCAATAAATTTATTCTTATTTTTATTCTTATCGAAAATGAAGGTGGGTTCCTCATATAAAATTTTTCAAAGAAAGCCTTTCTTGTCCAGCTACACCCCATTAAGGGAGTGTGCAAAAAACGGTTTTTAATTTCTATCTCTAAATAACGTAATCAGAAAGAGACTAAATTTGGCACATCTCGGTTACTAATGAAAGGGCATCTAATGAAATTATTTCATACATATAGCGTATAAAAATAGAAATTATGATCAACTTCAGCTAAAAAGAATCTTAATTAATGATAATAAGAAAAATAAGATAAAAGTCTTCATGAAAGAAAACATTAGTGGATAAATTGATACATGGAACACTCTCTTTCAGTTAACCTCCAAAAAACAGATTAATACTGTTACCACTACTACTCCAAGAATAGAAAATTGCCAAATATGAAAATGATCAAATTGTCGGGTACTCAACTCCACTTAATGAGTAAATTCAAGTACCTGAAGATCATACCTAGCCGCACCATATGGAAGTTAAGATGAAGGAGGCATGTGCGGCTTTCTCGTAATCTCGGTAAGTCCCGGGGGTTTTTCACTCCCTGTGTCTATACAGTTGTATACTGCTATGATAAGATCCATGATCTACTGTGTAACCATTGTTTGGTGGCCCAAATAAGTAAGGCAGATAATAACCTCATCTCAACTAGAGCATGCCCAATGACCAAAATGCCACTGTGTTATTGGTCAATGCATACAGATGCAATTGAGGCTTTACTCAGGGTTTCCTATTTGAATTTATCCGTAGAGGAGGAGGTGTTAAGGACAATCTGTAGGCCAATGGCACATAAAGGGCATGGTTACGATTAAAACATTCTTCCTCTCCTAGGGATGGGTATTTTATCCTTCCCATATATAGTTTCAACAAAAACTTTGAGGTACGATTGAGCGCTTTCGGAAACAACAAACCTGACCTGCCAGTCTGCAAAAATGGACCGTGTATTAGTAGAGTTGGAAGATCTGCACTCGATAAAATCGCTAAGCCCACATATATATACCACTATGTTCCAGACGAAAATCGACGTTAGTGGTAAAATGGTGCTCATATGTACGGACAGCACAGCGACCCTAAACAACTGTATAATAGACTCTGATTCTGTAAATTAAAATAACCTTAGACGTATTCACACAAGGTAACAATACCTACCTCTGCTGGGTGAAAGGACACGATGAAACCTAGAGTAAAGAGGAAGCAGCTCCTAGCCCGCAAAGGATGTGACAGTGCTTTGTATGGTCCGGAACCCAATCGGATTTGGGCCATAATTCCCTGATAAAGAACTATGAACTCAAAAGCCATGCGAATTGTTGAAATGGTCTCAGCACCTTCAGACATAGCACTATGGCTTTGGTCACATCCAGTCTTAAGTATTGTCTCTAGAGATCCAGACCAGTAGTACCTCACCGAACCTTTTCTTCAAGCACATCACGAGTGCTGTTTGACTTGCTGCTATCAGTGGGATAAATATAAATCCGAAAATGTTAATATTTGACGAGATGGCATGTACTATCCGACGCGCGACGGGTAACGGAAAATATCCGGTACATTTTCCTTCGGATGTGAGAAATAGATATCTCCCAGCAAGTTAATCTAAATTTAGCAGTAGGAAAAAATAGACTCCATGTTCTAAAGGGGGAGGATTTGGAGAATTTGATGATTGACTGAAGAAATGATTGGAAATGAGATATTTAACCATCACAATTTAGATTTAGTTTAATTATAGGTATTAAATAGACTTCATGTTCTAAAGGGGGAGGATTTGGAGTGTTTGATGTCACATGATTGACTGAAGAAATTATTGGAAATGAGATATTTAACCATCACAATTTAGATTTAGTTTAGTTATAGGTATTACCTTTGACACACCCGAGCGAAGGATGGGTATTTCTGCTAGTCAGTATATAATATTTATTAAGTTGACTATGTCAATGAATACTATCACCAAACTTTTATTAACTTCTTCCCTGGTAATATGATAATTTCATATTTCAGTATAAGGCAAAATTAATTATAAATGTTGTTCATTATTTCCCTGAAGTAAATGGAATTTATTACGTTTTATTTCTTGGGTAGGTTCAACTGAAAAAGGATACATTAATTCAGTATTCAAAGAATCGACCAAAATTAATTTGTATTAATTCAAAATATGAAATAAACAAATGAATTAAGAAATTAACGATTCGTTTATAGAAATAATAAATAAATCACAAATACAAAAAAACAGGAAACAATAGTCTTGTACTTAGTCAGCTCTTTTGCGATCCTTGATGATGAAATATTAATTTCATTATGACAACTTAGTATCTTCATTCGTAACAGGAAATGCAATATTTTGTAGACATCCTTCAGCTCGTCTGTTTAACACAGGATAATTTGCATTTTAAAATTTATTTTAAAGCCCAGGAGTACAAGCTCTCAATTTTTAAGAGTGGCTCGTCGAATCCCTGAAGGTTTAAATCCCCTTGACCCCCTTTAATTCGCCACTGGATGTACTTATTTTATCTAAAATTTCTTAACGTGAGAGAAGTAATTTACTTTGCAGTTTAATTCCAAGATATTTATGGCAAGAGAGCAGCCGGTTTACAAGTACAGGCACCTTTTCCAATTTCATTTATTATTGTATATACAGGGTGGCGTGTGGTATGTACAGCGAGATGAATAAACATTTGCATACAACTTTTTTTGTACGATTATATATATAAACTTACAATTCAATCGTAGGAAGGTTTATTTGTCAAAATCCTTTTGTATTGAAACACAAATTAAGATATGAATTTCTTAGTGACTTATGCTCCACCAATTTTATTGTAAAGAGTAAAGGTAACACAAAAATATATTTGTACGAATAGTCGGGCGAATATTTTGCAAAGTTACTTGTGTGCGATGATTTTATAATACGCGCCTACTAATATTTATTATTTAAGTTCAGTTTTTCATTTCCAGTTTTTGAAATCAGCATTTTTATCAATTATTTATCCACTTTGGGATTTTTCATTTTAACAATAAATTAAATATGCTCCAAATATGCACAGCCTACAGCGTAAGTGCGTAGTATGGCAGCACGGTGATTGCTGCCATTAGTAACCCTAAATATGCTCTAAATGTGCATATTTATGGTTACTGATAGTAGCGTGGTGATAACTTACTGCCCAGTAGGTTGCGACTATACTTAAATCTATATATTTGGAGCCTATTTGATGTCCGATATGTCAAAAAATATTATAGCTATATCGATAAAACCATATATACCTGAAATTAGGAAAAAAAGATCTAAAAGAAAATGTAAAAATAAACAGGACGTTCCATTAAAAGAAAATCGCCTTCTTTTCTGTATCACGTATTACATGCAGGCAAATGTTTTTTAGCTCTATTTAAAAAAAATACAGATCAATATTACAATTTTCATAAATAATTTTCTTTAGAACGCTAAAAATAAAGGAGTTAAGGGAGGTTAAAATATAATGAAACACATCTGCACCACAAACTTCGATTTTTTTAACGAAAATTTGTAATTGATGCAGGAGTATGTGATGCTAATATTGCAGATCATTTTGTGGTATTTTGCACCCTTCAAATATATGATCAAATCAAATCAGTAAGAAAATTTTCATATAGAGATTTTTGTTTAATAAATCACAATGACTTTCAAAAAGATTTTCTAAGTATTCCATGGAATAATATTTATGATTTTGCCACTATAGATGAAAAGATTAATTTTCTTAAAGCATCACAGTTTCATAATGTAAGGAAAAGATATTGCCCCTGGATAACTGACAATGTTAAGTTCATGCAAAAATTACGGGATAAAGCACTAAAAAGATTTAGGAAAACTAGACAACCCGCTCATTTTGATTATTATAAGCAGCTGAGGAATTTGACTTCATCCACGATAAGAAGAGAAAAAAAGGCTTATTTAGATCATAAGTTTCAACAAGTCAATATAAAAAAACAATGGCAATTACTGAAAAAGTTGGACGTATTGGAGTCTAGAGAGTGTGAATTGCCGGCCAACCTTAAAAATGTAAATAATAATAATAACCTTTATTCAATTATACCATGAAACGGTGTAGAACAAGTAAAAAAAAATGTTTAGTAAGTAAAAAACAAACATTACAATTAGATACAAAATAATTAAATTAAATAATTAAATAATTATTTTATTAGTTCTTCCAAGGATGACCGGCAACCGCAGGCGGAGACTGTTAACTACTACTCTAATAATATTAAAGAGGGCATTGATAACTTATTTTCCTTTTTACATGCAACAGAGGATACAGTCTTAAAAATTCTACAGAATATAAAAACGAAGGCCTTGGGTACTGACAATATAAATATAAACTTAATCTTGCTCTGTTGCCCTCATATAGTTGTTTATTTAACGCATATTATAAATGAGTGTATTAGAAGCAGTTATTTTCCAAAAGCCTGGAAGCATGCTTATGTTCTACCATTATCAAAGGTAAGTCAACCAAGTCAATTTTCGCATTTGCGTAGCATAAGCATTCTTCCTACAATGTCTAAGATATTAGAAAAAATTATGGAAATGCAAATAAGAGATCATCTAAATAAGTATGATTTATTGCCAACGTACCAATCAGGATTCAGATCTGGGTATAGTTGCTCAACGGCTTTAGCGGAAACAACGGACGATATCTTAAAGTCACTTGACAATAATGAATTGTGTGAATTAGTGCTTTTAGATTATTCTAAAGCCTTTGATACGTTGAACTATAAAAGTCTGATATCTATACTACACTTTGTAGGCTTTGACAATAGTTCTTGTACTCTTTTATCATCTTATTTAACAGGAAGATTTCAACAAGTTAAAATTGACGATAAGATATCCGATCTGGCTGAACTACAGCAAGGAGTACCTCAGGGAAGTATCCTTGGACCTTTCATGTATACTATCTATACAAGCAACTTCATGCTCATTTATCTCATTGCAAATACCACCTTTATGCAGATGACAGTCAATTATACTTATCCTTTAAATGTGATGATTTAGCTAATGCAAATCATAAAATAAACACGGATTTAGACAAACTCCTTCTGCAGTCTAATAGTCATCTTTTAAAAATTAATTCTAATAAATCTTGTGCCATTCTTTTTGGCTCTGAAAATCAAAGAAATGTGGCGTCTAATATCATGAATATAAGCTTAGGTAATGATATCATACCATTTAGTAATAGCTTTAAGAATTTAGGTTTACTTATTAATTACAAACTTCGTTTTAAGGAGCACGTAACTGAAAAATTTAAAAAAGGCCTATACTTCGTTAAAATTTATACATAGCCAAAGGCACTTTCTTAGTCCAAAATTAAAAATAAAACTGTGTGATTCCCTTATACTTTCCCATTTTAATCATTGTGATGTTGTTTATGGACCATGTCTTGATAGCTCCGATATTAAAAGAATACAAAAAACGCAAAATTCATGTCTACGACTTACTTACGGTATAAGAAGACCACAACATATGTCTCATAAGTTGAAGGAGGCCGGATGGCTGAGCATGTATAACCGCCGTAAACATCACTTGGTGTGCTTCTTCTATAAAATACTCAAGTATAAATCTCCCGAATACTTGTACCGAAAGATTACTTTTAGGACTGACGTACATAATTTAAATTTACGCCGCAAAAATATGCTGACAATACCTTCTCATAAAAAAGAAATTTATAAGAGGTCTTTTTCCTATAATGTAGCAATCTTTGGCGAAATCTTGGATGTGCCGAGTTTTGTACTTTCACATGGTGTTTTCAAAAATCGAATAAAATGTTATTTGTTTGATAGGCAATAGTTAAGTAATAGAGTGTATAAATGTTGTATAATTTAAGAAATTATTTACTTATAAGGTTAATGTTCAAAAAATGGGTAAATGGGTGTTTATCTACGGTTCAGGCAGCTGTGGATTGGTTATTTAACCTAACAGACTGCCTTTTATTTTACTTTGTAATGGTGTTATGTATTGTTGGTATATATATGGTGAATAATAAACGTATTATTATTATTATTATTATTAAAATAGCAAAACTCGAAAGGAGGGTTTAGACATTTACTAAGTGCCAAATTCCTCCTCAGGTTTTGGGCACTAGAATCCCACGACAGCTGAATCCAGCTTTCATCATACTCTATAGTAAATTTTCAATTTTTAAAGCAAATTTTATTAGATATTTTTCTTTGAGAAAGCAGGAAGGCTGCACATAACTTATATACGCTTCTTAAAGCAATTAAAGGTATGATCCTGATGAGTTATAAAATCGATTAATAGGTTATTCAAAGCTAGTCGCAAGCAAACCGATACTTTCGTGGCAGTTGTTACAATCAGTTCCAAAACTTTTTAACCTTAGTACAAAATTTACAAATAAATTCTTCAGGATATTTGAATCTTTTTATGTCATCAATCATGGGATGTGACGGCAATACTCACCACGTAACCTGGGGTAACAAGGACTACAATGCTAGAGGTAAGTCAGTTTATGACTACATAATCGGTAATATAATTAACCAAGGTTGTACACCGACATCTATTAACTCATGAAGTCAAACCATAGTAGATATCACCTTAATTACAAACTGTATATCCAACTCGATCCAAAACTGGCATGTGTCTGACGCCACTTCAATGTCAGATCACCGCTGGATTGAATTCGACATTAAATTAACCAAAGCACCAAGAAAACTCCTCAGGAACCCCCGAGACACTGACAGAGATAAATATCGCCGTCAACTCAGGGAGAACCTGATGGATGTATACAACGGGGTGCCACAAAACAACGGAGAGATTGAGCAGTACGTTAAAACTGTTCAAACCGCTATGAAAAAGGCTTACGAAGCATCGTGTCCCTTGAAGGCCGCACAATAACAGCCTGGGGAAGCCACAAAATGGTGGTGCCAGACGCTGACCGACCTCAAGAAATAAGCTAGGATATCGTTTAACAAAGCGAAAATAACAAAACGAATCAGATTGAGAGCTATACAGAACCAATCAAAGAGAGTTCAAAAAACTAGCCAGGCAGAGACAAAGAGAAGCGTGGAGAGCCTACTGTGAAGAGATCGAGGATTACTCGCAGGCTGCTAGGCTACATAAAATACTTGCCAAAAACAAAGACAATCACCAAGGTCTACTGAAAAAAGATGATGATACCGGCACCAACGACCTACATGAAAGCCTAGAGTTGCTTATGGAAACTCACTTCCCAGAATCTGTGTAACAAATCGGATGGGAATGGACAAACGAAACCGACACTCAACCCACCGAACTAGATTGGCAAACTGCCAAACAAATAGTGAGTGAAGACAGAATTAAATGGGCAATACTGGGCGTCTCCCCCTTCAAATCGCCAGGTACTGACGGCATCCATCCAGCCCTTTTACAATGGGGTCTGGATGAAATAATGCCGCATCTGACAGTAATATTCAGGACGTGCCTAGCACACCTTTATATTCCGAAGGTGTGGAGAGAAGTCAAAATAGTGTTCATACGAAAGACGGGAAGGATGGACTATACTACCCCCAAAGCATACCGACCCATTAGCTTGACCTGGTTCCTTCTCAAGGCGATGGAAAAGCTATGTGAGCGACACTTGGGGATGTTGCAATCGCTGCTAATCCTACACATCCCAATCAGCATGCATACGTCCCGGGTAGATCCACTGACATCGCCCTTCATGCAGTCAGTTGTCGGATTGAAAGATCTTTGGACAATAAAGAGTCCACCCTGGGTGTCTTCATAGTCATAGAAGGTGCTTTTGATAAAACCACCTTTCCAAAAATTACTGCAGCCCTCACGAGCAGAAATGTTTCTCCGATAGTAAGTGGCTGGATATCCAACATGCTCTCAAAAAGAGCTATAGAGATCAATATGGGAGACATCGCTGTTAGGGGAATGGTTGCAAGAGGCTCTCCTTAGGGGGGTGTCTTATGACCTCTTCTGTGGAACTTAGTTCTTGACAGCCTCCTGCGCCGCCTCAACTCAGAGGAATTCCATACAATTGCATACGCAGATGATCTAACGATACTGCTTAGCGTTTTTCGCCGAACACAACCCTTGAGCTACACAGTTCACACTTCCTTCCAATGAAATCGGAGCACATGATGCCAATTGGTACCCTGGGCTTCCGACAGTTTTCTCTCACGACAGACTAAAGACGCTCCCGGGAGCCGACGTGCCAGCGAAGAAAGAAGACCAAGGTAGAAGAGCGCTAGAAGAAACGACCCAGCTGGCAGGGTCCAACAGCCAGGACCAGGGGAGGTCTGCTAACATCGCCTACACCATTCGCATTTGGGGGGGGGGGGCGGATGGCAAGAAAGTAGGTCCACTCCTTACGACGCCGGTCCAAGTCTACAGCGATGATTGGGACAAAGAGCTCAAGATCGACCCCGAATCATCCGAGACTGTCTTCTTTAGTCAAGAATATTGGCGAGTTTTCAAAATCGTTCTGCGTGCTGCAATATATGTAATTATATCGTAACGAACCAAAATGTAGGACACAATAGCGACACACATTTTCATAACAATGTTTGATTAATCAAAATTGCTAAAGTAATGTTTTATTAATTTGGACACAAACTCATAGGCATTAAAATAAAATGCTCTAGGCTAGTAACTAATATAATACCTAAATGACAAAAATTAAATTGTTTACTAGGTTTCTTACTTTCCTCCATGTAACTCACTAGTACTTTTAACCCCTTTTTCCATTAAAACTACTTTTGCAGCTAAAAAATTACTTAATAATGTTCGCCCTGTAAATCGATCAGTGTTTCTTGTGCCTCCTTCTGTGTCTCCTAAGCTCCGTATATAGCATGCCATTATAAATCTTATCGGCTTCTTGCAAGAGTAACTTCAGGAGGAGGTTGATTGATCCTGTATGTGGCCGTATATCTGTCTATAAACAGTCTCTCGTAAATTAACTCGATGAATTCGATGAAGGAAAATTCATTTTCCAGTTGTTTGAGTCGCCACCGAAGCGTTCATTTCGTTACGCTTTTCTTAGGCTGTTTATATAAGTTTGCTTAATCACGAGCTCGTTTTCTAGGTATTTATAGCATGATATTTCACTAAATTCGTGAATTTTACTGAATTGGCTAGGTATGTTTCAGAAGATCATTTTCAGGAGCGGGGATATACCAGGCTATTTTCTCTAATACGGTAGATGACGACTTTCGTGGGGAACTTCTTGTAATATTGTTCCTCATTGTTTTTGCTTGAGTAGATAGAGGGATTATTGTTTTGGTTGGGAAATTTCATTTATTCATACTATTTATTCAGATTGGTTTTGATATTAACTTCAAGGGTAGGTACGAGAAGCAATGAGTCTTATACAGAGACTGCGTCGATTGTTCAAATTAATATAAGCTGCCCATTGAAAATTATGTTGTAAAATGAATCTCACAAAGAATATTGCCTGAGTTAATACATGGCATATTTTTTCAGTAATTCAAAGACAGCCAAGTTAATGTTTGGTTAAGTACAGTGATCTATTGTAATACTAATGATGAGAGCTGTATTAAAAATGTTTTAATTAGAGTACTGAGAAATACTTGGAATTTACGATTTTATTTGAATTTTCTTAATAAGGTTCAATGCTGATATGGGCAGGCATCATTTCTTTCATTTCAGTGCATATCTTACTGTGCAGATAGGAGTTCTCTAACAGCCGCTAGATATGTAAATACAATTTTAGAAGATATGTCGTCATTTGCTCCTTTTACTGAGAAAAACGTCTCCCTAATGCAGAGCAATACTCGATCAGACGTTGTTAGATGTGCAAGCGGGAACTCAAAATAATTATTTGATTTAATCTCCACATAGTCCAGACCAAAACTCTACGGAATATATATGGGATAAGTTGCGAAGAGCAATTAGAAGTCGTTTAGTGGCACTAAACAGAGTAAATGAGTTTACAATTGTGTTGTTCTGTGGTCTTGTGGAATGTCAGAAACTATGGGCGTAATATTGGAGATTGGAACATCTAGGCATGTGATCTTTATTATTCGTCAACTGTATGAAGAACACTCTGCTTTGGTGCAAGTTAACAACAACGCCAAATGTAAAGTGGGCAAAGGCGGCGGACTGGGCTGCGTTCTGTCACCCATTCGAATCATATGACGCTCAGAGTCTAACACCGAGAGAGGAGGTCAAGAAACACAAATGTGCCTTTAAGTATCAGAAGGGGATGGGAGGTGTTGATTTACAAGATCAGGTAATAGGTCTGTTTCCCATCATGCGACACACAGTGAAGGGATATAGAAAAATATTTTCCTACCTTCTAGATATGTGTATTTTCAATTCTTTCACTGTGTATCACAGGATAACTGGAAAGAACAAAACAAGCTACTCTGACTTCAGAATAAATATTGCACAGTAGCTGCTGGAGACTGCACAGTTGCCACAGTACTCTGTTCAAGGGCGACCTTCGCTCGTTGAAGCTCCCCAAGGATTGCAGGCAAAAACATGGGCCCACTCTCTAACGTATATTCCTCCACAAAAAAACTATTTGGCAGTGCAAAGAGTGTGGTACTGCTCTTCATTTAGAAGAATGCTTTGAGGTGTACCTTACTCAACTATCATACTAGAGCATCAGTGGTGGTCAGTTTATGCTTTCAGTAATACAAATCTTCAATGAAAAATCTTTATTGGTTACTATTATATGATTTTTTAGGTATTACTGTATTCCCAAAATACTACACAGAGGGGATTTAAACAGGATTTCTGTCAGTTGTATAGGCATTTAAATATTATCTCATTGGGTTAATATTTATAGTGAGACATGAGCTGGAGGACTAGCAGGGTCGAGTAATTATGGGTAGAATTAACATTTATAACTTAAGGTTTTCGGATGATACCATCTTAGTGGCAGTCAGTGAAGAAGAGCTTATACAATCTCTAAACAATACGCTGAGAGAACGTTTCGAGCACCGAACGAATGAAAACCCCTCAGACACGGTAAGGATAGGTGATAGTGAGGTAGTAAACAAGATGGTTCACCTTGTAGCCCCTGTGGACAATACAGAAAATAGCATATAAGTGCCTAGCAGCAGGTTATGACAGATGACGTGAGGCTGTCGGTTGTACTATACAGCAATGTGAAATCAACTAAAATATTGCATGCTTGAACATTTCAAATTGCTATAACATTTGATCATTTGAAGATCAAATAACAAATAATAACTCATTTTGAAGAAAATTTAATGTTCTGCAACTTCTGCTGTGAGGACATTGATATACAATAAGTAAGGGTTGACGTGCTAGAAGGAAAGTTTGTTGAAAAGCGTGAGGCAAAAAGACGATTTTCGAAAATTTGCAATCTTTGCTAGCGGATGTCTCGAAAATTATTGAAAATTAAAAAAAATGAATAGTAATTATTTTCTAGAAAATTCTGTCAGCATTAATTTTAAATAGAATAGTTTCGCTACGATATACTGTTTTCGAGATATAAGCGATAAACTAAAGAAAAGTGCCCTACGTGCCCCCCCCCTGCACCCCAAACCGCTCACCTGGTAGGTTCAAAGACTTTCAATATGCTTACCTCATAACCAGACCTCGGATTTAGCGGAACCAGGGTTGGCTTTAGATGATGTGACAGCGCATAAAGAGGTGCATGCACATATGAGACGATATCTTACTTTGAAATTTTTTGTAGCGAATTCTGTAGTATCCAAAGGCAATAACGCCACATTACTATAAGCACTCACTCGAAGATAACTGGAGGTATAGGTGGCTGTACTTCACACTAAACTAACACACACACAAGTATTTTTCAGTGCAGGTGGTTACAAGAATAAAAGTATACCACTAATATCTGCTCTAAATGTTTTGAAGTTAAACTTCTGCACCTTTTGGTAAAAATCCATTTATATTGCGAGAAGGACCGTTCGACGTCGACAGATGTAACTGGGACATACTTAAAATATTGAAACTTTCGCAAAGTCACCACATTCATGCCGGGTGGCTAGAGGAATTCATGAGAAACATTCGTGTATGGTCTCCAGATTTTCTTGAACAGTTGAATCCAGAAATGCCTGGTGCTTCTATGAAATGGCAAGTGCGTCATTGGGATTTAACTATTGTATTACGTATTTCATGTTTTCAAAATGACAGTAATAGTAAGATGCGGCCTGTAGCCAAGATCCCCATCGTGTGATAATGGGCGCTGGAAGTAATGGAATATTTGGTAGAATATCGTGAAATAACTGTCACGACCTGGTGCTTTAAGAAAAACTTTCTTTACTATTAATTTATCAACATTCGGGTAGCACCTCCTAATAGTTTCAGCAATCCTATGCAGCCCATGTGCTTAACCTGTTACATGCAGTATATTCCGATATGTTTCTTTCAAAATTCTTTCAGCAGATTTCATATAATTCACTCCATCGGTAAAAAATAATAGACTTGTCCGTATTTTATGCATATTTGACACGCCACAAGTCTTGTAAACTTGCATTCACTGCCTTCGCTATTGTGCGATAATTTGCAGCTTCTATAACTTTTGAGGCGATCAAGTGTGCACTCATTGCACTATTTTTGTCCAATGCACCCACTAACACCCCCACGCATTGACTGTTTCGTCCACGCTAAGCCTTATGTACTTTCCATGCAGTTCGCAAAATTTTGTTAATATTTTCGTACTCCGTAGTTAAATAGTTTTTTCGTACTGTACTCTCCGAAGGCACATTCACATTGCTATATTGGACGCGACGTTACGCCTGCTACTGTTTCATCATGAGCGTGGTAATTTTCTTCCATCCCGCACCGGACGGACCAGGTAGCGTAAAGTGCACGTGCACTACAAGTTAAAAGAATCTATTATGCCTTAGGTTTGTATTTCTTAGGTATAGTGCGTCATCGGCTAAACGCATTACCATGGTAAAATTAATAAAATTCAATTAATACGTTGCATGCCTTTCTGTGTTTATAGTTTGTGAATGTTTTAGTAGGTATTTACAATATAACAATATTATACCTCCCTGTCTGTAAAAGACAACCCTGGACTCCGGCCACTACATCCGAGGTATGCTCATAACTATTCCAAATACAGACCTGAAGTCTAAAATTCTGTACCCGACCATATCCTCCCCCCCCCCCTTTGAGCGTTCATTGACTGGAGTAATACGACTGTTATGATTCACTAAAATGTATTGACAATTTTAAAATCAATTCCCAATATTCACTAAAAATCTTACAATGTTCCTAAATGTTGATAGACAACAAAAAATTCTATACATCAAAGTTACACCTACAGCATATTATTTTATAGAAGTAAAATATAATTAACTTTTTTCAGCCCCGTCCTCTATTGATGGTTGTTGCCGCTCCATTAGAAAAGAATATTCATTTGACACACTGGAAGTGCACTTGAACACGTGTGTTTTCATTTGACAGTTACGAAACTGCAAATATCGCAGCGGCGTGTCTTTCTCTATAGCAGAATGCCCTCAAGAACCGGAGATATACAGTGTGTAGTCCAACTGCGGACCCCAGCCGCGCACATCGTTAAATTATTCCACGTTTTGAACTCGATACAGATTCATTGGACTGATCAATCGGTATTCTTATGATCTACATGAAACATAGCACAATTTGGAGACCCTTTGTAATACCACTTCTGTTTACGCTTATTCGGTCAGAAAGAGAAGGCAATTAAAATATTGTTAATTGCTACAAAATATTTATATTTTTTTAAATATGTTAATATTAATTAATTATTGAAGATCGTTATATTAATTTTTGTTTACATAAATATTTACAATGGCTCTTAATTGAAATGAAAATTAATTTCTTAATACAATGTGTCCACAGATGGGGACCATCATAGGAATGGTTGGTAAATAGTTTTAGATATCAAAAATATAGGATTGCTTTTTCATATAGTAATATTATACCATGTGTTTCTTAAATTTCCCATTTCAAATTAGATTAACTCGTCAATTGTGAGAGAAAATCGATCAGGCTACGTAAGCTGAGTATAATATTGAAGCGGAATGTTCACTGACAATGGCTGGGTGAGTATTAGGGTGCCTCACATATACAGGGTGGACCATTAATAATAGACCATAGTGCAGGGGTAGATTTTTTGAGCCAAAATATGAGGATATAACCAAACACCCTTTAGTAAAATGTTGCTGTGGAAAAAGATACAGTGTCAAATTTCAAATAATTTTTTCATTTTTTTTGCAATGACTCAACAGCCTCTTGACTGATATTCGCCAAATTTGCTAGAGGAACTTTTTTTATTCTAAGAAACAATAATTTATGTATTACATCACATTAGATCATAGAGGGAGCCGCAGAACCTGTATCCGATGATGAATATTTTTCACATTTTTTTTGGACGAAACGTTGTGGTACTTCTGACCGGAAAATCTGATGAGGGCGTCTTTTCCACCTATAAAAGGTACACTTAGTAGAACTTGATAACTCCAACCGTTTTCGAGGAAATTGCCGTTACACATTTAAATAATTTTTTGAGACAAATTCAAATTTAATGAAATAAAGTGTATTTATTGAAAAAAAAATACAAAACGCAAAAGGAAACAAAATCGTAATAATAGCGTAAACTCTTTTTCACTTTCCTATGAACTAATGGAGTATTTTCATGGTATTGAGATAAATACATAAATCAAAATATTGTGTAAAATAAGGATCGAATCTTATTAGAAGACCAAAAAATAACATAAAAGTTGACTTAATGACAGTAGTATTTATTGTATAAACTTTCCCCCCATGCAAAAACCCCATTGCTGCAACTTAGAGTAAATTTTCGATATGGTCTCCACCTACTCCTATGCCTTTTCTAATTTTTTCCATAAAAGATTTTCTTATATTGAAAAAAAATACATGTTCCTGTCCTGTAATAAAATTGGCTGCGTTTTGTATTTTGTCCCACAGTTCTTCTCTTGAATTGATGGTATTTGCATAGACTAAGGACTTCATATGTCCCTGCACATAATAATACAAAGGAATATAATCAGGACTCCTGTGGTCAAGCAAACTCACTTCCTCGACCGATCCATCTACGTGGGAAAGTTTCATCAAGGTACTTCCTGACTTCAACGGAGAAATGAGGGGGAGCTCCATCTTGCATAAATCACATTCTGTTCCGTATGTCTAGCATGAAAGCATGTAACATATCAGCAAGAGTATTTTGACCAAGAAGCAGATAAGACTGTCCATTTAAATTTGGTGGAAGGACAAATGGTCCCAAAAACTGACCGCCGATAATACCACACCAAACGTTAATCTTAAATTCGTGCTGAAAATGCCTCTCTTTAACGGCATGAGGATTTTCTGCTTCCCAGTAATGGGTATTTCTCCAGTTAAAAACGCATCATCGAGTAAAAATTGCTTCGTTGGTAAATAGAATGTTCTTAACAAAATTTCGATCCCTGTTGTGTTTATCTAGAACAAATTGACAAAATTGTAGCCTTTGTGGAAGATCCCTTCGAAGTAAATTTTGTAAAGGAGTGAAGTGATATGGGTAGAAGCGTTCTTTGTGTAAGACTTTTAGAACAGATCGTTTACTCACCCCTGTTGCCGCTGATAAACGACTTAAGCTGACTTGAGGATCTTCATGCACACGAACTAAAATTTCTAGTTCTTGATCTGGAGTAATTTGTTTCGGTCGTCCTACACTATTTTTATGGCGAAATGAATCCGTTTCTTCCAAACAACGAAACAGATCTTTGAAAATCTTATGGTCCGGCTGTATTCTATTTGGATATTGAAATGAATATCGCCTCGATGCAGCACGTCCGCTAAAATTTATTTGTACGCAAACACATATCGTATATCCCTCATTTCCCTGTTTGAAGAATTATTATGTCGAGGCCTATTAAATAAAGAAGTTAAAGAAATTAGCTTGAGGAACACAAGAACATAATTGACGTACATGACAGAACTAAAACGTAATCAAAGCACACTTTTCAATAAATAAATAAAGCATATTTGGCTATATCCTCAAATTTTGGCCCACAAAATCTACCCTGCACTATGGTCTATTATTAATGGTCCACCCTGGATACTTATACAAATTTTCGATTTTTTGTCTCATACCCCAAAGTTCCAAATCCCAAAAAAGGATCTCCAAATTTGAGCAAAATCGGTTCATATCAACACATGCCTCCAAGACCATGAATGTCTACGTGTGTCTTATGGAAAAAAGAAATTTCATCGTAAATTTTTGATAAATTGGTGAAAATGTAATGAAGTCGTGCACACATCTCCTCTTCAGAATTATCCTGAGAATATGAATTCCTTTTTAAATTTCTTTTCCATAAGACTCTTTTGTTGGGACCCAAAAATGAATATCGCGTATTTTTGCTATTTATTATTGTGTATTGATGATTTTTTTGCAAAAATTATTATTACTTGTTCACATTTTAGTATGCGTTTTTCAGTATTTCAGTAATTTTTGAAATTTAGAAAATACAGAACATTTAATGGATAAACAATCGATAATTGTTTAAACAGTTACAGATTGTTTAAGAAAATGTTCTGAATTTTAAACATGAGTAGATAGTTCAAGAGAAGTTGCAAAGTTTTAAAAAATTACAGCTCTCTAGCTGTATTCTAAGGAAAGGTGACAAATAAACAATAGAAAATTGTTTAAGTAACTCACAAAGTTTTGAAAATTCGCAGTAATGTTCATTAAGTTGTACTATTTAACATGCTAAAAGTTCCCATCTCTATCTGTCGCGTTCAAGCCACCATCTTGAAAAATGGTGATCAAATTCAGTTTCTTCGTTATATCACGCTAATACCTAGAGATATCGAAATTACGTTTAACATATAAAATAAATTTTATAAAATTCTCCACAGAAAATATCATATATATTTAAAAGTGAATTATTTATTATTTGTTTGCTTATAGTAATGAAACATATTCTTTATAGGATTTTGCAAACAGTGGAAAGAAAAGATATCTATGAGAACTAAAGGAAAAACTATATATAAAAATATTAATGAAATCTTTGCATTCTTTCGATAACCTGACTTCTGGTTATGCTAACAAGTAAAAATTCTTATTTGCCATTCTCATTTTAACACTAGCATCCAACCTAGTCCCCTACGGCTAAGCAGGCTAAACTAGTATCTACATGATCCCCTACAATATTGGATATTGTCTTAGTTTTGCATGGAACATCGTTATCAGTGGCTTTAGGCTTTTCTGATGAGTCCACAATAAGGACGAAAAACGTTTCAAGAGCTAAGCATTTCCAAGAAACTGAATGAGATTTTATGAAAATGTAATTCATTAGAATGACAAAATTTTTAAAGACAAGGTACGTAAATAAATTAATTTCAGGCCTTTGTTCTCATTTTTAACTGAATTTACATATCGTAGGGGATCATGTAGAAACTAGTTTAGCCTGCTTAGCCGTAGGGGACTAGGTTGGATGCTAGTGTTAAAATGAGAATGGCAAATAAGAATTTTTACTTGTTAGCATAACCAGAAGTCAGGTTATCGAAAGAATGCAAAGATTTCATTAATATTTTTATATATAGTTTTTCCTTTAGTTCTCATAGATAGCTTTTCTTTCCACTGTTTGCAAAATCCTATAAAGAATATGTTTCATCATATATATTGTTATACTTTTCGAAAATACTAAAACAAAAATTTGATCGACACATTGCTAAAATCGTAAATATCGCTCACAGAGAAAAATTTTCATACCATTGTATTAATCACAATTTTGAATATCTTTCGAAATATTCATCATATGTTCGTTTGTTTAACGGTTTGTCCGTCTTTCCATACTCCATATTTCTTGTAACCACAATAACGTAACCAATTATGAAAATGTAAAAATTCGTTGTCTCTTTCTGCACAACGCAAGCGCAGAATGGCTGCAGGACCAGGGGAAAACAAGTGATTTGTCTACATGTGTGTTTTTTAATTTGGATGAACTATTTACAAAATTTAAATGTGATTTATTAACAATTATAACTAGACCCCGGCTCCGAGGTGCTTATGACGTAAAAGCCAGAATCGGCTTTGCGCAATATGAACCATATAAACATTTTCATCCGTAAAAGTAAATTCCGTAATATTTTAAGGTAAATGGCTCCGATAGCATTGTAAGTCATACTTTGATGTGCTCGTTGGATGCACAAACACTTAGTAATTATGCCTCATTAGAATAATAAAAGTATATTATTTGCATTTGTTCTAAACGGTTCGAAGTTAAACTCCGGCGCCTGTCACTAAATATCCTTTTGTGTTGCGAAAAGGACCGTTCAACGTCTACCGATGTAATCGGCGCATATTAAAAATAGGTATATTTTCTTATAGATGACAGATCTATGTCAGGCATTGAACAGTCCACAAAGCCACTCGACGCCATAATAATTCACGACACATTTACTTCTATCAAAAGCTGAAGCTGAATGTACTGACAAGTCTGTAGTGTTGACTCCATAATGCGTATATGCATATGAAACCGGCTCAGTGGCGCAATGCTAAGGTGTTTGGCTTGCGACCCCGGAGTTCCGGGTTCGCATCCTGGCCAGGGTATGGATGTTGTATGGCGTTTTTAATGTGTTACCGAGATGACAGCAGTGAACTGAACCGCTGTTTGGTGGCACATGTCTGGTCGCTGTTATCTATCCTGAGTTCGAGTCTCAGCTGTGGTAGATGGCAATATTGCAGGGTATGGTTGTTGTGTTGATGTCTGTGTGTACGTGTCCTGGTTGAGAGGTGGAATAGCATTAGTTAAACTCCGCCAGGACGTTAATATAAATAAGACGATTAATTAAAGAAAACCAGGCTCACATGCCATTGGTCATTGTGTGATAAAATGATAATAATATAATTGTTGGACCTTCTTTATTTCAAGTGCTTTCTGCATGTTTAAAGTCTTCTGTAAAATATAAAACGCAATTTGCGGTTTCTTTTACTGTTATTATTGTTTATCGTATCCTATTTGCTGTCGTAAAAAAGTAGATGGAGAGCGACAAAAATGGCGGTGTCCTTGTGGTGTCGAAAATTCTCCTAATATTTTTGAGAATATAGTGCACAGATGTGCACAGATAAAAATAATATTTTAAATTAAGAATTGTTTAATATACTTGGTTGGGTAGAAACATATAGGAGATGTTTTCATTTTTTTAATTGATACAAAAAGTTGAAGTGACGTATGCCGGTTAAAGTGACGAGTTTTTTGTTTTCGGTTAGACAATCAGACCGACGCTGCAGGTCTATATATAATGTGCGTCCGAAGTCGTGGTGTTTCTTATCCACCAGTTTCAGTAAACATATCTTACATCTAGTTGCTCAACTATACCAAATACATAATTTCTCCAAATTCCTAATCATAAATTATTTATTTATTATTTTATGAGTTTTATGCCGTACTCTTTATTTCTTACCGCAAAAATATTTGTTTCCTATAAATAATGTATTTATTTGTTTATATGACTCAAAATATATTTATCTGTGTGTGAAGACCGTAAAGACTGGCATAACTGCTTTTGCGCCGTAGTCTGTTTATAGCAAAATAAGTGTTCTGTGTTAAATGCTTAAGCGATGGTTAATTATTTCACGAAATTGGAAAATGAAAAATTAGACGTTCGAGATACAATAGCAGAAAATAGTCATGTGTATTTTAAGTTAGGAAAATCTGATTGATCTGATTTTTAACGAATTACGCGCATAATTTTTTTGAAATCGGGTATCGAAAACTAAATATCGAATCTCAGTGATATCAATAATAAACAAATTAGAACAAAAAGCGATAAATAATAAAAACAATAATACCTTTATTGTACAACAGGGAACACCCAATAGCAGAACAATTTTTTTAAATTTATCATAAATCTTGTTCGAAATGACCATCCATCTCCACCAATACACATTTCAGCACCTCGAACTAACGACATAAGCACTCTGTTCAACATATTTGGTAAATTACCACACTAAACTAACTAACGTTGTCAATTAAAAAAAAATTGGTTCAAAATCAAAAAAGCAACACAAAAAGAACGAACAAGTAGTGTCTGTACGTAACCAAGTACTTAACGACTTGAACAATAAGTTAATAAATTACATCTTAAGTGGCACGTAACTCAAAAAGGGCTGAGTCTGATAGATCATGAGTAGAGCCAGAATTATGTAGCAATGGTGATAGGCAACTGCAATACCAGCATATCTCCACAAGTTGTTAATTTACTCCATCAAAGCCTGTAGTGTGTGTCATCTGTGAGACACACGACTATTCGAGAAACTTCTACATTGTTCTAGATTACCGGATGAAGATGGTTCAAGACTTTACTAGAAATGTATGTGAGGTTGCTGGAATGCTTCTAGATCACTCTTGTGGGATCCACGGCGGGCAGAGAAGTTTGAAATATATTGAGGTTAGATAAATTCGAAGTAATACAAAGTGAATAGTAGGGTGTAAATATCAAGTATTAAACAGTGATAAAGGTTATTTTAGTCGGTAAACGAGTATTTTAGTTAATAAAAGTATTGTGAAGTTCTCGGTAAGTTATTCAATAAAGTGTGTTAGTGTTTATCTCTTGTTATAATTTTTGAATCCACGAGATTTTTAAGGGAGGTTTCCTGAGGGGTGGAAACACACGACAATATAAAAACAACAAACGAGTAAGTCGCGTGTACGTTCTTAGCCAAGTATGGGATGACAATACAGCCTTCCCCCATATGCTAACAGTTCTCAAACAATATCATTAAAAATGTTTGATATTTTTTAAAATAGATTTCCCCAAAACTATGGGTTTTAGACGCCATGTAATATAAGGTTTTTTGTTTGTCTAGTCGTTCCACAGAACCAGTTTTTTTAATGACATGAAACTGATTACACCCTGTATATTGCTATGTAAGTCTAATAATAGACCATAACATAGACTTATTGTTAAGCATACTTTAATGCAAAATAATGCGGGTTGAGTAAGAAGTGCCGTATGGACACCACATGGAAAGAATATCAACAAATTAATTATCTCCCCAGGAATAATGGGTGTAGATACTCGAACCGTGTACCCAACCGAGTGACTACTCCTTGTAGTGACTATCTTCTGTATTTGACCAGACAACAGTTCTTGCAGGCCTGTTTGGTCTTCCTACGTTAAATATTAGAATAATTACTTTAACATGTAGCTATTCCTGAATGTCAAGCCGTCCTTGATTAAGGACCGGTTTATCCATGCCAAGATAAAGTGATAGTCAAAATTAGTACCGTGTATGAAGAGTATTACTATCTATTAGTAAGTTATCATTTAGTTTATAAAATTTCTCCATGCACTAAAATCTTCGTAACTGGCTGGTTGATACCTTCCTTGGTTTAATTTGACAATTCACAAAATAACCTCAAATCAAAGACTGACATTAAATTTTTGACTTTTTTTTCTGAAAAATACATCGTATCGCTTTTGTCATAGTTTCTCGAATATCCTGTATAGTTAGTTGTATCGAAGTATTTAACATAAACTTAGAACAATTTAACGATAACTTAACATTTTACGTGAATATATTTTCTATAATAGCAGAATATCCTCATTTCCTTTACCCTGTATACTGTTGCAAAAATTAACTGTTTAATGAAGTAATTAATTATACTTGGATGGTACTGTTTATTATCTGCACAAAAATCTAATTGTATTAACAGGTTGCAACAAATATCAATGAATTTTCGGATCATTAAGTGCTTAAAATGCATCAGTGTTAAATAAAGAAGGCAATGAAAGGTATAATTGATAACAGATGAGCTTCTGTGCACATCAGCGACGTCCACACTGGGGTTGACCTTTACTTATGAGAAATAGGGAATAACCTACTTGTTTTATTACAGTATTGCAGTACATTACAAAAAATATAGAGGAGAATTGAGTAGAGGAATTATTGTTCTAACCTAATTGCCCCAACTGACGCATGACGTTGAAAACTATGATTCCAAAGGTAAGTAAAACTGCTACTTAGTATAATTGTAACTGTAACTTAAACTAATGGCATTCCTGGAACCTGCACTCTAAAATGTTCCTATTTTTTTAGTTTTTATTCTAGTTTAATGTTTTATTTATTTGAAATCTAAAACTTTTTTTTGAGCGCTCGTCCAAAAAATCTCACTAAAAATTATTATGAAATAAAATTTCTTTCAATCATCACACTCCAGTCAAATGAATACATTTTTTGGCTCAATAATGCAAAACATTCTAGAGTCGGTTTTAGGATGTGGTATTAGTAGGGGGTGCTACTTGAATGTAAAACCCAAAGTTGACCTTGTAGGGCATTAGCGTTGGTCACCATATTGGATAACAGTTTTTCGCTATTATTTCGGAAATCGTTGATCCTACGATAAAATTATTAAGGGCCTTTTTTGTTCAGAACTAAGTTTTCCATTTCTTTTCATTGAATAATTTGTTGTAAAATCAGCAGTTTTTCAATTACAGGGTGTTAAAGTTATTTTAAAATGTTTTTTTTAATATATCACAAATTGTCGACTTTATGAAAACAAGTATTAACAATTTTTATTGTAGGATCAATAGTTTACGATTTACAGCTCGACAAATGTCGCTGCTAGGTGCAGGAGCGCGCTGAATCACCGAAGTTGCTCATATTTGAACTCTTTTCCACGCCACCCAGGAGGTACAGTTTTTCGTCTGACTTTAGTGCCTTTTTATTTTTCCGATTGAATTATTCCTGATATCTTGGCGAACGATTAGTGTGTTTACTAGTGTCCAATCACTACGTTTTTTTATAAGCTTGTTATAAGCTCTCCAGAGAATAGAACAATAAGCGAAATTTTTTGAACTTTTCACAATTTAAATCATTACATGATGTTTTTCTAAGTATATTAATATCAATTAAAGCTTTTTAATACTTCAGACAAATTTATAAACTGCGAATAAATAGCTTTTTTCTTCAATGTAGGTGAATATTTGCTATTAAGTAGTGTGTACATGTATAATATGGCGGCCAACGCTGATGCCATATAAGGCCAACTTTTTGGTAATACACTCAGGAAGCACCCCCTAGTAATACCATATGCCAATATCAATTTTTGTTACAAAATGTATTAATTTTACTGGAGTATCAAGTTAATTTTGGACCTTGATTCCTAATATCGATGTTGAAATTGCTGTAAAAAAATGGGCAGCTATTGCAAACAGCTGGAACCTCACCACGAAATGTTTACGAAAATTCTTCAATTTAGTAAATAACTGGGTTTGTCGCCGCTGAGCTATGCGATGCAGCTCTTCGTTCTATGTGTGCCCGAACCTATACTTAACGATCCACCGATGCAGATGTTAGAAATTGGGTATCCCGCCAGAATAAGGTTTTTACCATTAACTTAAAAATTACAAAGACACTTGCATAATGCAGGAAATAAGCGTGGCATATTTTCTATAAAATGCTATAAGCAATTTCTTTTATTAAACAAAATGTCGCTTTTGGTTTGGTACGATATAATATTGGTACAGTGGTAGGTATCGTTTATTTATTAGTATTATTGATAAGGAATTACTTGTCACAGTTTTTTATTATTTATTGTTTTTAGGCGGACCTTGCTGTACACTTTCCATTGGAAGTATATCATATCTTGAAGAATGATTTTTTCACGAATGCAATGCTATCCTTTGGTAAGTGAGGGAAGTGAAATCACTTTTTCGTGTTTTTTGGACCTCAAAACAAAGATATGATTTTACTCAACTTAAGTTACTAAAAATGTAACGTAACCAAACGTATTTATTACCGAATTGAATATCTATACCTATTAAGCAGAATAGGTGAAACTTTATATCACTTTTTTAGATAGTTTATTAACCAAAATGAACTCTTTTAGTGGTAAAGAATTAAGAACTCCTGATATACTCATATCACACCTAAATTCTTCCCCTGGTCATCGAAACATGTCATCATTTTATGCTCTCAGATATTTTTATCGTTTTATGAACGATAACGATTGACAAAATCAACTTCTGACTGAGCACTTCTCGTCAAGTACGTCACGAGTTGTTGAGGTCTAAAGAATGGAGTTATAGCAGGTTATTGTCAACATTTCCTTTAGGATTCGTATTCGAATCCTTTTATTGATGAGACGAATCATTTTTTGTGTTTCGGATACTTCATGCGTAGGCGGTAAGCGTTATGTTGTTAAGAGTTAAGATTTTGCTTGCTGTGACATGTTGAAACGCATATAGAATATATTTAGATGATAAGGAAACTCATATATACACTGTCAATGAATAGCATATATTAAGAGAGCTCTTTATAAAATTCAATACCTGCCTCCCCTTATCTGGACCCATTGAGAGGTTATTTTCATTTGCCACAATCACAGACGGCCTTCTTTACTGACGAAAATTTTGAAATTTTGGTCAAGACCAAACAAAAAATGAAATTTTTTACTAGATTATTATTACCACTGTTTCTAATTCTTTCATTTTGTGTAGTGTAGACTTTATGCTATAATAAAGTATAATTTATTCAATTTGTTTTCTTTAATCAATCAATCATAATTGAGCAATAAATGAAGCAAAGTACTAATCTAAACATCGTAATATTAAAATAGAAAATAATAACTGGAACTGTAACAAAAATTCTAAATTTAACTTGAAGATTCGGATGAGTGATTCGAAAAACAGGAGTCCGAATCCTGCGATTCGAATCCCTTTTTTTTCTACCAAGAGGATCCGAACTTGTTATCCATGATTCGAATCATTTTCAATGATTCGGATTCGTGATTCGAATCCATGTTAAGAGGATTCGTCCCAGCTCTGGTGTCTAGGTAAGTATAACAATTCCTTTTTCCATCGTTTTAGCACTCTTCAATCCTATCCAAAATCCTAAGAAACCTTGTATGTATACGTATGTTGAAGAATGATATTCACTTTTGTTTGTTTGACAATATAACCTTAACATTGATTTGACATTGTAAAGACGTTTTTACTTAGTTTTCAGGTTCTATTCATCATGAGCTGCAAGTTCCAGTCCCTATAGGGCGCCAGCGCGTAACACTGTCCCCTTCTTAAACCTGAACCTCCCGGTCAGGCAATTCAGAATCAACAATATACTTTGCCAGTCTAACCAGTTTGCTCCGTGTTTCATTCCTCTTGTCATCCGGAACCTTCCACGTTAACAGTGTCGACTGCTCCCGTGACCCGCAGGTTCTTCTGCTGGTGGCAGTACTTGCAACCTTTTTGCACTTTTTTCAGGATAAAATGTCAGAACCTTTCTGATGTTCCCTCGGCTTCACAGCATCTCCGGTCACTCTCTCCAATTTCCTCGGTGGATACTCTAGTTCCATTTGTCCTAGTTCCTGCACTGATAAAATTTCATACGTCGTCCACTTGGCCTTCCACTACTTTGCTTATTCTGAGTTTCTTCAACGTTTCCAGCATTTTCTCTCCTCGAGTTCCGCTGTCGACAGTCTCGTTTGATATCTCCTACCTTGCCGCAGTTATAACATTTAATACCCCTGCTTGGCTTTCGTCTATTTTGTTGTTTTTCCCACTTTCCGAGAGTATCCACTTTAGCCAACAATTGACTGCACATTTCCTGCATTTCAATTAACATAGGGTCCTGGTTTTTGTTTTCCAGCTCTGGTTCAGTGAATGTCGCAGCTTGTACTCTTGAACTCGGGATATCCTTAAATACAGCTTCCACTTCGAGTGCACGCACCAATGCTTCGTTGCTGTTCTGGTATAGAGATATCTTGAGGACTCGCCTGATCCCATCGTCCTGTATACCATCCAGAAAAGCTCCTACTGTCAGTTGGTCTTGGAATTTTTTTGGTACATCCGGGTAAGCCAGGTGCATCAGTCTCTACATAGCAGCTTCGAACTCTCGTAAACTTCTCCAAGCTTTCTGAACACGTGATTTCAGCTAGGACTGGTGCACTCGGACAAGGTGTTGGTTACCATATCGTAAGTCTAGGGCAGCTTCTAAAACTCTAAAATCCTGCTGTTGCTCTACCGGGATTCTCTGGAGTATTTCCGATGCTTGTCCCCTTAATGCCAGGGTTAACGCCGTAGCCTTCTCTTCGTTACTCCAACTATTATTCGCATACGCAGTTGCCTCAAACTGTCTCTTGAAAATGGTCCATGAACTTTGGCCTTCAAAGAAGGGAGATTCGAACCGCTGACCTGATGATACCACTTGAAGGTTTACTCTATCTCTCAACTGTCATTTAAGCAGGTCTATTTCTCCTTCAATCTCGTGCATCTTGTTTTTGACTTCACTTACTTCTTCTCAATGTCTTCTTTCTAGCTCTTCCAACACTTTCTGGAGTTGTGCAAATAAGTCCTGTATTTGTTTTTCGGTTGCCATATTCTTGGTTGTTGAAGACATATGACTACGGTGAAATCAAGTCTTATCAAGAGTTTTTCTTCACTATCCAGTTGAAATATTTTAATAGTCTCCACTACTGTCCAAATGGAAAAGTTCTAGAAATTTCCCGAAAAAGCACTTAACTACACGAGAAAGTCTTGTTTAGAGTCTTTATCACTTCTCAGTTCAAAGGATTTAATTACTACCACCAATATTCTAATAAAATGTTCTACAATGTCTTAAAAATGCACTTAACACTATATTCCTGTTCGAAAACAACCCTCGAACAATGTTTAGTAAATTAATCCTCCACTTCCCGAGAATAATACTCTCTCTCTCTCTCTCTCTCTAGAAGCGAGCGAGGTCACGTGACCTGCCGTTGGGGGAAAATGGTAGCTGCAGATGTCTACAACATATCCCCCAAGCGGCAGCAACTGCGATGCACGAAGCCACTTTTGTCAATGGGCTCCCGTACTATTATTAATCATCAATGCAAATATCATAATGTAATAAAAGCGTACCAGTAAATCAGAGCAAGCTGCTAATCTAATAAAATATTCTGATGCACAAATAATACAGTCCAGTGGTGCTAGTGAATGGATTTTGATGAAACCTTGTGCAACGTGTTTGTAATGACGTTAATAAAAAAGTTGAAATCAAGATTAGAGTAGGAAATGATTGGAAGGGGTAGAAAACTCCCCTTTTATTACGGGTTTCGTAACTTGTAGAATTAGGTCAAAAATAAAAAAAGCATATGTTTACCTTTTTTGGCCCAAGATAAGATGTTTTTATTCTGGGGAATTTTTTCGAGAAATATTTATCTAGATATGGCTATTTGAAAATTCTTAAAATTGGGGGAAGGAGAATGTAAAATTTGAAAAAAAACTCTGAAAATGAATATATCATCGAAATACAAGACTTTTTTTATTTTCAACTTTCCTGTAAAGTGCGTTTTCACCGAATATTTCAGGAAAAACATGGAAAACCACCCCTTTCTTTGATATTGTAGTGCATTAAAAACATATAATTTAAAAATTTGAAAAAAATCAGACTAATGCATTGAGGCCTTCTAAACATTTTTTGTCTCTTAGAATTTTTTTATAACTTGTTAATTTTCCGAGTTAAACATAGTTTTTTACGATGAATAACGTACAACATTTTTTGCAAATTTTCAATTAAAAAATATATGAAAATTCAAAGAATGAGCGTGATTTATATATATTGTTGCAAAAAAATATGAAACCTAATATAGCCATACCATTTTAAAGGTTTAATTTAATTTTTAAATTGAAAATGTGCAAAAAATGTAGTACATTCGTCCCCCAAAAAACTGTCCGTAACTCGGAAAATTAGCAAGTTTACAAATTCCAAGAAACAAAAAATCTTTAGAAGGCCTCAATGCACACTTCTGAATTTTATCAAATGTTTGAATTACTTATTTCTAAAGCGCTACAGTTTCAAAGAAAGGGGCAGTTTTTCATGTTTACCGGAAGAACTCGGTGAAAACGCACTTTGCAGAAAAGTTGCAAATAGGAAAGTATTATTATTTCAGATTTCCTTATTAACTTACACATTTCCCTTCCCCCACTTTTAGGAATTTTCGAATGGCCATTTCTCGAAAAATAAACATTTCTCAAGATGTCAGAGTATTTTGGGCCAAAAACGTAAACATATTTTTTTGTTTTTTTTTTTTTTATTTTTGACCTAATTCTACAAATTACGGAATCCGCGATAAAAGAGGTGTTTTCTATCCCTTCCGGTCACTTCCTACTCTAATCTTTTTTTCAACTTTTTTACTAACATCATTACAAACACATTGCACAAGGTTTCATCAAAATCCCTTCACTAGCACCCAAGTTAGAGGTGAAACCCCCCCGTTGACTATACTTGTGCATCAGAATATTCTACTAGATTACCAGCTTGTTCTGATTTAATGGTACGCTTTTATTACATTATGATCTTTGCATTGATGATTAATATAATAGTACGGGAGCCCACTGACAAAAGTGGCTTCGTGCATCGCAGTTGCTGCCGCTTGGGGGGGAGATGTAAGCATTTGTAGCTACCATTTCCCAAAGAATTTATATAAATAGAAGCAGATACACATTTATAAGTGTGTTGTCAACATCTCGTACTCAAGTTCAGACATTACATTTTATAATTATCTCTTTCTTTATGATGAAAATTACTATAGCCCCATCTTTGTTGCAGTACTACTGTTTTTAACATGACAAATAAATATAAGACAACAGGCTATTCTTATCCTCAACTACACCACAAACAACACATTTTTTCACTATTTTTACGATTCAACGAGAATAATTGTTTAAATTTACAAAACACGAAAATAATTTTGAGGTTAGAGTAGTTAAAACAGACACAGTTCTTAAATGACTAAATTCCACATATGTCTTTGCTATACTCATACCACGGTCTTGGAGTACTTGCAACAGAGATAGCGTTATAGGCAATATTGTATCTTAGAACGAAATGGTGAGAAAAAGGTATGTTGGACATGATGGCAACAGTATCGTATAACTTTTACACTTTATCTCGGCTTCTATTTATATAAATTCTTTGCCATTTCCCCCCAACGGCAGGTCACGTGATCCAGCTTGCTTTGAGAGAGAGGCAAAAGACAATGGACCGCTTAAATGTCATTACCAATTTTATTACATAATTTTAACGGCGTTAATTTTTTTTTTATTTGTTAAAAATCGGTGTTGTGGGAATGGAGTTGCAGCCACAGTCATATATTACAAGTATAGATTGACAGATTTGTTAAAAATGATTATATTTCTTTTCAAATATACTTTTCCATGATCTAATAATAGCCTGAGCTACTGTCTTACAAGAATGTAAACATTTAGGTGTCTATGGTATACTATTTATATTTTAATATACTCAGTGAGTATGCAAATAGGATAATCATATTATTCTCGCATTACATTTTCATTACAGATTTTAAGTAATATGTAAAACAGAATACAATATCCGATGCGGTGAAACTAAGTGCAAATATCATTTCAGCCGAGAACCAAATGTCAAAGAATTTGATATCTAAACTTAACGCAAGTTGAAATCTTGTAATATAATGGCAGGCTTCAGCTGTTGCCAGAATGCCAGATGCAAAATAATATGCAAGAAAAAAACGAATGACAATTATTATTAGAAATCATGTTTCACAACTTTATAAATTAAAATTTACTTAACTTCAAAACCCCATAAGCTACACCCCTGGATCTCGTCGTCACTTTTCCAGTGCGTTTGATACCCGTGGGTTTTTACTCGTCAAATAAGTATCGTTAACTCAATTAAACATGAACTTAAGATTCGATTTAATACGCCTACGAATCCGTGAAATCGATTTTCAAAAGGAACATATTAAATTAAAAATGTTTTAACTTATTCTCTCCTTTTATTTTATGTTTGTAAACACTTATATTTGTGATTAGATCAGGTTAAAATACAGGGTGTAATTAGTTTCATGTCATTAAAAAAATGGTAATGTGGATCGACTAGACAAACAAAAAACCTATGTGAATTTTTCCTCCACGAGTACTTTGAAAAAAACTGACCTAGTTCGATATTTTGAATGTTAAGGTAGGAGATATTTGATAACCACTACTTTTCTGGGTCAATGGACGTATAGTTCTGAATCATAGAAGTCATCAAAAATTGTCAAAATTAGCGACTTGTGTCCTCGCCGCCGCGCTTTGTCTAAGGAATAGTGTTCCAAGTTTCCCGTTCAAGTCTCTTTTAACTAAAATATCTTGATACTACATTTGCACTAGAGTATGTGGAAATAATTTCTCTAAGGAGGTAACGAGATTGGTTGGCGCCAAAACATTTTTATAGAATTTTTGACAGACAGACAGACACACAGAAACTTTTTTCTCTTAAATTTAATATCTCGTCGTTTCATGACATTCTAAACTTATTTCAACAAAAAAAAAACCGTTGCCTAAGGAATCACTACATCCACATCCAGATTTTCCATTCGTCAATTTAAAGGAAGGACTAGATTTGCACTCTAGTATATGGAAATTATTGGACATAGAATTATAGTAATATTTGGAGCAGATGTCACAGAAAAGTACGAGGAGTTGGTTTCTACCATATACGTTAAAAATGAAGTTATTAGTTTACCTTACTTATTTTCCCCTATTCACAACCAACCCATTCAATGGAATCATCTCAATCAGATGTTGCGTGTACTAACTTCCAAGTAAATACCTATCTCAATTTTATGTTATCAAACCCATTAACAATGGAGCGGAGATGGTGGTGTTTGAAAAATATTAGAAAGAAATCTGAGGCCTTGGTTTCTAGTGTATACACCAAATCCCACATTGCTATACTCTTACCAGCTTGATTTATTTATTTTCCCCTATTTACTCCTATTTAATCCTCAACACTTCAACGGATCATCTAAAAATATAATCTACGTTTATGTCCACTTGCTCATGCTTGCTTGTTTATCAATGCCATAAATCCATAATAGACAACCTTATTATGAACTGTGAGTTACAAACAGTTATAAGGAACATATTTCACAGCAATCCATGTATTAAGAAAAAATCTGTAACTAAAAATGTATACATGTTAATTAGAGTTATTGAATACAAAATTAGAGCATACAGTGCATTCACGAAGGAGGTTGCCGAAAAGGAGAGACTTTTTTATTATAGATTTTTTGCAAAAAACTTATGATAAATAATGCTGCTTTCGTAAAAAAAACCTTATATGGTCATTGATGATGGTATACAATGTATCACCAGTTAGTTATTTATTGTTTAGCGAGTTACGAAAAAAAATCTACTTTTTTAAAGACCTCAAGTACCTAAACAAAATATTGGATCGGCAATGAAACTATTTAATAATAATAGGATGGGTAAAAATTAGAAAAAATATAAATACTAAGAGGAAGCTGTTTACTTTTAGTATCAACAAATCATTTAATTCTAAACAATTATTCTATATAACTCATTTCAATAAGCATTTCTCAGTCCTCTTAATTTTCATTGTTTTATAATTTTGTGTTACCTCCTTTTAAGTTTGCTATAAATCCAGAGAATATATTTTTTGTTTTAAAACTACAAACAGGAAGAAATTGAGTGGTGTAATTATTAGATGGTTTCGCAGGCCATTCGACTGGGCAATATTGTCCAATCCATTCTTCGCAAAACTGCTGATTTAACTACTCTCTCACCTGTAGGGTAGAATTAGCGTGACGTCAAAATAAATTGCTTTGAATAAAGTAAGGACCAACAGTTCTCTTTCAAGAAATACGGCACCAGATACTAATTTCTTTATGACTCTAGAATCGGAAAACGAAGTCTCGGTTTTTCGATAAAAATGAAAAATGACGGAACCCAGCTGTAATTAATGGATTTGAATTATATTTTTTGCAATGAGTTTCTCATACTGAGTACCTACAAAAAAGTTTACCCTTTAAAAATTGCCGCTTTTTACTTGGGGGTAGTTCTCACCTCCTCTAGAGGGGTGGGCAAAAAAGGAAAATAGTAATCACCGAATCTGATATAGAATCATATTGCATGAGAAAAAGGTTGTATAATTTTTCATGAAAATTTATATTTTCCAAGTTATAACAATTTGAAGATTACGATTTTATTTTTAAAAAATTGGTAGGTACCTAGAGACTGTTCATCGTAAATAACTCAAAAGTCTTACATTTGTGGAAAATTATAAGTTTATGTTTTTGTGTTAATTTCTGTTCCATGAATAGTTTTAAAAATATGAGACTTTAAAAATGGCGCTCGAGCGTTTACCAGTCGAGATATAATGTTCGAACCTCAAATATGTCACGAACAATCAGTATGATGTTATAAAACACATATAATAGAAATTAAAGGCTTGAAGTACTTTTTGATATTTTTTTTTCTATCCGTACGGCTTGAAAAATAACGATGTTATGTGCAAAACATGGCGCTTTGTAATTTTTTTAAATAAATCATCGAATACATGCATTTTTTTCAAGTTAAAGTACACGCCTTCTAGTTATTAAAAAAAAAATAGGCTGCCCCTTCTTATTTGCCCGCATGCTCCCATTTTGACGTCACTTCCGGTAAAATTCCATGACGCAGGCAAAATTTGCTTATATGAAAAGTGGCTTCCTGAAGGTCTGTGGTAGTACTTACTCACTCATACAAAGTTTTTCATGTATCTTATTCCTAGGAAATCTGTACAGCCTGCTCTCTACCCACATTTATGTAAACTGCAGCATCAGTAAACACAATTTTGTGATAAATAGTACTAAACGGTTGACGTCTACCCTCGAACAATTTTTTTTTTATTTAAAGTACAGTAAGTATTTTGTTTTCCATATAATAATCTTCTATAAAAGATTTACTTAAATTTAATTATTGGTAGCGTCTTCTCAAAGAAAATTGCGGATATTTCTTCACAGAATTCATGACCAGCAATATGGCTGTATTGTTCCCATTAACTGTTTTTTATGTTCAGTTTTATTAAATGTTCCTAAAAACTTTTTTAGTACTTGTCAAGAAATCACGTATTGGGAAACCTTTCATGAAATATGTAAATTGTATGTTAGGTTAAAACCTACTCAATTCCATTTTATTAGAAACATTTATTTACATAGTTAACATATTTTATATTTCGTTTAGGAAATAGTTTTAATATTTTAGAATACTTCATTTAACACTATTTTGACAATATTGACAATTATGAATTCTTGTCATTTAAAGAAATATTTACCAAAATCTTAATTCAAGGGAAACACGAAGAAGCTATGGGATAATAATCGCAAAAGCATACATGTTACTATGCTCTTGTCTAGTGTGTTTCCAAATATTTTTCCCAAACCTTAGAAAGACTGCTTTTAATTAAAGATCTGGAATACGTAAATTAATTACTTAGAAATCTTTCTATAGGATGTTACAACGGACAATTTCTAGTATTAACAAAATAAACTTACTTTCGTGATACATCCTGTAAGTAGTATAACTTTTTATAGTTACTTAGGATCTTTAATAAGTAGAAATTTCTTGCTTAATTTGCAAAAAAAAATTTCACCTGGAGATAATATGCATATAATCTTAAATTGAAATACTTAAGAGAACCAGAAAGAATTATTACTTCCACACCCACGTAGTGGATTGGAAGTATAGCAATCGTAAAAAAAATTAAAAAAATATTTTTTCTTGAAATAGGTTTGGAATGTCATTAAACGTAGAGATTTTAAATTTGAGCGAAAGAAAAATTTCTATCTGTCTGTCGATCTGTCTGTCTGTCTGTAACTTTCTTTGTCCGCACGTTTTCTTCGGAACGGTTTAACTTGAAATTTTGAACACATATATACCATAACGAGATCTGGAACTGGATTGTTTTCTGAACATATCCGGTGAAGGGTTGGGGATAAATAGGGGTAAATACGGGAAAATAAGTAAAGCAAGCGGGTAAGAGTACAGAAACTTGAAATTTGGTGTATGTACTAGAAGTCAAGGCCTCAATTTTTTTTGTAATATTTTCCATCCATGCCGTTTAAAATGAAATAACCCTTAACGTTAAAACACCGTGTATTGCCATATACTGGTAGTATATGAAAGTTTTGGCTTTATTTCTAGTTCGTAGTAATGGCTGATTTATTGATTCAGTTGATCATTTTGTGTGGTGAGTGAGTTGAGAAAACTTCTCGCCTTTGGTTAAAGAGGTAAGTAGATGTTGTTGATTAGTGGGGTAATGCTTTTTGCTCTCAAATTTGTCATACTAAATTATTGTAATTTTTTTAATTATATTTCGAAGCTAGGTTAAATTTGAGACAGTGTCAATGTTTGCTCTAGGATTAGATTAACAGTGTCAATGTTTTCTATTGGATTATCATTACCACTGTGAAGGTTTCCAATAAGAATTATTTATGTATATTTTCTTATGAGTGTAGATGCTTTTTGCTACAAGACCAAGGCGACCTGATGCTAGAAAATGTAAAATCTACTCACAAGAGACAATGAAAAAGCCTGATAAACGTAATAGGGTGAATAGGAAGTTTGCAGAATGTTTAACCAATCACGAAATAAGAGAGAGATTAGAGAATGAAGCAGATGCAAAAATAAAAAAGCTAAGGAAAAAGAAATGAGAAAGGGAAAGGGAAAGAGAAAAAGAAGAAATAAGCCATCTGTAGAAGAATCAAACTCATCAGAGAGTCAAATTACTTATCAATTTAGAAAGTGATGAAGATAAAGAAGAGAACTTCGATGATCTCTTTGAGTTCATGGACACTCTAATTACTTTTAAAGGGGTCATTACTTCAAATAAAGAAGTCCATTCATGAATCATTTTAGCAAAATATGGTAATGCACATTATGCCGAAAAAGTCTTAAATGTAAGTGAAAATGTGGCGGAAATCAACTTTCTAAGATAGAAAGGGCTATATTTTGTATATCCAGATGTTGCTGACAGAGAAAAAATGAAAAATTAAAATAACAGATGTTGTCCGACTATTGGAAGATCCCTCATGTTCAAAGAGGAAAGGATTATTTCAAATTATTTCAAAACTTGCACCATAATTTGTTGAAATAAATTCGTTTATTTTGCTATTTATTTTAAGATGTGTTATAACTTTCGTTTAGTTAAGTAAAGTATGCAAGAATTTCTTGTTTATAATAGTTTCTTACTTACTTACCGTCACAATGTTCTTAATTTAGTTAATATTATAATGATCAGACTAGGTAAATAAAAATTAAATAATTAGTTTCTCTTATTTTTCCCCTAAAAAAATATGCTAGGGATATCAATGATTAAACATTGTCATAGATCGAATTTAAAGGTGAATTAATAGAATGTGTCAATGTTGTACTTTCTATGGGGTGACATTGATACCTGACAATATTAAAAAAAACAACAATTTATCGATCAGGTTATAATTATTTTGAAAAATTATTAGTTAAAAAATATGAATCTATAATGATATTATCCATTCCATGCAAATTAAGGCTTAATAGAAGTAACCATTATTTTATATATACATTTTAATGAAAATGTGTCAATATTTACCCCTTTTACCTTATACGTATATATTATAATGACATCAGGAACTAGATTATATTTTGGTATTACTTCGTTGAAGGGTTGGGGTGTAAATAGTGGTAAATAGGGGTAAGTAGAGGAAAATAAGTAATGCAAGCTGGTAAGAGTACAGAAACTTGAAATTCGGTGTATGTACTAGAAGCTAAGGCCTCAGATTTTTTATAATATTTCTCAACCCCCCACCACACCCCACTTCATTATTAAAGGGGTTGATAAAATAAAATAAAGATATTCACTTGAAATTTGGTTCAAGTTTGTATCATAACAACATCTGGAATTAGATTATATTTTGAGATGATTCCGTTGAACGGTTGGGGGTTAAATAGGGGTAAGTGAGGGAAAATAAGTAAAGCAGGCTGGTAAGAGTACAGAAACTTGAAATTTGATGTATGTACTAGAAACCAAGGCTTCAAAATTTTTTATAATATTTTCCATCCCCCCACCACCCTCCACTCCATTATTAAAGGGGTCGATAAAATAAAATTGAGATATTCACTTGAAAATTGGTAAAAGTATATATTATAATGACATCAGGAACTATATTATAATTTGGGATTATTTCGTTGAAGGGTTGGGGGTTAAATAGGGGAAAATAAGTAAAGCAAGCAGGTAACAGTACAGAAACTTGAAATTCGGTATATGTACTAGAAGACAAGGCCTCAGATTTTTTATAATATTTCTCAACCACCCCACCACCCGTACTGCTTTATTAAACGGGGTTGATAAAATTAAACTGAGATAATCACTTGAAATTTGAAATGCGTTTGTATTATAACGACATGGAACTATTTTGAGATGATTCCGTTGAAGGATTAAGGGTTAAATAGAGGTAAATAAGGGAAAATAAGTAAAGCAAGTTGGTAAGAGTACATAAATTTGGGATTTGATGTATATTCTAGAAGCGAAGGCCTCAGGTTTTTTTTATGAAGATTTTCCATACCCCCACCACCCCAACTCCCTTATTAAAAGAGTTGATAAAATTAAATTGAGATTTTGACTTGAAATTTGGTACACGTATGTATTATAACGACATCTGAAACTAGATTATATTTTGACACGATTCCGTTGAAGGGGTGGGGGTAAGTAGAGGTAAATGGGAAAAACCAGTAAAGCATGCTGTAAGAGTACAGAAACTTGGAATTTGGTGTATATACTAGAAACCAAGTTCTCAGATTTCTTTCTAATATTTTTCTATGACATCTGCCCCATATATTATTAAAATTCTATGACCAATAATTTCCACATACTAGAGGGCAAATATAGTCAAAATGTTTTCTTTACAGTGACTGGGATGAAAAATCTGGATGTGGAAGTAGTGACTCCTTAGGCAGCGTTTTTTTCTTATTTATGAAATCCACAATAAAAAAGTTCTCTTGGTAACCCCATTCGTGTAAGAACTAATATAATATGTAAATATGTATGTTCGCTTTTAATTAGAAAACTTCTGAATAGATTTGGGTACAATTTTCTTCACATAATATAATAATTCTCTGAGAAAGCTTTCAGCTATTTATTAATGGTCAATCTAGGACTATAAGAAGGTAAGCAAGCGTCAGAACAAAAAAGTGGTATTATTGAGTGGATATTTACTATTAAATACAGTTGGATTAATGTTTATTAAGTAGGTAGAAAAATTCTATATGTGCTGGTTGGCTGATGCCTAAATATCCAACTCGGCGACGATTATGATTACTCTTGTAAGTTTCTTTATTAATTTATTTACTTATACACATTCAAGTAATGCTTTGGGACTGTACATGTTGTAGGTATTAATGTTTCAGTCTTCATTAAATATTCTGATTTGCTCTAAAGTTCATTTGAGTGTACATTCTACTTTCCATTGTGAAGAATTATATTTAGTAGTATATTACACTAAAATCTAAAAAAAGAGAATAGTCTGATACCATCCCATTTTGTCTAGAAGTGAAATATCCTGCAAGATATTCTAGGAGATGAGAAAGTACTTCTGAGGCCTATACATTTTGTCAATAAAAATCCATATACTTTTTTTCCTATGCTGTTTCCATTTGAAGTTATTCATCTTTAAAGATTATATTCTGAAGGAAGGTTTTTGCTCACAACTTCCAACTACTGATTGGGGACCTGGCTTATTTATTAGGTTAGCTTTAGCTAGCTTGCTTGCTTTTAGCTAGCTTGCTTGCTTTTAGCTAAATTGGGGACCTAGCTTGTTTATTAGGTTAGCTTTAGCTAGCTTGCTTGCTTTTAGCTAGATTGTGGATCTACCTTGTTTATTAGGTTAGCTTTAATTAGTTAGCCTGCTTTTAGCTAGATTGGGGACCTAGCTTGTTTATTAGCTTAGTTTTAATTAGTTTCCTTGCTTTTAGCTAGATTGGGGACCTAGCTTTAGATTAGCTTTAGCTAGCTTGCTTGTTTAATCTAGATTGGGGACCAATCTTGTTTATTAGGTTAGCTTTAGCTAGCTTGCTTGTTTTAGCTAGATTGGGAACCTAGCTTGTTTATTAGGCTAGCTTTAGCTAGCTTGCTTGCTTTTAGCTAGATTGGGTATCTAGCTTGTTTATTAGGTTAGCTTTAATTAGCTTGCTTGCTTTTAACTAGTTTGGGGACCTAGCTTGTTTATTAGGTTCGCTTAAATTAGCTTGCTCCAGTTGCAGGTTCGATAATTTTGGCTGGAATTATAATAAAATTATATATATTTCACACATTAAGTAAAAATTTCTGTTCCAGTTCTTCTTGCTATCCCATCTTGTCTAGAAAACTAGGATTGGAGTACCCTAATGCCTTTTACCTTTTAAACTTTGATACAGGTTTTCAGAATTTGAGAGACATATTTAAAGTCCAATTTTCTATAAAAAGCATCCTTGTTTTATTTTATACTACAAACAACTAATTTGAATAGGTCATTAGCAAAAGCTGTAAAATTTTTAGCAAGCAATAGCATTTCACTCATATTTACGAAGAGAAAAATTATTTTAAAGAATAATGACAAGAATGATAGCTGAGTAGCAGTTGACATTTATTGTAACTGGATATCTACGACTGCTTTAAAGAAATAACGGTTAGATATGCCATGGCAGGTCAGTACAGTGCATAATAATTTTGAGTCTGCATGTGTATTTGGTATTTTTCATAACAGTTGTCTACTGACCAATATTGACCGTTTTATTTATACCCTTCAAAGTGATAATGGACTTCATGGCTAAAGATAATGTTATTTAAATTCATTAAACCGCTAGATAATTTAATTGGCTACTGCGACTCACATAGAGTATACAAACTTTGCATAAATTAAATCTTGAAGAAGTGGCTAAAGATAATGTTATTCGAATTCATTAAAACGCTAGATTATTTAATTGGCTACTGCGAGTCACATAGTGTATACAAACAAACTTTGCATTAAGTAAATCTAAAAAAAATGGAAATATCTTGATATACAATTTAACTCAAAGTTGATTTTTGTGCACTGGTATCCTTGAATGTCCAGGAATCCAGAAGAAAATGATTTAAATAGAATATTAATTTTTCTTAAGTAAAGTAATTACATGCAATTTTTTTTAAATACGTACTAAAACTAAAATAATATACCATCCTATCCATCACTTCGTCATTGATAGTTATCTTTATTACCGCATAGATTTTAGAGCATTTTATTAGTTATATGCATGAAGATGAAGTTTCTTTGTCAGTTACTTTAATGTAAAATATGTTGTAACTTTTAATTCAAAAAATCACTACTACACATAAGTATACATTCCCGTTAGGTAACTTTTGTTACATAAAATTATTATTTCATACTTTTGCAATCTTGTAATTTAAATCAGGATTACCTTATATACAACATAAAAAATATTAGATAGGTATACGTATATTCATTACTTCGACACCATTTACCACTATGCTAATTAAAATTTATAGCCGGTATAAACCATTACACTTCAAATAGTTCTTTGTCAGATATAAACCCCAATAAACTAAACTACCCCATACAGAATAAATACCCTAATAAGAATTTTTATAATCAAATATTTACAGTAATATTCCCATTCAAATATGTATAACTATCTGTAGCCTAATAACACTATCATAAATTTTTATATGTAAATTACTTTTGACTTCTGTAGTATCTAGAAGCTAAAAGGGTTTAAACGGTTTACAGTGGCATAAATTTAGCATAATAGGTGTTGAACGTTTTGAGGTTTGGGGAGAGATGTTACAACATTGTAGGGTGGGGCCGTAGTCTTGCATTGGGCGGGTCCAGTTATAAACCACGCCTAGAACACACACGTGCGTTATGAAATTTTTGTTCTGCTTTAATCTGAAAATTAATTTCTGATATTTTAGTTGGTTAAAAAGCATCTTTATTATTTACGATGGGTAATTGACGAAAGGCACAATTATATATTGAAATACAGACGTTGTATGGAATAATCAGAGGAAATATTAAAGTTCAGATCAAGAGACGCTGTTTCTATGTTATGATCAACAGCAACTGAATAGCAGAACCTGAAATAAGGGATATTGAAAATTAATTAATTTAATAGTTTACGAATGCGAGAGATTATATAAAAAATTGTTTTATTGATTTTATTTAAAAGCTAACATATTTGAGAAAAACTATTTTCTGTTCTGCTCTATACCCAGTGTGTGGCAGTTCAGTCATTCTTGTTTTATATCAGAAATAAGAGTGCTAATAATTTATAGTGGTTATTAAATAGATGTGCTATTATTGATTGATCATGATTTTTTGTACTACATGCTTTTAACTGACATGTAAGTTTCGACCTTCCCTGGATCCAATCGTATCCAGATGAAGTCAACTTGGGTGGCGAAATGGTGATCCAAAGTAATGTTCAGTGTGTTGGTGTATTTGTATTGGGTTCACATCAAAGGTTTTTATGCCTCTTCAGAACTTTCCGTTCGTCTGCCGTTCTATCTATATCCATATCTATTTACATTAGGAGAGCAGTCATTCGCACATCAGGTTCATTTTAGAAATTAAAAAACGAAAATATAAATTGATTAAATACATAATTGCCTAAATAAGAGGGAGAATGAAACATCAAGCCAGTCAGTATTAAATAGTATACCCTGTCGGCCTGTCTGTAACTTTTTTTGTGCGCACGTTTTCTCTGGAACGGATGAAGATAATTTTGTACACGTATGTACTATAACGAGATCTGGAACTGGATTTCTTCAAATTATCCAGTGAAGGGGTCGGGGGTAAATAGGAGAAAATAAGTAAAGCAAGCTGGTAAGAGTACAAGAATTTGGAATTTGCTGTATATGCTAGAAGTTAAGTCTTCAGAATTTTATTGCAATATTTTCCATCCCACCATACATACTCCATTATTAAAAATGGAGATATTCATTTGAAATTTGGTACACGTATATATTATAACGGCACTTGGAACTAGATTATATTTTGAGGTGATTCCGTTAAAGGGTTGGGGGTTAAATAGGGGTAAATAAGGGAAAATAAGTAAAACAAGAGTGATTTGGTGTATATACTAAAAGCCAAGGCCTCAGATTTCTTTATAATATGTTTCACTGCATTATTAACGGGGTTGATAAAATAAAATTGAGATGTTCACTTGAAATTTGATACACGTATATATTATAACGACATATGGAACTAGATTATATTTTGAGATGATTCCGTTGAAGGGGTGGGAGATAAGTAGTAGTAAATATGGGAAAAGGAGTAAAGCAAGCTGGTATAAGAGTACAGAAACTTGGGATTTGATGTATGTACTAGAAGCCAAGGCCTCAGATTTTTTCATGACATTTTTCAACCCCTCCACCACCTCCACGCCATTATTAAAGGGCTGATAAAATTGAATTGAGATATTCACTTAATGTTTGATACACTTATGCATTATAATGACATCTGGAACTAGATTATATCTTGAGATGATTCTGTTGAAGGGGTGGGAAGTAAGTAGAGGTAAATAGGGGAAAATGAGTAAAGCAAACTGGTAAGAGTACAGAAACTTGAGATTTGGTGTGTATGCTAAAAGCCAAGGCTTCGAATTTTTTTATAATGTTTTTCACTGCATTATTAGCAGGGTTGATAAAATAAAACTGAGATGTTCACTTGAAATTTGATACACCTATGTATTGTACTGTATATAACGACATCTGATTAAGATGGTTCCGTTGAAGGGGTGGGGGAAGGGCGTAATTTAGGAAAATAAATAGAGCAAGTTGATAAGAGTCCAGAAACTTCATTTTTTGGCGTATATGCTAGAAACCAACCCCTTAATTTTTTTATGACATCCATCTCAAATATTAAAATACTTTGACCAATTATTTCCACATGCTAGAGTGCAAATATAGTTGTTTTCCTTTAAAGTAATTTGAATAGAAAATCTGGATGTAGAAGTGGCGATTCCTTAGGTAGCGGTTTCTTTTTATTTTTACACCGGCCTAAATATCGATATTAGGTAATAAAAGTAAATTATTTCATAACTTAGTGACCGTTTTTTAAGTGGTGGTTCAGTTATTTTCATACTTGTTGGTACCTCTTATGTAGTTGCTACAAAGCAAAAGTAAATATCCGTTGATTTGAATTTTTAAGTTAGAGATTAGATTTATTATCAGAGAATATTCCTAATATCCCTTGTACCAAGTACCAAGTACCAATACCGTATAAATCTGTTTTGAATTATTCAACACAGGGCCGGTTTTTCAATGTCCAGTTAAATAGCTTAACTGTCAGATAAATTTATCTGGCAGATAAACTGTTTTTCAATGTGCAGGTAAAATTTACCGGAGGGTTAAACTCACTATCTGAAAGTGAATTTAGCAGAGAGTTGAAAGTGTCAGTTAAGGATTTATTCTACTGTTAGTGGATTTGCACATGCGTATTTGGTTCAATTTAAGACAATTCTAAAACACTCTAACCTAAAACCCAATGTGATTGATTGATATGTTCGTTTTAAATTTGTGATTTATATTAAATATATTATTGCCAATAATGAATAATAATAATAACAATATTCTGGATATGAGTGATGATGACTATGATATTATACAATTTATAAAGAAAGAAAGGAGACCCTATAGGGAACGAGAAAATAATTTTGAGAATTATGATGATAAAGATTTTTTAATTAGATTTCGACTGTGTAAAGAAACTGTTTTATATATCGTTGAGATGATAGAGGACGTTGCAAGAATAATTCTGAAGAATTTGTACGTCTTCAAACATAGTGCGTGTGTTTGAGGACGTTTATCGTAGAAACCCACATAACATCTCGTGGATATGTACATTCATAGCATATACATTAGCTGCTGGAATTTGAATATCTATTTTTCAGTATACATACGATATGAAATGTATGTTTAGCTACCGTCATCCATCAGTGTCATATACAGTGTATATTGCTGGAGGTATATACATAATAATTTTTACATAACATGTCCATTAAGGTATAATTAAAGTATTATACACGTACTCTAATTTTATCTCATTATCTGATGCGCATGCACTACTAATTTATGGCATAGTGCGTCGGTACACCATGCATATCATTCGTTTACGGATTGTAGTTCCCAACAGCCGGCAGCCATTAAGCCCTATAGTTTTGCGTGCGTAGTGTTTATATGTGATGGAAGTTAACTATTTCTTATTATCTGGATTTTATATTTGCTAATTGCTATACTATGCTGTTACATTTGCATGAAGCTCCCATAATCTAAGAGTATATTTATTATAATGCAATTCTCTAGATTTGTAAATATTTACTTTTTATTTAGGGTTAGAAAATTTGCAAGTTTCATACTTAACTGATTGTGGCAGGTGTGTGTTTAGTTAAGATGGCGCAATGTGACAGAGGCCTAAAAATTTGCTGTTAAATCAAGTCATATTGGGTATGTATTTTATAAATACAGTGAATAAAAATTACATAACAATATGTTTATATTACATAACTTACTGATGGTTGAGAATATATGTAGGACATGAGTAACAATAGTATTATACATATGTTCACAATTTGTTAAACTACTGGAAGATATAAAAGTATACGTAAATTTAAAAATTTTAAATATGGTGTAATAATTTAGGTTACTTTGTAAATGTAAAGTTTGTGTGTTTAAAACAGTTATATAAAATATATTTCTTGTTAAACTGTCTGTGTCTTATTACCTGTTATATGAATAACTCTGAAGTTAGTTCCCACGAACATTATAGCACTTGAATACTTTTATTCGACGCGTGCTGCACCAATCATGTTGGTATCATCGAGATGATTAAAACTATTTGTTTTAATCATCAAAACTATTTGTTTTAATCATCTCCCGATGATGCCAACATGACTGGGGAACACGCGTCGAGTGCAGTGTTCAATAAGTGTTTTGATGTCCGTGGAAACTACTCCAGAGATATGTAGTGTATATTTGTAAAATATGCGATTGTGTATATGGTGTTTGTGTGTCATATCCAATGTACATTGCATATGTTTATGTACGTTCATTGGACATGAAATAGATATGAAAGTCGGCGACAAACGTATATGCTAGGAATGTTAATTCCACATCCATTAGATGTACATTAGATATACTTTCTACATCTTGTGGATATACATATCCATAGATTGAATATACAATGTATGTACATTGCATATCATTTTGTTATGTGGGAATATTCTTGTAAAATGATTGTGGTATGCTGAGTGCTATAGCTTTGACGGAATATCCTGGACTCATATGTGTCGATTGACCGATTGATTGATTCATTTGCCAGCGTAAGGAGGACATCCAATCTAGAGGTTCTTTCCAACCTGCAGCTCGATGGCCAGCCGAACGGCCAAATTCAGTCGCTCGGTCGTCTATTATTGCATCCTTCATTCGTTGTGACATATTCGTGCCATGACTGGGTGCCTCCACCCGACCGCTCAACGGACGCCCGAATTCGCGTGCCGGAACAAACCCTGGATGCTTTTATATACCGCCGGACCGGCTGCATACGCTGGATTGGATATGGGACAGCAGCGAGAGCCACATGACACTTGGGGTAGGAATATTGGATGGGAAGTGTAGGTGTTTGTGAAATGCTTCTTTTAAGTTTCCAGGCTTCCTTTTAGTTTCCATGCTTCTTTTTAAGTTTCTATCTATCATCATATCCTCATTTATTCTTCTTCTAAGTTTTCTGTTTCTAAATCTAGCAGTGTGCACCTCCTCCTGCCCGCTTGAGTTCATATATGGTTTCATGTTTCCCAGAAATCTGTGTTTTCGTTTTAACGTCCTGCGTCAGTACGTCCACTTCATTTGTCTGTGACATACTAACATTAGCTCGCCACAAGGAGCCTTTTCTTATTTACCGTTCCACAGGGAAATATCCATTTACGATGAAAGTGCAAGGAAGCCCTGTCTCGCGGTAGAAAGAGCTCTTTACAGCGTGTTATGAAATAGAGGTCCGAAAGAATATTTTGCACACCCCGTATAATACTTTTCTTTTGTAGTAATTAGTTTCAACTTCCGCTTTAATTAGATTTTGAATTGATAAATTAAGTTAAGTTAATGAAGTTAATAAGGAAATTAAGTTAATGTTGAGTTAATAAATGAAATTAATATAGCTTAGCTTTCTGTAACCACCTGGTTTGTGATGTATGGCTTATCCTCCTTTCTTGGCTGATCTCTTACACATCACTTCATATATCTGTCACTAATGCGTCCCACTAGGGTTTGTTGTTGCAGGGTAATTTATGAGTTTATGACATGAACCACTTGATACCTAGCATTGGGTCGTTCGATTGCACGTTTTACTTTCATTTAATTGCATCCAATTTTCAAGTTGTTTATATACGCTTTTAGTGATGGTATAATCAAATATCAGCTAAATGAAATAGCCAGACTTATGCTAATTTATATCGACTAAAGTAAAATTGTCCACGCTTTAATTGAACACAATTTCCCACGATTTCCCATAGTTTTAACTGAGTTCATTTGAGATTCCCTAGGAGCCACTTCAACGCGTCTGCCTTCATCGACGAGCAAACTCGAACTCCATGTTCTGGACTCATGTGTGTTGGTTATAAAAATTTGTATTCATGTTTTGTCAAAAAAGTGAAGTAAAATCGTTTTCTTAAAATTACCACCCAGAGGAGATGTGAGAATGATTTCATATACCCTCATGAGTATTCATAAAAGGTAAGTATATTTAATGAGTATTGATGAGGGTATTCTGTTAAACAAGTTGTCATATTCTGACTATTCACATGACCGCTGAGAGGAAATCATAGATCATAGCTGTGCAAACTAATGTTCAGAATGTCATTATTTAAAAAAAATTTCAAGAACCATTCACACAAATTTATTTGCCAAGTTCCTTGGCAATATTGTAAATGAATTTTGTGGTTGAGAAAATGCATACCCTTTAAAGTTGTTTGATCTTCCAGGACCTAAAATAATAAACTTGGATTTTATGAACAAATTCGTCTCATCCTGGAGATACCTTTTTTAAAGGAAAGTATTTTGGGACATTTGCAAAAAACTAGTAACCATTTCAATGACACTTTGACAACACTTAATGATTCAAATTAATGTAAACGTACATATAATAATAATAATAATAATAATAATAATAATAATAATAATAACATTTTTTTGATTATAGTTAATTTCACAATAATATTAATAGTGTAATTAAAGATATACGTTCGAAAATCTATAGGAAACATGTTGACCACATTTTTTACTAACATCTTGTTAATATTACCTAAAGGATACTTCAAAGGGTTTTTTGTACGATTGATTATTTAGGAACTAAAATTTGTATCAATGTAAATTAAAGCATTTCATAAAATGTATAAGAATTTAACTAAAATGACGTCATAACGTGCGAGATAGAAGTAGGCAATTTGACCAAATGCCGACAAAACATACTGTGGAAGTGTACGAATCTTATTATTCTTGTTTCTTTTTCAGCATTTTACAATTTGCCTAATATAAGCTAACCAAAACACTTCATTCAGTTATCTTCGATCGCTTCTTTGGTTCGAGGAATGGTCCAGGTATTGATTAAACCCTTCTTCCCCTTTTCGCTGTAAAATAGTTGTTCTTACTTTTAGTTCAGTTATACTATTGCTGTTTTGTTTCTAAGTATTCCTTGTGATTTGTTACTTCCACATCTACAAAATGGAGTGGAGGCGAAGTAATCGTATTTTTTTTAACATACTTAGAATATCATGAAACGTGGAGACTCAAACTTGAGCGAAAACAATTTCTATCAGTCGGTCGATATGTCTGTCGCTCTGTAACTTTTTTGTTCACACGATTACTCTGGAACAGTGAAAGATACTGACTTGATATTTGGTTTATGTATGTATTATAGCTTTTGGAATTAGCTTATTCCGTTGATGTAAATAGGGGTAAATAGAAGTAAATAAGTAAAGCAAGTTAGTATGGGTCTAGAAACTTGGGATTTGGTGTATATATTAGAAGTCAAGTTCTCAAATTTTTTTGTGGACTAACTTGTTTTAAGAAAAGTGAACAGTGTATAATGCAAGAAAGCTCTCAAAACATGCTTTTTGTAAAATTTCCAGGCATTTTGTGAAATATCTGATTTTGCTTTATACCTGCAACAAAAACAATATTTCAACTAAATAGTTTTAATAAATAATACCTCATTAATTTTGTTTTTGGTTTTGTTTTATAACCCGTCTTCCAAATGACCTCAATGATCCTGTGAAATCAGGGAGATCTAGATTTATGTGAGTAAAGGAAATGGGGCCCTATAGTTTAAAATGGAATTCGAACTACTTCTCGGAGTCAAGTTATAATTAGAAATTCTACCGCTGTACGTGAGGCTCGAAGTAAATTGATTGATTATTTGATAAAAACATTTTTTTAAGTAGACAACATATCATCACATAATATTTGTCGAACTGTTAGCAGCGTGAAATTGAAAAAATATTAATTCACAGATTTGAGTCAGTTGAACTACACTATATATTAAATTATAGTATATAAGTATAAGAAATTTATGTGCTGGTTTTATCAGATATTTTACTTTTTTCATTTAACATAATATTTAACATTTTACTCGTTTGAAGAAAAAAGATATATAAGAACCTATAACCATAGCTCTGCTTTTCATCTACCACATTATATCGTATTTATTATCTGACCTAAACATTTTTTTGATCAGATATATTTTAGGTCACATCTTCTACAGGGTGTTTAAAAAAAACGTATCAGCATTTCTTGGGCAGTTAGTAGTAGTAAAAAAATATTTGAGTTTACTTAATAAATGTTCTTATTATTCACAACATATTAACATACGTTTCGTGATTCATGAAATGTTTTAGTTAGTCTCCCTTTGCTGTATAGCACATCCGACAATCTGACGTGGTCTGTCGCAGCTGACTTTTATAGGTGAACGGACTGTTTCCGAGGCTCTTTCCCATCAGTTCTTTGATGACATTAGTCCAATGAGTTGGAATTTGTCCTCTCTTGCAATCTGTTTCCTCCGGCGGTTCTATGCTGTCTTCTGATCGGATCGTGTGTCCCCTTTAAAGAAAATGTAGCTTCATCAGAAAAAATAACGTTCTTTAAAAAAATTGGGTTTTCATTCATTTCATTTTCAGTCCTCATTCAATTCGTGGATTAATTGCACTTTGTATTAATGGTATTTTTCCTTTTTCAACAGACGTACAACATAAGTTTGATTCATGTTATGATTTAAAGCCAGCTGCCTTGTCGAAAGATGGTGGTTTTCCTCACTTTCTAGAAGAATATTTAATTTGATTTCGTTGCTTGTGCTAGGGCGACTAGATCGAGGGGGGTCAGCTACACTGCCAGATTCATCATATGTAGCCACCAATCTACTTACAGTGGATCTAGAAATTTGCTTTTCGGGATACTTGGCATTGAAAACATCACATGCTTCCTGATGAGTTCTCAGCTTATCACCATATCCAACCATCGTCAAAAGTTCTACGCGTTCTCTTTCACTTAAACGTGGCATTGCATTCACTAATTTTACACCGTCTCAGAAGTGTCACAAAACTGAGGTTAAACACGTGCCAGGAATAAAAAAGTTATCGATAGGTTACACAAAAAAGCCTGTATCTCTCTGTTGTTAAGGTGATTGTTTTTTTATTATTGTCTTTGTTTTGTTTTTATGTCAAATGTTTTCATGCTAGTTAAAACAAAAATGTAGGCGACAAGATTTATCAGTCCATAAGAAAGTGGAACATTACTCGTGAATTTGCGAAAGCTAAACTATTTTTGCATAAAATGTTATTTTTCCAAAGGAATGGCTCAGGTAATATCACCAGAAAACTAAAGGAATATACCACCAAAAACAGTAAATAAAAATGTCTGTTTCCATTAAAAAAAATTATGATGGCGTCATAACTCAAAAACCAATGACGTCATAAATTTTGGTATAGTGACAAAATGTAGCATTTACAAAACTACAATCGATCTGTTCGAGGATTTTTTTGAAAAATGACACATACCAAAGATATGAATTTTGTGCATTTCTTTAGGTTCATAACTAAAAACTGAAATCTACGATGAATCAAAAATAAGTTTATTTATGAATATATTAATTTCTAACATCTGAGTTTTTTTGATAATATACATTCTAGTAATTAGAAACTCTAAAATGAATTTATTTTCAAAACATCTGTCTATTCTGAATCGGCATTTCTTTAATTCATTCGATGATATTACTGAAACAAAAAAGTTATAATTATTTATGTTTTGAAAACACAAAAAAATTATAATATCTTTGAAACTAATGACTTTTGGATAATGCATATTTGGGTTCATAATGTAGTAAATAGGCTCTATTATCATATGCTTAAAGGAAAACGTTGAGATACCAGTAACCCTATATACTATTATAATATAATATTATGTAAAGTATTTTTCAATTCAGGCCTCTTAAAAGTATAATCGAAGTTTTTTCACGTCTCATTTCGCCCTTTAGTAACAAATAATGTGTCCAATTTGTTCTATCGCAACATGTGTATTTTAAAGGAATCGTCGATCTTAGATTAGTTTTATTCAATTTAAACTAATGTAACACATGTAATTCACTTTGGTGATATGAGTATTGTATTGCCCGTAGTAAACTACCTATTGTACAGGTGAAGAAATAAAAAAGGCTCATGATGTTCCGTATGATTCGATTAGGTGATCATTTGTTTAGCACGGTTCTATGCACTCCATTTGGTGGTCATTGAATTCAATAAGCCAACAGTGCTCACTTGAGATCTCGTTGAACGATGTTCTCACATCGCCTCTCACTTACTATTTACCTTATTTACCACATCAATAAGAACACCCATTGAACCAAACCGAAAGCAATGAATATTACGTTCTTTGTGTAATAATGATATAATTTCGTTCAAAGGGTTAAAGGCTAAGGGACGATACGCTATACAGTTCATGCTCTTGTTAGTTTCGTAAAATAGGCAGAAAATTAATTGCAGACACAATTATTATGCTAATCCGTCATATTTGCACAGTAATTAAACAGTGATATCTTTTATATTTATGAGACACTACTATTTCTTATTATTTCACTAACCAACTTTTATTATAATACCTATGTTATAGCCATAATATTATACCGACTTTAAAATGTTTAAAAATAAATTATTTAAGGAGATTAAAAAACACGCTTTTAAAAACCGTGGGGCGCCCAATGAGTAAAATGTTGAGTGGTTCTAAATATTTTGAGCGCCCCACGCTTTTACCTTTTTAAATATTCTCACTATTATTATTAACATTATTTTTTCCTTATTAGCTCATTTTTTAATTAACAGTTTCAGTTGATGTTTAAAAGCGTTTCTTCAAATTTTCTTGAATTGTTATTTATTTGTTTTCTATTTAGTTTTGTCTCATTTAGACCAGTATCGTTGTTTGATTCGGAAGCAGTACCAAAGATTAGGGAATTAACAAGATAGGATAGCCGGTGGAAAACCTTTTATCTTTTAGCAATGGCGCCATTGACCTCGACATTTAAATTGGAGTACTCACGCAGTTGCCACAAAGTGACAATCAGACGCAGAAGGTTACATTAGAAAAAGAGGCCAATAGTAAAAAATGGACAACACTGTCCTGAACTCAGCTGACTGTCAGTAGCCAAGGTCACTAAAAAAACAGGTTGCTTTGTAATATATGTCACATGAAGTATTTCTATGTTTATATGTAAGGTATCTATTTGGTTAGGATAGAATTGTACATTAAAATAATAATTTTGAAACTTTTTTCTCTAAAATAAGGAAAACAGCCTCATGCAGCCGTTATCGACGTAGCACTTGTCGATTTTAATGAGCTAACCTATCTTTTAGTAAGCTTGGCCAAATTCGTTTAATGCGTAACCGACAAATCCAGACACTGTTCGCTGGATGTCGTGTCCATATACATATTAACTATATACTATGAGTTTCGTTCGTAACTTGACGCCAAGGAAAGCCTGTTTCTCTATCCTCTAAGAGTACTCTGGGCATGGTGCGCATGATTTAGTGGCGCGAGATTGTGACAGTTTAACTGAATATAGAAGGTAAATATGGTCACAATCTAATCGGAGAAATTGGCCACATGGCCACTGGCCTATTACAAAAGCGCGCTTCCTGACTCCTTCATCAGATTGTGTAATCAGAGCGTGCGTGTAGGATCCCAAGTTCCCAGCAGAGATAGAAAACTATCTCCTTCTCTAGCCTCAATTCCGTACATAGTGGCTTATAGCATGTTACCAGTATATAGTTAATAGGTATATGGTCGTGTCCCTTTAAATTGGAGTACACAACTGTCTTCGTCTATTTCGTCTTCTCCGTCTGACTGTCCTATCTTGTTAGTTCTCTAATCTTTGGCAGTACTACAAATCAAATACATAAAACAGACCTGTCACTTAATAAAATTCCCTATCCATAAATAATATTTTATATTCTTGAATTTTGGCTAAATATTTATACTCTGCTATACGTCGGAAACATCCAGATACCGATTTTCAGATGAATAGACCGTGAATTACAAAATTTACCCGTCACATTAACGCCGCCATTTTGGACTGTTAAATTTCGACTAAATATTTATAATCTACAGCGTCGATCCTCGATAACTCCAATAATAATTTTCACTCGAATTTTTTGAGTTTTTTAGTTTCGATCGGATATTTATAATCTGCTACCTCAAAAAATCCCTACATGCCAATTATTAGTAGAATTGGATACAATAAACTGCCCGCCATCTTGAAAATGCCACCTTGGATTTTGATATAAAAAATGTCAAGTAATATTGTCATGTGAACCATATACACAAGCAAAATTTCAAGTCAATGTGACATCTGGAAGTGGGTAAATAGGGGTAAATAGAAGGAAGTAAGTAAGGCTAATAAGATCCTAGAAACTTGGGATTTGGTGTATATATCAGAAGCAAAGATCTTAATTTGTTAATGAAATTGTCCGCCTCCACCAACATCCTCACTCTATTATTAAAAGGGCTAATAAAATAAAATTAAGATATTGACTTGAAATTTGGTACAGGTTTGCATTGTAATGAGATCTGGAACTAGATTATATTTTGAGTTTACTCCGGTGAAGGGTTGGGGGATAAATAGATAAATAATTAAAGCAAACTAACAGGAGTCCGGAGACTTAATTTGTTTATTACATCTCCCACCCCCACCACCACTCCCACTTCATTATTAAAAGGGTTAACGAAATAAATTTGTGATTTAGTGTGTACCAGAGCAAGAGTTCTCAACAACCACCCTCACCCCCATTAAACGTCGATCAGTCGACGTGGCCCATCGCTTTATGGGTTTTTGGGTGAGACGATTTCAAACATTAATATTCTATGAGTAATTATTTTTACCTACTGGATTTCAAATATAATATCAAAATGCTTTCGTTTAAAGAGACTTGAATGGGAAATCTGGATGTGGAAGTAGTGATTCCTTAGGCAGCGGTTATTTATTCTATTAACCCCTTTAATAATGAAGTGGAGGGGGGTGGGGATGGCAATGTCATAAAAGAATTTGAGACCTTGGCTTCTAGTATATACACCAGATCCCAAGTTTCTGGACTCTTACTAGCTTTATTTATTTACTCCTATCAACCTCACAATCCTTCAACGGAATAAGTTGAAGAATAAGAAGGCATAATGGAATTTGATTCTGAGGAAATTGCAAGATTTGTTAAAAGTCCAAAATGAAAGGTAATTCCCAAAAGTTCTTTTAGGTCGCGATGAATTAAACTTAAAATATCAATAAATGATGTAAAATCTTAGTAATTATCACATTGTAAACCATTTGTGGGGTGCAACAACTCCTGTAGCCAGGCTCAAAACTCGAGGTAGTCAAGGAACACGGAGGACAAAGGATTTAAGTACCCCCTTCCGTCAGCGTGAATGAGATACCACTATTAAAAATTCAGTCCTTGCTCTAAAGAGATGCATCACCGAGAGGAGGCTCGGTCATTAGCGATAATACTAGAGATATCTCGCGTTCTCCGTTTTAAATAGTCTTTCGCGCCTACTTGTGGCTATGGACACGGTGACGTTTAATTCCACTACACTCACGGGAGCCACATTAACCCCACTAAAACTAAAATTAAAATAAGGAGGTCCTGCAGTAATGGATACACCAAAAAAACTTTTCGCGGTGAGCAGATGAGCAACGAAGCTAAACATTTGGAACTGAAAGTAAATAGTAAACTCTTCTAGACGTAATAAGTACCAAAACCATATGAGTCGTATGGGAATACAAAAAAATGGTAAGCAAGCCAAAGATAGTACACTGACTGTACCAAGTGGTTCTGCTACCAACAATAACCGTGTGCCTTTCTTGTAGAACTAGAAAAAGTGAGAGGATGAGTACACTTAGAAAGGTGCAAAGACTAGCGTGTCTAGGTTAGCGGTTGCAATTTCAACAACGTCTAAACAGCCATAATAGATCTGGTCTCTGATCTCCACTACACTTAGTTGTGAAGGATAAGGTACTGCTAGCAACATACAGACTGAAAATAAATGAATGCCGTACATTTCAAGAAAAGAATATCACACCGAGGTATTTTTAAAAATTTGAAAATAATTGACTATTTAAGTAGTTACATAGAATCAGTTCAAGCCGTAACTGCCGAAAAACCTTCTGGGTGTACATACCTGATACGGGAGACGAGGAAATAAGACAGTTTCGAAGACATCATCATCAATGCGGAATACTGATGGAACAAAAACATCAAGAAGCATTAATATTAGTATGAACCTGGAAAGTAAGGGAATAGTGTTCCAACTGACAGCTATATAAGCCTGTACCTGATAAATAGTATATAGGTGTACATTCATAGGGGAACTTGTATCATGGATAACCAACCAGATTACAATTCTAAAAGGAGTAGCAACATGTTCCAAAAGTGTAAAACTTTGTCATAAATTTCTGGTAAAATGAATTGAATACAATGGGATACCAAGGCAGTGTAAGCTATGAGAGAGCAGACAATCTGGCCCTAAAGCGCAAAACAAGAGCCTTGCCTATCACAGATGAGGCAGTCGGGTGAGTTCATTATTTATGGGCCATCAAATAAAAGATCAGCGAATTGTTAAAGAAGATAGCTGTTATGTGGTTATTTTGGCAGGATACTGTAAACTAAACAAACCCGGGATAATTCAAAATGTCGGATGTGTGGTGAAGATGAAGAGACTCATCCTCAACACATTATGTGAATGCCTAGCCTTGATAGCAGGGATGGATGAAGGCTTTCATACTTGGGGACATCACTTACGATACTGGAAGCGATAGCCAAAACTCCCATCGACCGTATACTCGCCTTCTCGGAAGGGACGAGTCTACTAGGCTATCAAGGCTAAGAAGTGCAATTAACTTAAGCTTCGCACTGTGTTTTCCCAGCATCGTAACTCATAAGGAAAAAAATTAACAACCGATGATACTTTTCAACGGTATTTTCTATACTCCACTCGCACTCAACTCGAGACGTCCCTGGATCTCTCATAGATAGTATTAATCAGTAAATTAGTTAATAGTAACTGATGGGAGGAAACCGAAAGACCAACTAAAAAATAAAATGTCTTTGAAACAGAATCTGTAGTGCATCATGCTTAATTGTAATAGTAACCCGTAAGGGAAAAAATTACCAAACGATGATACTTTTCAACAGTATTTTCTATGAAATAAGAGTTAATAAATCTCTTCTTTAATCCACTCGCAGTCAGCGCGAGGCGTTTTTAGATCTCTCATGGTATTAATTAGTATATTAGTTAATAGTAACGGAGGGGAAGAAACCGAAAGACCAACTAAAAGATAAAATGTCTTTTAAACAGAATCTGTAGTGCATCATGCTTAATTATAATAGTAGGTGTATATTTATTTAACAATGTAATAGGAGGTGAGAATTTACCAGATAAGCTACACTGTATATTGTTGCTAATGGAGTGAGCAATAAGTTTCCGTGTTATCGACGATCACGTGTGCCTCTGTGTCGTATAACTATCCATCATCGGTAATCTAGCGACACCATCCCCGTGGGGTCCCCACCAACCCCGCCCACTGCTGAACCAGGCCGATAATGCACCTTCTGATTTATACCTCTACAACCGCTCTTGATTTACACTCGCGTGCATTATCACTTCGCCTATGCGCTGGATATCAATAAATCAACTGCTGCAAACTTGTGCCATAATTTTTGTTCTTATGGCAGTTATATATTTGACTCAGCTGAGAACCGTTTCAGTGTGAAACATATAATTATTATTAATACAACATTCACGTTGACTATATAATTAAGAAATTAACGTGTTTCGTCAGTCTTCACTCATTTAATCTAATGAAAAATTTCAAATTGAAAGTAACAGTTCTCAATTATCCAGCAAATTTAAAAGTTATAACCGACTTTAAAGGATAACATTTCAATGCACTGCCAGTCTCAAAATGGTCAATTTTGATAACACTTGTGTATGTTTTGCCAGTGATTCTCCCTAAGAAACATCTTGTATTTCAACTCAATCCTATACCCAGTTTTTGAGATTTATGATATAACGAAATTTCTAAAATATATTATTTATAAATAAAAAATATAACAACGCGCGACCATCTATTGTTTGTTAGAAACGAATAAGTATAAATACACCGGGTGTGAGCATTAAGCATTAAGTAAAATAAAAGTACTCAGGCATAGATTAGCAAATAAATTCTTTCAAAATCAACACATACTAATAAACATGGTTTTAATAAAAGTTTTGTGCATCCCAGTAACTTCACTTCAACACGAAAATATCTTCCTCTTCAAAGCAAGCTGAAGTTAACTCATATAATTCTTGTGTTCATGTATACATTTCTTTTCATCTTATTCACATTTTGTCAGACCCTTGCATTTTTTAAGTTGGCCACTGTGTGCTGAATAGCACATCTAGCATGTCATCTGTCACAGCTTAACCAAAGCTCTTTATCATCAGCTCCTTAGTGACATCAGCATAAGTTTATGGAGGGTGTAATCTTCGCCTCTTACAATCTAGTTTCTCCTGAACTAGCAATTTATTCTAGAGGACAATCCTCTTCCCGGTTTACATTGCCAAAAAATGAATGGATTTACAAGAATACAATGCAAGAAAGTTATTTTTTTGCTTTTTTCTTTGACACGTATTTCTTAGTGTGATGGGCTGTCCGGGGAATTTATAGCAATTGCGAGACCCACATTGCGAAGGCATCACATACGTCATCTGTCTATTTCCCTAATGCTTCATGTGCCAGTGGTATATCAGAGATATTAAAATTGATATAAGCGGGAGGGGTCCCGAAAACCATGTGCAAAACATCTCTTTGGAGTTTGAAAACTGTTTCCTATGTGGTTCGCTCTCGTCACGTATGCGCCGAAATCCGAAACTCCATGAAAATGCTTTTCAAACTTGGCAGATCGATATTTCTTAAATACGGTTTTCGAGCCATCCTTGTTCGGAATTCGAGTCGCTAATTTAACAGTGATCTTGTGTGCTGGTTCGTAATTCGTCTACTTATGACTTCAGACGAGTACCGTGTTCCTCCACCTTGCGAAGCTGCTTCTGCACGCAGAGGCTCCAAATTTGAATTACCTGACAACTACACTAACGTGAAAGTGAGTTTCTTGGACTTTAAGAAAGGGAATTCCGCATGTCAGTCACAGACACCGCCACAGCCTCAGTAAGCCCAATTTGCATCTGTGTATGGCGACGAGAAAGAATGGTCTGTGACGTGTGCTGCACCAAATAATTGCACCAGTTGGTCGGATTTTCACAGCAAGGACCGATGTGAACGCACCTCAGGTAAGCCAAATCTCTGGAAAAAATGATTTATTTGTCCCTTTTCGTAAAATTTGTTTATTTTTTTATTTCAGGGACATACATTTAAATCTACGGTATCTATCTTGCTTGTCTTCCTTGACAAATCTCAATCTATGAATATGATGGCGCACAGGATCTGCATTGTAACTGATGCAACAGAGCATTTGAACCCGGGGCAGATACCGGTGGTCGCCAACGACGCCCCCTTGTATGCTTGTAAGCAACCACCTCGCTAGAGGCCCGGTTGTGGGGCCTAAGGTGCCTCCACTTCTTAAAGTGAAGATATGGGTTAGACCAACATTCGTACCAAGTGGCATCTCTCTATCACGTCGTACAAGGTTGTAGCAGAATTCGTCGCTTCGCAGCCCCACTATAAAGGAAAACTGGATGTGAGGAAACACTTAGTAAATTTAAATAATTATAATCTCGTATTAAATTGGATATTCAGATATCACGCAACACCTATCACCCCGAGAGCTAGCGTCACAGAAATTTGTAATGGACAGAATGTGCCTTAATAGATTGTCGATGATAAACTGAATACCCACCCATCAGTCAGCCGGGATTGGAAGGTTGCGTTGAGTAGCAAGCGGCGGTCTAGTCAATAACTTACGAGCAGTACCTGTCACCGAAGTCAAAAAAACAGTTTTTGATTCTGAACCGCAGGCCCTTTGAACCTATATCAATAATAATAAAAATGCCTTTAGTATTCCATCAATGATTCAATTAAATAACACACACTGAATTTAGTTTTACACAAGATATTGTAGATGGTTTTCTAAATCTTTGCTAGTACGTATGCACCGAGTAATACAATAGACTCTAAGCCGACCAGCGTAAATTCCAAGCCAATGTATATTACCAATGTGTCCGTCAAGAAAGTTTTGAGCATCAAAGCTAAAATGACTACAGGTCCTGATAGCATCTCTGCATTCCTAATTAAAGGTTGTGCCTCAGTATTTCATGAGTCAATTAAGTTTATTTTCAACTTAATTCTTAAAATTTCCAATTTTTCCCAAATATGGAAAACATCTCGCTTGTGTCCAGTCTTTAAAAAGGATTGTAGGCTTGAAATGAGCTATATACAGCAGCTATTGCCATCATCTCAAACTTTGGTCTTTGGAATAATAAAGCACTCTTTATTGCTCGATCCGATAAAGACAATCATTACACCCCACCAAGTCGGTTGTATGTAAAGTAGGTCAACAACCACGAATCTGCTGTGTATTACGCAATATATATAATCTCTTAGATTATAAATCGTCAAGGTCAGGTAGGCAGTACACCGAATTTTCTAATGCCTTTGATCGATTAGGTCATAGTGTATTGCTATCTAAGCTTGATGGTGTTGGTTTGTTATTTAATCTGATTACTCTGTCATACTTTAGCAACGGATTACAATTTGTTGAACACAAAGGCTACAAATCCAAAAATTTTAATGCTACAACCGGAGTTCCACAAGGGTCGGTTTTGGGTCCTCTGCTATATAAATATATAAATAACACCAATCACAACTTTAATACAAGACATTTACTGTATGCAGATGATATGAAAATCTGCTACTCAATCTCGGTCATAGACGAGTGTTTTAAGTTGTAACATAATCTTGACAGTATAAGTAGATAATGTAGGGAGGTCCATTCCAAAACTCACCTTATCCATGTCAGCTGATTTTCCAGAAAATGCAAAAAACCGATAATATTCATATATACTACTAAAAGTATTGATTCGGAGTGTCTTGGTGTTGCTCTGTATGGAGAAAGTATTTCATTTCTTGAAATATATAAATATTTTCGCCCAATTTTCAATAATTAGAGATATAAATTTGGATTAAGCAAGTTTCGGCATGGCTATTTGGATAAGGCGAATTTCCGAATGATACTGAAACAATACCTAAAGCCACTTTTGGAAGACAAATCTTTATTATAAGAATAAAAATAATATGAACTCTGAAGTTTATTAAAAAATATATTATATTTTTAAGGTTTCAAATTCTTCTTGTCCCCCCCTCACAGAACTGCTCACCAGACTCCTCATTATTATCATTAACAGCAGGATTTCCTTCTTGCTCTTGGATGAAATGTTGAAAAAAGTTAGTTCCTCATCCTGAAACCAATTTTGGCCAAAATGGGCAACTAAACGCTTCTTAACATCGGCCAGTTTATTGGGATTTATTGTTATCCCCTTTTCCACCTGTGAAACTTTCATTTGACTAGATCGCTTTCCTCGTTTAAACAGAGATCTGGCTTCACCCATGTCCACCATGTAATTTCCTTCACCCCTAGCACTGACAATATTATCCTTTCCACTTTTCTTCTCGATAAGGAATCTCTTTGCCGAAGAGAACTTGAAGTGCCATGATTGGACACATTTTAGATACTCTTTGGTCATGCCTTTCCAGTTTTTCACTCCGGAATCTTGCAATTTCGTTACAGTGCCATGTTCTCTGGATAATGAATAACTTGTTTATTTATTATTTTTACTAATACCATCTTATTTTATTAAAAACTCTTCACTTACCTCTTTATTTTCGCCAGGGTTTTCTTCCATTTTTTTGGATCACTTATTCGTTTTCTCCCCTTTTCGAGCTGAATTGGTTTGACGGTACCGTTGAATTCTTCCATTACGAATAAAAAAAAACACAGACAAAAATTTGTTGAGGTCCTCTATTTAATAATGCAATATTAAGATGATTTTTCTAAAACAACATGGAATAACAACTACAGCATGAATACTGAATATCCGCAATTTTATGTATGTATTTATGTAAGGATAAGGGGACTTTTAGAACGTTCAATTATCGCTCACTTATAAAGAGTCATATATAGAAGCCATCAGCGCCGATAACTCATTTTTTTTAAAATACGGATAAGGCGAGTTTTGGAATGGACATCCTCATGTATAATACATAATCTGTCCCGTAACAGTAAAAATGTAATATTCTATAATTTTCTCGTAAAAAGAACGTGATTATATTTCTTTATAGTTTGGACCACATCTGTCTGCAATGTCCAAGTTCATTTAAAGATTTAGAAGTCACATTTGTCCCTCAATTAAAGTTCAGTAATCATATTCATAAAATTGTCAGCAAAGCTAACAAGATTCATCATATGTAATTCAAAAAAGTTTCGCTCACGAAATGCACTAATGTCTCTTTATTATGCTTTTGTTCATTCTTATTTGGAGTATTCCTCCTTAATTTGGTATACTGGATATGAACATCAAGTTCTTATGCTCGAAAACGTAGAGCGGAAGTTTTTAAAATTTGTGTCCTTTAAACTAACTGGCACCTACCCACCAGTTGGTTACCCCATGACTTGTTATTGCTAGAATGTAACATGGTGTCTTTATATACACGTAGACAAGCCCATTCTATAATTTATTATATAAATGATTGAATTTCATAATCGACTGTCCAGAAATGCTAAGCCATCTTAATTTAAATATTCCTCGTCCCAATTCTAGACATTAAGACATTCTTAAAGCTTCAGTCCGTCTACGCTCTCGTACACAGTTACTTCAATGGTCACCAGCTTTTACAATGCATAAGAACTATTCTTCACAATATTGATGCATTTAATACCTTTGCATCTAAAATTAAAACTATATTTAGCTAATGAGTGATATTTACGATTACGTTATAAGTAAGATATACATTAATATATATTCGTATTTACGAACTATTTGTGTTTATTAGAACATGATGTTTCTAATAGGTGACCGTGACTTTTCATTTGGACATACGGTTTTCATGTTCGAATGTAAAATACCGGTTCTTTATACTTTAGCAGCAGTTTTCGCATTCCCTCGTTTACCGATAAACTCCGTTCCGGTTTAAACAAGACTATTTTGGTTTTTGGCAAATGTACCAACCTATACTTACTTATTTACTTAATTTTATACACATCCGGTATATTTAGATCCTTACCAAAAAACAAGAGATGACTATGTATTATAAAAATGCTGTTTTAACTACAATTTTTACTACAGAAATTTTATTTCGAGTTTATAAAAATATTTGAGATATTTTAGATACACCTGTATCTCAAAAACTGCTTATAGATTGAGTTTCATTGTAAAACATACTAAAATTGGCCGTGCAACATAAATTCTCTATAAAGTACCCGGGGTTCTTTTCTTTCCCATAAATATTCTCATCAAAACTAGTGAAAAGAATATCTCGAGTATTATAGTAAAACTGCTCATTGATAATATTTCTATAGATTTATACCTGGTCTGTAGGAGCAAGCCATTAATTTTAACATTTTCAAGGGTCCTTATATTTGTTTGTAACCATTCAACATATTGCCAAAAATACTAATACCCGCTATTATGAATTTTGTAAAAGCAAACAAATTTCACAATATGTTATACGTGACATTAAGTGGTATAATCTCCTGAATTCAATATGTTCAGGAAACTTATAAATTGTTATAAAGTTTTATAAACCCACTGAAGTTATAAAAGCCTCCTTTTCCAACAAGCATCATACGATTTTTCGGCTTTGACATATTTAACGTATGAAGAAATCTTCGATTAATTTATATGAAACAAGCTAACCATTACTCTTCGCCGATTTACTGCACTTTTTAGTTTTTACATAATTGTTGCACATTCTATAGTATACTCTCCGCATTTTATCGTAAATAAAAAATTATGTAGAAGGTCTTGTTTAACTGCAAGATGAATGAAAGAAAGCCGCCAAAGCTTGGTCCATAATCTTATCACATTTGTGACAGATTTATTGCTGTTATGTTTGATAAACATTAGGGGCCATTGCCTAATCAGCCGGTTCTACAATGTAGCAATATTAAATAATATAAATATATGAATTTAATAAATTTAAATAATATAATCGATAACTTTTTTATTTATTAATCGATTTTGTTAAAAAGCAATAGGGTTCTCCCTCTGACTAACACTAACTTGCTGTCCAAACTGCAAATACAAACGGACTTTTCGCTCTTAAGTTATCGTGCTTATAAGAAACGTAACGGACGGACAGATGGGCAGACAGACAGACGAACGGACGGACGGACAGTAGACAGACAGACAGACACATGGATGGACATTTTGAAAATTGTTTAGAATTCGATTAACAACACAGTGATTTGTAAAAAAATTTCTCTACGAGCGATATTAGAGGTTTTAGAAATGTGCCGATCGAATGCAATATACTCTTCGTTTTGCATTTGCGAAGAGTGTAATAATGGAGATTTGCTTAACTGTACATTTCAGATTGTAGGTCTCTAGACCTCCACTAACCGGGCCAGTCATATTTTTGTATTTATATGCTAAGTTAGCATATGCTAAGTTTAATCGGTTGTAGATATAAGTATGTGTTCAAGCGATGTTGCTAGTAAAATAACATGGTCCGTAGGAGGGGATACCCTTGGGTCGGATCATTTTCCGATAACCATGGGTATGCTCACTTGTAACCACACTAATGAAAAAAACTTATCCAAGTCTAAGTGGAATATTGAGAAGGCAAATTGGACCTCATACACCACCTTAATCGAAAAAAACTTTAGAAACTTACAATGTTTTACTGACACCCAAGAAAAATATAATTTCCTGATAGAATCTATAAATAAGGCTGCAACACAAAGTATTCCTATTTATAAGCCTTAAAAAAAAAAAAACGCGTCCCCCTCCCCCTTGGTGGGATGCTAATTGTGATGCAGCAGTCCTTGATAGAAAAAAAGCATTAAAAAGCTACCAACAAAACCCAACCGAATATAATTATATTAAATGTAAAGAAAATGACGCACGAACAAAAAAATTTTTGAGACAAACAGCAAAAAATAGTTGGATAAAATGGTGCACCAATCTTAACAAAAACACTCCCGCTTCTCTCCTATGGACCCAAGCAAAGAGAATGCAAAGATCATCTGCCAACCAACCAGTGGCGGAAAATGACCTTTGGTTACAAGAATTTTTTAATCAAATTGCACCCCCATCTGCAAGCAATGTGATAGATAACAATTTTGATAACTCACAAGATCAAAACCATTTTCGATGTAAACCTTTTAATATAAATGAGTTAGAATCATCGCTGAAAATTCCCTCAAATACCTCTCCAGGGTTTGACGACATTAAATACCCTATGCTTACTAACTTACCTAAAAACGCTAAAAAAAATTTACTAGAAATTTTCAACGACATTTATCTATTCCGGCAGGACATTCAACAATTTAAAAATGTAATTGTTATCCCAATACCTAAACCAGGGAAAGATCCTAACAACCCTAATTCGTATCGTCCAATCTCCTTGTTATCATGCATTCTTAAAACTCTTGAAAGGATGATTAAAATTAGATTAGAATGGTGGCTTCTTCACCAGAGTTCGCTACCTTACAAACAGTTTGGATTTAGAAAAGGTTTTGGTACCATCGATGCTGTATCCACCTTATCGGTGGACATTCAAAATTGTTTCTCTAGAAATAATTATCTCTGCGCCTTATTTTTGGATGTCCAAGGAGCATATGACTCCGTCGATTTAATGTTGTTGGAAAAAAAAATGACTGAATGCTTTTTTATATCTAAGGGAATCGCCAGATCTATTGTAAAACTTTACACATGTCGTATAATATATTTAAGAAATAGCAGAAATGAAAAGATTGGACCTCGGATTAACAACTATGGACTTCCTCAGGGCTCCGTGTTGAGCCCACTACTTTTTAATTTATATACAGCTGATCTTCACCAAATCTGTAACGTAAAACTAAATATTGTGCAATATGCGGATGATTTCTGCCTATACGTAGAAAATAGAAAGTATAACAAAGCAGTAGAATTGTTAGATTTAGGCTCCAATGACGTATATCAATGGTTTTTTTCTAATGGCTTTGAGCTTACTCAAGAGAAATCTGTATACTCACTTTCTCACCGCCTCACCTTCTGCTTTAAACCCCACGTAAAATACTTGGGAGTGGTTTTTGATAAGAAGCTAACATGGAAACCTTTTATAGATTTAATCACAGCAAAATGCAACAAGGGTTTAAATTTTCTAAAAATGGTAATAAAAACCTGGTGGGGTGCAGACGTTAAAACGGCTTTGGTTTTCTATAAATCATACATAAGATCCATAATTGATTATGGCTCCGTCATATATGGATCCGCGAGTACATCTGCTTTAAACCGACTAGACAACATACAGCATAAAGCACTTAGAATTTGCCTTGGCGCAATGAAATCTTCGCCAATTGATGCACTACATGTAGAAGCCCTAGAACCGCCTCTTTCGTTACGAAGAGAAATGATAAGTGGAAAATTCATCCTAAAACAGTGCTTTTACTCTACCCCTCTATTGACCAAAATAGCACACCTTAATACTTTTGATTTGGCCAACAGTTTTTGGATTAAAAAAAACTCTCCTCCCCTCTGCACAGCATTCAGAGAACACAGTAATTTCTTTCAGATAACCGACATCACATGCATTTCTGATATTGATTATTTTAGTCTATTTACTGACATTACCATTATTATACCAAATTATTGCGAGAGTCCTCTCATCTGCTCCAATACTTTACTAAGTGTACTAAATCAATTTCAGAATCCAGAACTGGTTTATACAGATGCCTCTAAAAATAGTACTGATACCGGCGGAGCTTTCATCGTCCCATCCCAAAACATCGAATTTAAGTTTAAACTAAACTCACTTTTTTCTATTTTTACTGCAGAAGCCATGTCAATCTACCATGCTTTAAAGTATATCGAAACGACCAGTTCTAGTGTGTCAATAATTTTATTTGATTCCCTCTCTGTCCTCCAAAGTATTAAAGGCATTCTTCACCCTTCTCACAAAACAAACCCGTACCTATTTAAAATAAAACAGTTGGTTTACCGAATAAAATCGTCAGGAAGGGATGTTATTTTCGTTTGGGTGAAGGCCCACATTGGGCTAAAGTATAATGAACGAGTGGATCTGCTAGTTAAAGAAGCCACTAACTCAGGACAGCCCCTGAACGAAGCGTTATGTTTAGGAGACCGATATGTAATGTTGAAAACTAATATTAAACACAAATGGTCCTATTCGTGGAAACAATTTTGTTTTACCAACCCCACTAGGTACACTTTTATTCACAATGACGTCCCCAGCCAATTTTGGCATAAAGATTTCGCCTGTTCGAGGAAATACATTACAACACTGATACGTCTTAAACTGGGCCATGCATGCTATCCTGCCCATCTGTTTAAAATTGGAGTTTTTAGCTCAAATAAATGTGAAGAGTGTGATGCCCTAGGCGACCTTGATCATGTCTTTTTCGGCTGTTCAAAATATAGAGCAGCCTCTGACAGGCTAATACAAAGTATTATTGAAGAGTGCAATACTCTCGCTCCTTTCAATTTGCTAAGCTTGCTTACAATTGGAACAAGGGAAATATAAAAATATTATGATTTTTATTAAAGAAACTAATATTAAGCTATAGGTTAGTCTCGTATTCCCTGTGTTTTTCCGCATGTTTTTTTACCTCACCTACCGTGGTCTACCTTGTATTGTCTAAGCTATAAAAATGTCCTGATCGACCCAGGATGAGAAGCCTGTGTCCCCGTTTTCCCTCGACGTTTTCTTTTAATTGCCTCCCCCTGTCGATATAACTGGGTTTAGGCTCTTGTTTTAAATATAAACAAGTTTTTCCTTTTATTAATTTTGTTAGACTTAGGTTAGGACATTCTTAATTTTAAAACTTAGGTAACTGGCTGCATGGTCAATGACCTAATGCCATTTAAAAAAAAAAAATGCTAAGTTCTAAGTAATCGAAAAAAAAATAGTAGCTTGATGCAAATACTTGCACCAATTGGCAAAATATTTGAGTCATTTAGTGAAGTTTCCAACATTAAGAACATTTCTCATATTATTGTCTGCCACGTTCTAAGGAACAGGAGTAATAATGTCTCTAGCTGACATAAATGTGTCAGGTATAGTTGCCCGTTGGCCGCAGGATTAAAAGTCCACTTTTCCAAATTTTATTGATATTCTTAACTGGGTAAAAGAATATTAGTTTTAAATTTTCTGCTCCAATGAAAGCGATGTCGGTAATGTCGTTACTCAAAATTCATATTTGCTGGCCTACCTCACTCCTCAACTGATATTTGTCTTTGAATATTATGTTACTGTGATAATAAATTTTATTTTAATTTCTATATTTGTAATTTCATACCTATTGTTTTAGGTGTGTAGTAAATATTTGTGTATTTTTAATATATTTTTATAGTATATTATAAAACTGACAAGTACAGAAATTTATAAACACAAAATATCATAATACTCCAGAAGTCAGGTTATCGAAATAATGCAAAGATTTCACTAATATTTTTTACATATAGTTTTTCTTTTAGTTCTCATGGATAGGTTTTTTCCGCTGTTTGCAAAATCCTATAAAGAATATGTTTCATTACTACAAGCAAACAATATAATAAATAATTCACTTTTAAACATGCATAGAGTATATAGGCTCCAATATTAATTAGCTAATAGATAGGTGAAGATCTGTTGTTGTTTTATCAGTCAATGTCAAATATAAATATTTCATACTTATTCATGGATATTGCCTTGGTTTTTCATGAAACATCGTTATGAGTGGCTTTGTGCCATTCTGATGAGCTCACAATAAGTGCGAAAAACGTTTCAAAGGCAAGGCATTTCCAAGAAACTGAATGAGAGATTTTATGAAAATGTAATCCATTAGAATGAAAAAGTTTTTAAGACAAGGTAGGTAAATAAATCCATTTTCGGCTTTTGTTCTCATTTTTAACTGAATCTTCCTACCATAGGGAGTCATGAAGATACTGATTAAATCTGCTTAGCCGTAGGGGACTATGTTGGATGCTAGTGTTATAATGAGAATGTCAAATAATAAAATGGACAAATCTATTTTAGAATTTTGATTTGCTAGCATAACCAGAAGTCAGATTATCGAAAGAATGCAAAGATTTCATTAATATTTTTGACATATAAAAATAATTGATAGGTTTCAGGGAAGCATTTAGTGGCGTATTATTTTGAACACATAGTTTTAGTTCCAATATGACTGATTGCCCAATTGCACATATCAGATTTAAAGGCCATAGCAGGATAAGCCATTGAAAAATGCTCCAGCACTTATGGAACTGTACTGTATTTTATAGGGAGGATCACTTCCACAAAGTTTCGTTGCCATATAATTCAAGGAGCTGAAATGTCGGTTTTATCCCTAAACTGTATTTTTTCTTCACTTTTAAAGAATCAATTGGCTTGAAATTTGGTACACATATTTTATGCCAATATAGCGATTTATTGAAAAGATCAGAAGCCCTCTGGAAACATTCCAACTGCATTAGAATTATTAAGAAACAAGCTAACCATTATACTCTTCGCCAATTTACTGCACTTTTATATAATTGTTGTACATTTTATAGGAATACTCTTCGCAGTTCTTTTTTTGAAAAAAATATTGGTTTTAGGCATTTTTTGTTTAATTACAACACACACAATTTCTTTTTTTTTTTTTATTTAAATAATTAATAACTTTTTTATTTATTGATCAATATTATTCAAAAACAATAGGGCTCTTCCTCGAGCTCACACTACCCAAATTTCAATACAATCGGACTTTTCGTTCTTAAGTTATCGTGCTTACAAGAAACGTGACGGACGGACAGACAGACGAACAGACGGACGGAAATTTTGAAAGTTATTTAGAATTCGATCATCAACAGAGTGGTATGAAATTTCTTTCTCTAAGAGCAATATTATCGGTTTTAGAAATGTGCCGATCGAATGCAATATACTCTTCGTTTTGTAACTGTGAAGAGTACAATAATTTCCACCCCTTTAAAGGAAACTATCCCTGTTAGCACAACCATCATATTCTCGTGAAAACTGCCTTGTTGATTTAACTTCAACGGGTCTAAGTTTCGTTCAGTTGGCTGTGGTAGATCAGGGCGAAGAAAAAGATCTGTAATACTTGATACGACATATGTCCACAATACGGAACACACAGTAAATAAAACTATGAGTAGCTTAAAAACATTTCAAAAATGTTTGAAAATAGCATTTATTTGCAACTATTTCTTCTTTAATGTTGACATCGCTGCCTAGTGGCTTGACGAATTTATTAAAAGATAGACAACAAGCAATTTGGCATAATATACCAACTTTCGACAGCAACTTATTATCGATATTCTGATCATTTTTTTATTTTAAAATACCATACACTACTTCAATTGGCTACTTCGATTGTTCATATCTCGTCTCATTAACAGGTTGGGACCAATTTTCTTCTGCGTCTGGAAGTTAAGATATATTTCCTTCAGTGCAGGTATAAGAACCTCTATACCTGCGATGAGTAAAGTAGCAGAGAGGATCATCCTGAAGAGACTTAAAATTCTGACCGATGAGCTCCAGATCATCCCAGATGAGCAGTTCGCCTACCGAACAGAACATTCCACAGAGCTCCAAGTACTTCGTCTAACGGAGTACATCACGGAGGGTTTCAACCACCGTCAAGTCACAGAAGCGATCTTCTTAGATGTAGGCCTTACAAAGTTTGGCAAGAAGGTCTTCTGGTGAAGATGTTGTCAATGGGTTACCCTGTCGGCATAGTCAAGCTTGTGAGATACTATCTTCATCGGGGGCAACTTCGTGTGAAGATTACCGACAAGCTGTCGAATTACAGGCCCATGAAAGCAGGCGTACAGCAGGGATCGGTACTCTCTCCCCACCTGTTCACCATCTACACCTCCGACATGCCAAGAACCGAAAGGACCTTTTTGGCGTTTTACGCAGACGACACGGACATAATCGCAAGATCATGGAGTGCAAGACTTGCCATCCGCAACCTCCAGGAAGCAGCATCCCTTCTGGAAGAGTGGTGCAACAAGTGGAAAGTCAAAATCAACGCGGAGAAGAGTAAATCCATCCTCTTCAAGAGAGGCAGGAAGCAAAGTCCCACAGGACACGTCTCCTTGAGAATATCCAATGGCATGATACCGTCAAGTACCTTGGCGTTATCATGGATCGAAGCCTGACGTGGAGACAGAACAGGGAAGCGATAATACAGAAAGCGAGGATGAGGAGGACTCTACTTTACCCTATGATAGGTAGACAGAACCAACTCAACCTGATGAACAAGCTCATGCTTATCAGGATCCTTATTGCACCTATTCTGACCTACACCTCCGTTGCCTGGGTATACCAAGCAGCCACCCATCTGAAGAGGATACAAGCCGTGAAAAACGTCGCACTTCGGTGCGCCGTGGATGCACCATGGTTTGTCAGAAACGCCGACATTTTCAGACCTGGAATACACTCCAGTAACTGAAGTCATTCGGGACAGAGCGAAGAACCTATACGCCCGTGCAGCAGAGCATGAGAATATGCTGGTCGGACAGGCGACTGACTATGGCCCCAACGATGCTCCGAGGCACAAGAGGTCGAAGTTCCAGATCCTGGATAATGGGTTACTATAACTAACCCTTTATTTGTTTCAGCCCGATCTTCAAGCCACAGTGCAGTTAGACAATGGCCAAAACACCCAATAACCCGATCCCGGGGGTACCAACCAAACAACCACCTCGGTACCCTTACCCTAGCCTGCGCCGGCCTCTGACGCTAAGAACACAATCCTGGGCTACACAGTTCACACTTCCTTCCGATGAAATCGGAGCACATGATGCCAATTGGTACCCTGGGATTCCGACTAGTCAACATCCCCAAATCACTTTCGAACTCCGACAGGGCTCGGTAACAGCCGTTCCCTATCACGACAGATGAAAGTCGCTCCCGGGAGCCTACATGCCAGCGAAGAAAGAAAACCAAGGCAGAAGAGCGCCAGAAAAAACGACCCAGCTGGCAGGGTCCAACAGCCAGGACCAGGGGAGGTTTACTAACATCGCCTATACCGTCGGCATTTGCGGGGGGGATAGTTGAAAAAGCAGGTCCACCTCTTACGAGGCCGGTCCAGGTCTACAGTGATGATTGGGGCAAAGAGCTCGACGCTCGACCCCTAACCATCCGAGACCGTCATCTTTAGTAAAAAATATTAGCGCATAAGAACCTTCAGTTTCCGAAATTCCAATGCTGGGATGCCACTTTTTCGATATTTATTTTTACTTCCATCGAAAATATTCCCCCAAAATATAAATTCCTCTATTATGGTTCTTCTGTTTGTTACTTTTTTGCGAAGATTAGATATACTGGAGTTTATGACAATTTGTTTAAAAACCAAATTCCAAACATGTTTAAACATTCCTTTCGTACAGAATATTCCCACATTGAGTAGGTAGTTAAACTTACGAGACGAGTTACTCCTGCAAAAATGGCCCATAATACCCTTAAAAATGTGAATCAACATTCTGCGAGCAAACAAGCAATTTATCAAGATCTAATATCCAACGAAGCATTGTTTATTTCATTTTTCTGTAAATTTGTCGCCAAGCAACATTAACTAGACGAGGCTGTAGTTAAAAAGCCGTGGTGTAACTTGAACCGGCCTGCTTTATATTAGAGATACTGATCTCCACGCTTAATTTGCCATCATCTGAAGCAAATCCGACATGACTGAGGCGATTTTTTCATTTTTATTCTCTTCAAGGTGGTCGTTGCCTGTCATATTATCTTTCCTGGACTAAATTAACAGGTGGTTTTTATAAAGTATCTCGTTAACTGCATACGGTGTCCATTTACGGGGTTCAATAAAAATCTGTAGTTTATAATATCATAAATAGTTTTAACATTGTAGAACTTGATGTAGTTATGCTAGGAATGATTGGCATCAGATTTGCGAATTTATATATTAATTCATAAATTCTCGAGGTACAAGCTAATGTGTACTATAGAATTCCAAAAGCTCAAATAAGTTGATTGAGTTCATTTAGATCTGTAAGATTAGTAAAACATGGTAATTTGTTGAGCTGATTTTAAGACTAATAGTGGGGTAAATAATGAGTTAAATGAATTTTGTTTTGAATTCAGCGAAAAGTCAATAGTGAAAGAGTATTATTGAATTACTTAACTAATTAACTTAAACAATTACGAATTGTCAGTCCCCTTAACATCGTTAAAATGAAAATGTATTAATCTGATGTGAGTAAAAAATTATAGGTATAAAAAAATATTTAAAAAAGCTTTTGTTTAAAAAAATGTACTAAAAAGTAAAACAAGAATTTTTAAATTCATGCATCCAGAAATCAAAAGCTTGGGGGCAATTGGGCAAAGTAACTGTGCAATTGTGTTTGTGACATGACCGTCCCCAAACCTTTTGGTTTCCAGATGTTTGAATTTAAAAAAATAATTTGTTACTTTTTAGTATTTATATTTTTTTAAATAAAAGCTTTTTTCTACAAACACCATTAAAAACTATATTGTTAACACGGCATACTTGAATTAAAAATGTAATATTATATAAACTCGCGTTAAAAATAATAATTTAATCATATGATTTACTTTTAACACTAGTGCAAAAAGCAAAATGACAAGTCGTTTGTCCTAATGACATTTACATATGTATTAAAAAAAATTACAAGTTATTTAGAAATATTTATATTAATTGTACAATTGGAGCAATTAGTAATATTTATCCCTTGTGAGGAAGCTACTTCTGGACTATAATTAATATTGGAACACATTTGACAAGCATATCAAGCAACGGGCAAACTTGATTTATTTATTTCATAAATCCTACAAACTAGTAGAATTATGAGGTAACCATTAAAAGGATTTGAAATATTTTTAAAGAAACTTTATTGTTTTTTTAATGGTGTTTGTAGAAAAAACATTGTATGATACACGTGTTAAAAATGACTTTATTTTGTTCGTGGAGTTGCTCCACTCGCTTATGCTCGTTTCGCAAACTTTTAAAATATTTTTTTTGATACATTTTATTTTCTACTTTTTAGTCTTTACTTAGTTTACAGGCAAACAGACAGACAAAACTCTTTCATTTGATATCTATGTCAAGGGAGTTGTGAAGAACGAGGTAGGCCGCCATCTTAGGACGTCCGCCATATTGGATTTAGAACGACTTTACATAGTTTATCGTATTTTACGCGTCAAGCCCTTTCATTTGATACCGATATCAAGGTGGTTGTGAAGAAAAAGGTAATCCGCCATCCTGAGGCGCTCGCCATATTGGATTTAAAATGACATCACATAGTTTGTCGTATTTTACTCGTCAAGCCCTTTAAAATAGCTGATCCGTCATCTTCTGACGTTGGTCATATTGCATTTGGAACGATATTAGATATACCATATTGCATTGTCATCGGACTTATACACATGTGCAAAATTTCAAAGCTATAGCTTCATTAGAATAGCCGAAATATTGATTGCAAGATTTGACCTAAACATACTAACAAACATACAAAGCAAGTTGAATTAAAAGTTTTTTGAAAAAGAGATTCGTAAAGTGCAAAACCTTTTATATCGTGGGTTACTGACAGTATTAAAGCGGCTCGTTAAATGTTTTATGTTGGATGGTAGTTTAGTGGATGTTAATTAAGTTGTTTCTATTAAATTTGTTTATTAATTTTTGATACATACAGGGTGTTCCGTAATAACGTGCAAAAAATGTAAGTACCAATTCTTTATCGAAAATAAAGGTAGGTTCTTCATATAAAATTTTCCTTTCTTGTCTAGCCAAGGGGGCGTGCAAAAAAAAAGGTTTTTAATCTCTATCTGAAAACAACGTAATCGGAAAAAACGAAAATTGACACATATCAGTTACTAAAGAAAGGCACCTAACGAAATTATTTCATCCATCTAGCGTGTATACAAAGGGGTGATGTTAACCACCCTTCTTATAATTTTGTAAATAACTTTGTCTGCAATTTTTTCTCTCAATTGAAAAAACTAAACAATACATTTAGAAACTTTTTTACCTTTTGAAAAAATGTCATAAAATCGACCGTTTTTTGAGAAACAAGAACTAAATTACATCTGCCTAAGTGATCAATCGAAAGCAGCGACGAGCACTATTATATTAGTAAATACACTAAGTAGGCTAGTGTCAAATCATAATTTGACCGTATTATGTACTGATGTGATCATTTGGTGATTATAGATTATTTTCAGATAAAAATTAGAAACTGTTTTTTGCACACACTTTAAGGGTGTGCAACTGGACAGGAAATGCTTATTTTGAAAAATTTTGTATGAAGAGCCCACCTTCATATTCGATAAGGAATTGGTAGTTAAATTTTTTGCAAGTTATTACGGGACACCTGTATAGGCTAAGTTTGCAGTTCTGAACATTCTTACTTAATACAAATTTTCGATTAAATAAGGCGTATGTTTTTAAAATTTTCATATTTTTCAACTGTTCTCAGTAAGCCATAAAATAACTTTACAGGGCTTGTGGCAATGAACTCTCAACATATTTCAGGAACTGTGTAACAGACATGAGCTCTCTGTCAACCCTGGCAAAACAGAGCTAAAGGAGAAAAATAAGCGAATTCCAGCTTCCCTCTCCCATGGGAACACGTTCGTGTCTTTCCGTAGTAAGGTATCTTGGGGTAACCCTGGACTCCAAGTTGTCATGAAAGGGTTACGTGGAAGCTCAAACGACGAAAGCGTGCTCATCCCTTTGGATGTGCAAACGTATCTTCGGTCCAAAATGGGAAATAAGTCCGAGGATCGCTCTTTGAGCACATACTGTCATGGTAAAACCCCTTATAGCATACGCGGCACTAGTATGGTGGCGCTCCCAGAAGCGGTCTACAATTAGGGCTCGCCTTTGTCAAGTTCAAAGGTTAGCTTGCCTTGGAATTACAGGAGCTATCCTCCAACGATAGCAATGGAGGCCATTTTTGGGCTCACTCCCTTACATATCGAGGTGAAACTGGAAGCTAGGAAAGCAGCAAATAGGCTGTTCGGAATTGGAATATGGAACTGGGAGCGCGATAAAAATCGACTTCTGAGACTCGAAGTTCTTGATTGGTACACAGACGTATCTAAGACTCACTAGGGAACTGATACGCTGGCATACACGGTTGCAAACCAAGGGCTCGCATATCGGTGCTACTTGGAAAGTATCCCAGTGTATTCTAAGCAGAAGTATACGCCATATTGGTGTGTGCAAGCGAGAATCTCAGAAGAGGTTTCGTCAACAAACAAATTTGCATATGCAACGACAGCTAGGCAGCCTTGAAGGCTCTTGCGTCAAACAATATGATCTCAAGACTGGTTTTAAACTATCGGAATATTTTGACAGAACTGGGTGAACACAACTGACTGCTATCCTTTATGGAGAGCACTGGTCTCTTCCAGGGAATCCCACATGTCGCGAATGCACAATGGGTCGACACACCTGAGTGCTGCAAATCCTATAGGTCTGTCCGCGTTTGTAATAATAATAATAATAATGATAAAGCCATGATGGATGAAATAATTTTTTCTTGACCAATTAGTTTTGTTGATTGTATAACTTTAAAAAATTTGAAGTTGATCTGAAAAACTGAGGAAGATACGAGGAGGTGTGGGCTAGAAGTGAAATACACTGCATAAGTGAAAAGAATCAAAGTTCAGATGGATGGAACAATTACACAGGCACACACAAAAAAGTCATGTATATTTGAGCAGAACATGATACCCCCCTGTACTTTGGGCCACTTAATTCGACGCCATCACAGCAATTCTGATGGCGCGCCGTCAGAATTGCTCCATCACATCATCATTTTTCCTTAACCTGAAAAACTAGCTGAAAATCAGTGATAGGAGAGACCTTGGGGAAAAATTCTGACATGATGGAGCAATTCTGATGACGCAGCGGTTTCGGATTCAGCGGCTCAAGATACGGGGGGGGGGGATATCATACTCTGTTCAAATCTGCATGATCTTTTTCCTTTTTTATGTGCCTGTGTTATTATTCCTCTTTACCTTAGCAGTCAAAAAAAAACTGAGGAAATATGCAAATTGAAGGTGTAAAAAAATTTAAAAAAAATTAAAATGTACATTAAAATCGCCTTCTCAGGTCAAATTGGAAAAATTAGAGGTAAAAAATTGTTGAAGTTTTGCTACTTAGCTAAGTTCATTACGGTGTAATACTAAACATACTGAAAATTCCCGTCTCTATCTATTATGCTCGAGCTTCAATCTTGGTAAAATGGTGCTCCTATTTATGTTTTGATTTTATCTCGCTAACAATTGACGATATCGAAATTATGTTTCAGACCAAAAATAAAGTTTATAAAATTTTCTGCAAGAAATGTTACATACATGTTTCCGTATTTATTTTTATACTCTTCTAAAAAGGAAAAACAAAAATTGTACCGACACATTTCTAAAATCGTAAATATCAACAGCAGAGAAAAAATCATATCACTGTATTTGGTTATGCAATTTTGAATAACTTTCAAAATATACGTCATCTGCCTATTCGTCTGTCGGTTTGTTCGTCTGTTAATGCGTCTCTATATCCGCTATGTTATTCACAATACACGAAGAACTTTTCGTTTTCGAAATAAATCGGTCGATAAAAAGGAAAGTTATGAGCCATTGTAATCGTTGAATAGAATCTATAAATACAAAAATACTGCATAGAAAACTAGTGAACGTTTGGCTAATCCAGATGGTATCATCATTAAAACAATTACCTAAAACATTAATATTTTAATTAAAATAGTTCATAAAATAACTTATCTTTTTCAATGGTTTTCTTTACCTCGACATGTTGGGTGTATGTATGTTCAAATCTGATGATAGAATTTTTGACTACTTTCTTATATCCAATCATGCTGAAATTTTGCACATAATTTTGGTTCTAAAGACAATACTATATAGTATATTCAATATTCTGGTATATCTAATATAGCGGCCACCACAAAATGACGGATTACCTTTTTCTTGACAACTCCCTCGATATGGGTATCAAATGAAAGAGTAGAATGCAATACGCTGTGTGACGTTATTCTAAATCCAATATGGCGGTCGACACAAACTGAAGGATTACCTATTTCTTTACAACCCCCTTGTTATGGGTATCAAATGAAAGAGTTTGATAAGGTTAAACGAAGTAATAAAAATGAGGCAGACGGGAAACCAAAAAGTAAAAAATAAATAAATACATTTTTTTTAAACAACGGTTTTCTTTTAAAACTGAATTGCGCTAAAAGGCAGAAAATAATTTTTATTCGGCGATTAAATTACAAAATGATGGTGGAAAAGAAACCATTGGGCACTCACAAAGTATTGCTGTTGCTGTTATATTACAACATACTATTCATAACGTTTTATTACAATGCTGATTGTTGATAAAGGTAATATATTATATTTTATGAGCGTCCAAAGGTTTTCTTTTTCATCATTTTGTAATTTAATCACTGAACAAAAATGATTTTCTATTATAAGTCATTGTTTAAAAAATGTATTTAAGTTTATTTATCAAAAGTTACCTATGGCGCTTATAAGAAACCTGACGAACATATATTTTTAAAGTTGTTCAGTATTACATGTGTTATGAATTACACCCCCTTGGAACTGGAGATGATACGCCTATGCCTACTAATTGTGACTGGAAGCTGTCAGAATGAAATGGACTTTTTCTGGAATGTTGTTGGAGAAGATTCTTGATTGTTTCTCGATGGATCTAGAGAGTCAAATTCGGAGTATATAAGGCGCGATTACCAGGGCGGAGGAGGAGATACAGGGTGTTTCCTAAAAGGTGAATAATCGCAACACTGGTGTCAGACGCGGAATTTTGACAAGAGGATTTTTCGGAAGTGTTGAGAAGACTGGGACAGTATTCTCGGAGTTAGTGCTAACACAGGAAGGACTAATTTACTGGACATTGTTCGAGGATTATTTTCGAATAGGAAAATAGTGTCAAGTGCGTTTTTAGACATTGCAGAACATTTTTTTAGGACATTAGTGGTAGTGATTAAATCCTTTGAACTAAGAAGAGATAAAGACTCTGAACAAGACTTTCGTGTAGTTATTAAATGCATTTTCGTGAACTTTCTAGAACTTTTCTATTTGGACAGTAGATAAATAAAAGACTTTCTCGTGTTGTTTTGCGATTTCTCTGGACAATTCCATTACCGATATTGACGTGATTAATAAATTTTGTTGATTTTATCGTAATTATATGCCGGTAACAACCAGAAGCATGGCATCCGAACAACAAACGCAGGACTTTATGGCCCAAATGCAAAAGATGATGATGGATCAGGAAAGGAAGCGCCAGGAAGAGAAAGAAGAAAAGAAAAAAAGCGCTATGAAGAGAAGAAGGAACGGAAAAAAAGACGCCAAGAACAGGAACAAAAACGTCAAGAAGAATTAAGAAAAATTTTTGAGGATCAAGAGAGAAGACGTCAAGAGGAAAAACAAGAAGAGGAGAAACGCCGTCAAAAGGAAAATGACGCCTTAAGGAAAGTTATAGAGACGCAACAGAATGCCTTGTTTACAGTCGTTGAAGAAATAAAAAATGAGATTACGGAAGATATGGGTAGCGTAAAGACGAAAGTTAATGAGGTCGAAGTAAAAATGGACAAGGTCGAGGAAAAAGTAGACAAGGTTGAAGAGAAAATGCATCAGGTAGAAGGAGAAATAGACCAACTTAAACAACAGTTGAGGGATAGAGGAAACCAGCAAGTGGTATCATCAGGCCAGCGATTAAAAATTACCTCCTTAGATGGTCAAAGTTCCTGGATGACTTACAAGACACAGTTTGAGGCAGCAGCGAGTGCAAACAATTGGAATGGCGAAGAGAAGGCTAAGGCATTAATCGTAGCTTTAAGAGGCATTGGAATTGCTCCAGACAATTCCGGTAGACCAACAACGGAATTTTAGAGTTTTAGAAGCTGCGATATGGAGATCAACACCTTGCTCAAGTTACCAGACCCAGCTGAAATTGCGCGTTCAGGAAGCTGGAGAGAGTCTGCAAGAATTTGAAGCTGCGGTGGAAAGACTGGCACATTTAGCATATCCTAATGCGCCAAGAGAATTTAAAGAGCAATTAGCAGTGGGGGCATTCCTAGACGGGATAAGGGACGAGGAGATCAGGCGAGTCCTCAGGCTATCCCGACATAACAGTAGTAGCGAAGCCTTGGTACATGCACTAGAAATAGAAGCCTTCTATAGGGATACCCCAAAGTCAAGAGTGCGGGCTATGACACTCGAAGAATCGCAGTCAGAAAAGAAGAACCAGAACCCTATGTTGGCCGATATACATAAAATGTTCAGTCAGTTACTGGCTCAATTGGATGCTGCAGAAAGACAAGGCACGCCAAGCGGCGGTATTAAATGTTACAACTGTGGCAGAGCAGGGCATATCAAACGAGACTGTCGATATCGGAACTCGAGGAAAGTGACTGCTAGAAAGGTTGACGAGACTCAAAACAAGAGCATGATGTGGAAATTGGGCCTATATTGAGAGCCAAAGAAAGGGGAACTCGTCCAAAATGGAAGGATGTTTCGGACAAAAGAATGGGACTGAAGGCACTATGAGCGCAGTGGGACTCACTGAAAGTTAGGAACGGGCTGTTGCGGAGAGCATGGGAAAGCCCGGATGGAAAGCAGGTGGTTATGCGTTTAGTGATTCCCAGGTGTCGAGTAGCGAAGGTGCTTCAGGAAGTGCACAATGGAACATCCGATGAACACTTCGGTGTTAACAAGACCCTGAAGAAAATACGAGAACGATTTTATTGGATAAGAAGTCGTCAGGATGTGGAGGCTTGGTGTCGCAAATGCAAGATTTGTGCAGCCAGTAAGGGACCACAGACTGGAAGTAAGGGTGAAAAGAAGCAGTTCAACGCCGGAGTTCCTTTCAAGAGGTTGGCTAACGATATAGCGTAGCCATCACCAGCCAGTGGCAGAATGAAGGCTCGATATGACCGTAAGGGTAGTTCAGAACGGTTCAAGGCAGGAGACCTGGTTTGGCTGTACAACCCACAGCGGAAGAAAGGAAGGTCACCGAAACTTTAACCGCCTTGGGATGGACCGTATACTGTTATTACCCGAATTAATGACGTCGTCTATCGGATTCAACGAAGCAAAAAGTCCAAGATGAAGATCGTGCATTTGGACAGGCTGGCGAAATACATCGATGATTCTGAGTTGCCTGATCGGGACGATCAGGCTTAAGGAGGGGGCAGTGTTATGAATTACAGCCCCTTGGAACTGGAGATGATACGCCTATGCCTACTAATTGTGACTGGAAGCTGTCAGAATGAAATGGACTTTTTCTGGAATGTTGTTGGAGAAGATTCTTGATTGTTTCTAGATGGATCTAGAGAGTCAAATTCGGAGTATATAAGGCGCGATTACCAGCGCGGAAGAGGAAGTTTATTAAAGAGCAGTTTATAAAAGTGTTAGTGGTGTTTATCTCTTGTTGAAATTATTTAGAACCCACGGATTCATACAGGGTGTTTCCTAAAAGGTGGAAAATTCGCAACACATGATTAATACCATTATATGTATCTTCGAAGAATGTAAGAACATAATACGGAAAAAATATATGACATGTTCAGTAAAGAATTCTACAAGCTTTATTACATATAGATATTCAAAATAATCTAGGTATTGCTAATAGTTAGCGAGATATAAGCAAAAAACTAAATTTGAGCACAATTTTTCAAGGCGGCCGAGCGAGTGCGACTTATATAGATCTGGGGACTTCGAGTATGTCATCATTTTTTCCCGTCAAATATTGAAACTTTTTCCTATTTGAATAGAGTATCAATATAGAACATTACATCTATTACGCAACGACATTAAACTTTTGGTAGGTTAGGATATAAAATTTGTAATTTTTTTACCTACACATTGAGTGCGTATAATGAATTAAATTGTATTGTATTATTAATCCTATTCTAAATAAATTACCCTATACAGTATAATATCATTTTATCTGCATGGGCATCTATACGTGCATGCCTTCGCGCTGCACCAAACGAATATCGGATGTCGTTGTATTAAATTACTGCTTTCCATTCTGACTTGTGGTATAGTTTTTAAAATATTTATATCAGTAGATCTCGCATTAGATAAGTGGTTAATTAAAAATTCATAAGTGTGTTTATTATTAATTTATATAATGCACATTGTTACAGAAAGTTTATTATTAAAATATTTTAAAATATTAAATCTTCATCTGATAATTATTGACATTGCACCACTGCGCTTTTTTTTTAGTTTATTTATATTTTGTGGAAAGAATGGCGTGTCAGTTACTTAAAACAGTCACTTTCTGTACTTAATGCAGGTAATTTTTTAAGAAATATACATTACTCCTTAAATAAATCCAAGACATTAGATCAATCCTCATATTATACAAGGTGAGTCCGTAGGAATGTATCAAACTCTGGGAGTGTATACAGTGCGATCGAGAAAGAGTGAACGTCACGTGACACAGAAAAGTCATCAAAATTATCAAGATTGATTTCTATTCTATGTAGGCGCGATTACCGGATTACTCTGAAATTACCTCTAAATTGAACCAGAATCTTCTTCCACCACACTCTAGAAAAGTCCATGGCTCTTTCTAGAGTCTTTCCAGTCACTATTAGTAGGCATAGGCGTATCATCTCCAGTTTCAAGGGGGTGTAATTCATAACACTATGTTTTATGAATAATTACTAACACACGGATCCTTTTTTCAGGTTACGGACTTTCAGCGTTGTTAATAAAAGCCTCATTCCTTGGATATATTGCAGATCCAGATGATTACCGTTATGTAATACAATGTGTAGGTTTTGTGAAATAGGTACTCATGAAAAGAAACAAATTAAGCAAAGAACTTAGTTATAATAAGGTAAACAAAATTTATCTAGCGGTTGACCCTTCGTCTCTGGTATATTTATACAGTGTTCTAACTTCAACTTTTCCTAGTTGGAAAACCGATGATATTTAATAAAAGCTGGCGGCATTTCGTATTGTCACACTTCCACAATTAATAATACAGCTAAAACTTGGCAAATTTCATAATATAATGTCCACAAAAGTAGTAATTTAATGAAAAGTTTGCTTAGTTCCTATTTAACACTTTAGGAATTTCGGTTTGTTGTTCCTAAGCTGCAGTCTTGCCACGAGGTCAAAACGAAATTACTGGTGAAACTTGAGTGCATTCCTGGCATTTCCTGGCAAAATTTCGCAATATTGTATTCCCAAGGTCATCGACTGAAAATCGTGGCCTGGGGGTAGTAACATATGCAAGCCGCCACTCCCAGATTTTCAGTATAATTCTGAACAGCGGGGGTGAAATTCCATACAGTAGAACGGGGCGGAGTGATACAATTTTTTACCTCAGTTGAATTTCTGACAAATGCCAGTAATTACTGGCAAAACGGCAACACTGCTAAGCTGACGAATGTCATAATTTGGACGTCGCACTCACACGGCCTACATAAATCAATAAGTAAGTAAGTAATATTAAAAGTATCACAAAATAGTGTGAGTGGCACACAAAAAATCTTTAGGGAGAGGCGCATTCAGTCTTTCTCGATTTCCCTGTATTACACATAAGTGTATCGCTAAAATACCCAAAGGTTGTAAACCAATTTTTATTTGTTTCCAAATTACGGCGTCTTTAACGTTTAATTATAAGAAAAACTCGTATCGCTTTTCAACTAACAAGTATGTTAACACTTTTGAACTGTTAAGATAAATAAAAACACTGTATCGTATTTTATTGTTTATACAAACGTCCAGGCCATTCCACCACTCAAGCAGGACACATATTCCCATCAACGCTGTCATTTGCCGTAGTTGAGGTTCGAACTCAAGAGAGATAGGTAGTCATTAGTCGTGGTTGGTCACACATCTCAAACAACCTAACTACGCTACCGTCTGAGTAGTTGAAGTATAAAAATAAATCGGATATTAAATGACAAATGACTGTCCGCCATCTTTGAGACGCCATTTTGAATCTTTCCCTAAAAAGTGTAAAATTTTATGTTCACGTGAACCATATACGCGTGTCAAATTTCAAGTCAATACGACATTTGCAAGTGGGTGAAAAGTGAGTTGTAAGATTCCATTACAATGTTACAGGTCAAGCTAATAGAAGCGTGTTAAAAATACATGGGAAAATTAGCTTTTCTCGAGCCTGAATTTTTTGAGTGTTTCATATCGTTAAACAATTTTCGTCCTGTAATGATGAAAAAATAAAAAGCTAATTGTATAGAGGTAGTTACTACGTAGAATTCTGAACTACTGTTGGGTAATTTTGTTATGATTTATATGATTAATAAAATAACCAAGATGATAGTTATGTGATATTTTTCCATTGATGTATTAATTGTTTCAATAAAAAAGTCTAATAATTTCTCATTCATTTACTCTATGATAATTTCTAATTTTCTGAAAAAACACGTTCCTTTTTTCTTTTTAATTTTCTGCGGGATGGTACAGATGAGACTACAAAATGTTGTTTAACATTATGTCTGTGTTTTATTTTAACATTTAAATAGGTATTGTAACATTCGACAGTGACCTCGTTTTCCTTGACTTCTATAAAATAGTCATAATAAACTCATAAACTGGATGTGACTAGTATATTAATTTAAGCTTGGTAGCTAAATTATAAACAGATAAATTAATGATACCACAAAACTAGTTCATCACATCATAATTTATACGTCCAGTAGTTTACTAAATTTTCCTTAAAACGTCAGTAAAAACATAATTTCTGATAATTTATGAGAGAGTGAATCAACTAAGCCCTTTTACGGTCACCCAACAATGACAAAACACCCGTGTAAGGACCTCTTTTACATCCATCCAGCTGCCGTTTAGTCCCAAAGGTCTAAAGGACCAAGCATCACACGTTTCTATTGTACACAGGTTCTTTACCATGTCATTTTGGGTATGTTAGTTGTCGACAGGGTGATTAGTCATGAGGGTTAATAAAGGTCCGAAAACTACTATTACTTGTACAGGAATTGTATAATATGGTTATATTTATCTTGTTTTTTCAATAGTCTTGTATGCTCTCTGTAAATACTTGCTCCTTTCATGGCTATAGCAAACTTTAGATTACAATATTAATAACAAGCTAATCATGCTCTTCGCCGATTTACTGCACTGTTTATATAATTGTTGCCCATTCTATAGGATACTCGTCGCATTTTTTTGTAAATAATATTAGTTTTAGACATGTTTTGTTTAATTACAAAATAAACAAAACATTTTTTTTATTTAAATAATTAATAACTTTTTTATTTATTGATCGATATTGTTTAACAATAGGGTTCTTCCTCTAGCTAACACTAACTTACTGCCCAAATTTCAATACAATCGGACTTCTCGTTCTTAAGTTATGGTGCTTACAAGAAACGTGACGGACAGACAGACATATGGACGGACGGACGGACGGACGGCCGGACGTACGGACGGACGGACGGACGGACGGACGGACGGACATTTTGAAAGTTGTTCAGAATTCGATCACCAATACAGTGATATGAAATTTTTTTCTCTGCCGATCGAATGCAATATACTCTTCGTTTTGTATTTGCGAAGAGTAAAATAAAGGACGAATTTTAGTTATTATTAACTACTTTCGAATAAAAAAAGAAACGTATACTTGTTCATTACTACATAGTAAAACGAGTAGATGTTGTAGTCGGGCGCGGTAGACTGCGGATACCTATTTGATTATTATTTTACTCTAAAACGACTCAGTTATTGTTACATACTTCACTGAGATTAAGTACACAACCAGTATTGTTTATTTTAATACGCTTTTATTATTAGCTTGATTTGTAGCTTTGTAACTCCGCAACTTTGTAACTCCGTAACATTGTAACTCTGTAAATTTGTAATTCTGTAACTTTGTAACTCTGCATGAAGAAACTCTGGCCACTCAATTTTCACCGACTTTCAGATGTCATGTCGACTTACAATGTTGTATGTATATATGGTTCATATGACAATACAATCTTAGTTTTCTTTTTGTAGGAAAATAGTGAAGTAGAACTGAAATTTCTAGGGAACTGTCTTACTATAGCAATGTTTTTGCTGGAACTTGTTGAAAACATTTCAAGAAGTATAATAAAAGGTTTTGGATTAAATCCGTGTGGCGGAAAGCTCTTGTATACACAAAATAATGTTCGGAATCCTGTTTCTCCGTAGTTTTTCAAATCTGTGGTTGTATAATAGTCCAATCAATACAGTAAAAAATACACCTGAAGCTCGTAAAAAATGTTATCTGAGATTTTCGTTACTGTTGTGCGAGGATTAAACATCACAGAACCACAAAAATCGGATCAGGGGGTGCCGCGCGACCCCGCCAAAAAACCACCCCTTCGGTCAAAAATGCCTTATTTTACTGATAACTCGTTAACCATTGAAGATATAAAAAAATGCTCATCATAAAATAGAAAGCCTGACTAATTGCCTAAAAAAAGTCCTCTTGTAATTTTCTTGTATATGCCATGGTTTTCGAGAAAATCGATATTGACAGAAATTGCGTTTGTATTTTTATTGCGCGCGAATTTTCGTTTATTTGAATTTTTTGCGTGCGGGCCTATAAAAAAAATTCAATTGCTTGAACACCAAACAAGCTAGGAAGAAAAATCAAAATGAGTTTTAAAGGGAATATAAAACACTCGTTTGTGTTGCCATTTTTGAGGGCTATTGATATTTATTAGTATATAAAAATTACAATATAATATAATTATCTGTTGATTTTTTGTGCATCTAATTATTCATAGGTCTATAAAAAATAACTGACTATAGTATAAGTTATAACTGCATTATCTTTTAGTTCAAGGTAGTACTTCAATGCAGAAAAAGTTAGGAATAAAAATATTCACATTTACAAATTTAGCAGCATGTTAAAGTTAGCCAAAAAGAAATCCAAAAAAGGCTGCATATTCAATTATTTTATGACATTTTTTTAATACAATTTCTTAACTATGATATGATTAGAAACAATAGTTATATGATACATAAACTCAAAAAATATCAATATGCTGGTAAATTTGTAAATGTGAATATGTTTATTCCTAACTTTTTCTGCATTGAAGTACTGCCTTGAACTAAAACATAATGCATTTATAACTTATATTAAAGTCAGTTGTTTTTATATACTAATAGATATCAATAGCCATCAAAAATGGTAACACAAAAGAGTATTTTATATCCCCTTTAAAACCCATTTCGATTTTTCTTCCTAGCATGTTTGCAGAAACTTTCAAATAAGCGAAAATTCGTGCGTATTAAAAATACAAATTTTGCAATTTTTTTCAATATCGATTTTCTCGAAAACCATGGCATATACAAGAAAATTACAAGATGGCTTGTTTTTAGGCAATTAGTCAAGCTTTCTTTTTTATTATGAACAATTTTTTTATATCTTCAACGGTTAACGAGTTATCAGTAAAATAAGGCTTTTCTCACCGAAAGGGTGGTTTTTTGAGGAGGTTGCGCGGTACCCCCAGAACTGATTTTTGTGGTTTTGTGATGTATATTCCCTCCACTAACAGTTACTGAAGAAAAATCTCAGATAACATTTTTTGTTGTGGAAATCTTTATAATTATTGGACTATAACCCGTATCGCAAAAAAGAAAGAGACACAAATTTTTTTAAATGAAATTGCGAAGAGAACTAGATTTGTGTGAAACTTTTTGGTCAATATGCCAAGTCGTAAAACATGAAGATATTTAGGGAGGCCATTTAGAAACAATTGATGATAACTTGAACAATAATGCACATATTCTAACGAAACTGGAAGAAATACCCCCTGTGGAGCTAAGCCATCAAGCCAAGTTTTAACTAAGAATGGTTACAATAACTCCTAAAAAACAATTGCAAATCAAAAATCTAATCGGCGATTGTTTGTGGGCATCAAGTTGTATTTCAAAAAATTGTATATCAGATTATAGTTGTTTTTATGTTCTTTGTGGAGGTATAAACAAAAATAAATTTTAAATTTTTTAATATCAATTTTATTCAATTCTTCTCTTTTTTAAACAAATGAATTGTACCCAAACATATTTTGCCCTAAAACAAAAATGATTGGTGTATCTTAAAAGTACATAAAAAACGAGCTATTTAAAAAGCAGTTTTATCTCCGGCAATTGGGACACTAGATGTAACATTCTTTAGAATTATGACCATTTATAAGCAAGCTAATAGACATAATAACTTGAATATTTTTTCGGTTTTAAATACTTTAAAATTTATTTTTGTTTACACCACTACAAAGAACATACAAACTATAATCTGAAATAACAATTTTTGAAATACGACTTGATGCACGTAATCAATCGACGATTCGAGTCTCAATTTGTAATTGTTTTTTAGGAGTTATTGTAAACATCTTAACTTGAAACTTGGCTTGATGGTTTATCTCCACAGGGGGTATATTCTTCTAAAGTTTTGTTAGAATATGTGCATTATTGTTCAAGTTATCATCAATTATTTCAAAATGGCCTCCCTCCATGTTTTACGACTTGGCATATTGGCCAAAAAGTTTCGGACAAATCTAGTTCTTTTCTTTTTTTTGATATGGGTTATACAACCAGAGATATTTAAGAAAAACTACGAAGAAACAGGATTCTGAACGTTCTTTTGTTTAAACAAAAGCTTTCAGCCACACGGATTTAATCCAAAACTTTTCACTACACTTCTTGAAGTGCTTTCAACAAGTTCAAGCAAAAAAATTGCTATGGTAAGACAATTCCTTTCTAGGCAAGTCAGACCCTTAGATTTACTCCACTAAAATTCAAAAAGGCGTTTCCAAGATGCCGGACAAGTTATTGTCATTTAATATATAATTTATTAATATTTAATATTTAATATTCTACTAAAACTTGGTATGAGTTCAGTTAATGAAGAAGGTGTGTATAGAGGACATGGTCGGGATCAGAATTTTTGACTTTAGGGCTATGTTTGGAGTAGTTAGGAGGTAAACATACTAAAAGTCCCCGGGCCTACGAGGTGAGCGGGGTGCAGGGGGGCACGTAGAAGGTCTTTTTCTTTGTTTTTTCACATGTATCTCAACACAGTGCATCGCAGCAAAAAGATTATTCTGATAAAATTTCTTACAAGATTGTTACGATTTAATTTTTTCTATTCCCAATAGCTTTCGAGATATCTGAAATTTTTAAGGTCGCAGATTATAAATGTGTGATAGATACTCAAAATTTCAAAATGGCGGCAGCAGTATGGCGGATAAGCTTTATTTATTTATTTAAACATACATCATCTAACAGTACAAGACCATTTGTAGGAATAAAATCTAAACTAACTTAACGTAACCTAACTAAGAAGTACAAATAGAAGAAGGCGATTAGACTGCAAGACAGTGAATGAAATTTCTGACTGCTAGGCAAATATGTCCAATCCACTGCAATGAGTTTCATAACTAGTACAAATATTAAACAGAGGAGAAAGCTTTAATACGTTAGATCTAGGAGTAGATAAATATAAGCTATGAGAATGACGAAAATTAATCCGTGGGACATAAAAGTTCAGCTGGCTTAATATTTCACTACAATCTATTTTATTATGCATAATTATATCTAAAAACGCAAAGCAAATGACTCACGCCTTTCGGAAAGACTGGTAATATCAAATTGTTCAAGTAATTGATTTTGAGAAGCTCTACTTCAGTTTTCCAGTTTAAAAATTTCAGGAAGCGGCGCTGAATATTTTCCAATTTATCGTTATGAGTATTATACCCAGATTGCCAGACAAGTGAAGCATACTCCAGCTTAGATCGAGAGAAAGCAAAATAAAGCATCTTTAAGATTTTCGCATCATTAAAATCATGGCTGTTACGCAAAATCAAGCCTAACATTCTGCATGTATGCGAAATTACAGCATCAATATGGTTAGTGAAGGTTAATTTATTATCAAAAGTTAAACCTAGATCCTTGAACGTAGATGGTCTGTTCAGCGTGTCGCCATTAACATTATAATTATATACAATTGGGGACTCCTTGGTTGTATAAATCATCACATTGCACTTGCCAACATTTAGGTGAAGATCATTTTCATCGCACCAAGCTGACAAATTAGTTAGTTAGTAGTTGTTTTGAAGTTTTTCGCAGTCATTAAAATCATTAATCCTATGCAACATCTTGACGTCATCAGCATATATTAAGAAATATACGACTAAGTGATCACCGATGTCGTTAATAAAAATATTAAAGAAAAGGGGTCCAAGTATTGATTCCTGGGGTACTCCTGATGTGGCTCAGTATTCAATAGATTTATATCCATTATAAGATACGAATTTATTATTTATCGTCTGATTTAACTGAAAATCGATATCTGAGGATTATCGTGGCTGCAGATTATAAATATTTAGTCGAAATTCAAGAATTTAAAATGGTGGGCTTCACGATGAGGAATATGTTTTGCCACTTATGGGTAGGAAATTTTATCGAACAAATACTTCTAATCTAATCTAATTGGGACCAAATTAAAAGAAGAAAATAAATAAATAATTAAAAAACACTTTTGAAAATTAACTGCAACTGTTAGAAAATGCACAAAAAAGAAAATAATGTCAGTATTATTAATAATAATGGTAGTAAACGTAAAAGCATGGGGCGCTCAAAGTACTTAGAAAACATAATATTTTACACATTCCGCGTCTCACACTTCTACGTTTATTAACATAATAATAATGATTGTTATTATTTTTTTTAGTTCTTTTTCTTAAACAGTTTCAGTTGGTTTTCAAAAACGTGTTTTTTAATTTTTTAAAATTATTTATTAATTTTTTATTAGTCAAATACATTTTCTCAGTAAGAAACGCCATAATCCGACTCATACTTGTTTCATAATAATGTGATGGAATTGGAATACCTTAATTTTCGTAATCTAAATAGTTTGAAACGTGACAATCCAAAGATATCTCGAAGATATTAGAATTACAATACTTTCTTAGATAATCATAGGAAGTGGAAACCCTTGCTTTGTGCTCTAATATGATAAAATAGTGAGTCACTTGTGTGTGGACGGTCAATGTCTCATCAACCATTAGAAATTAAAAAAATGTCACCTACTAAAATTGTAAAGGATAAAGAGCGGTATTGATACTTGAATTTTTTAAATAGATTAGGATTCAAATATCATCGTTATGTGAAACATCCTGTAGATTTAAAAATTATTTTCAAATATGCCACTTTTGATCTCCTACAATCTGTGCCTGAGACATTTTTCGAATTTCAAACGATTGAGACCCTGTATATAAAACCTGTTTGAGTATAATGTATATTGTTTCTTTATAGTATATTTCAAGTACTAATGAATTATAAATATAGTAGTGACATTTCTAGATACAAAAATGAAATGCTAAATAAAACAAATAATAAAGAATTTATTTGAAATATGCTTTTAATGCCGAATTACGCAACAGTTTTCAGGTTACATCTAGTAATTGTCTCCAATCGATGCTACCAATATTCTAGATGGGGAGTTTCTCCTGGGTGGTCTTGATTCACCACCACCCACAACAATAAGTCGGTACATTGTTTCTGTGAGTAATGTCCACGGCGACTGATGTCATCAGAAAATTAAATGATACAATCATTTTGGTATCCTAAACGTACAACTTACCAGAGCTACAAATTAAAGCCTATTTAAAATATTCCTAATTAGGTTTTCTGTAGCCCTGGAGAAGTTTATAACTAGTATAGTATTTACGAACTCAATTGCAACAGCACGGAGCTAGAGGATCTTACGGGGTATTGTCAATATATCGCTTCACATTGAATGAGAGAGCACATAATTTTATAGATTTATATTCACCACTCCTCGTCTACAGTCCACGTGGACTTGATCCGCCTGTCACATAGAAATATAAGTGGGATTAGATGCTTAGCAAATTTGATTTGTCAACACCAACCTTGTTCAGAGTTTTTGCATGTCATAATAAATAAAACGAAAAATACGTATTAACTATTTGTATCGTATGATCTGTATGAGACAGTGCAGTACAGCCAGGCAGCATTATAAATTACTTAATTCTAGTGAATATTTGAACAAATTATTAGTTGTGCGTTTGAGTGATTTTTTGCAATTAATTGTTTAAAATGGCATTTTGGAAGCCTTTCGATAGCAGTGACAACGAAATGGAAGATTTTGATACAGAATTTTCCATGGCAGGTATTCAAGTCTGGAATAAGGAATTCTTAAATTTGGACCTCAAAATCGTAAACAGCGACCAGAAAACCCCCTAGAGCACATTTTTGTGGAAAATATTAATATTTAAAATTTTCTGAAAAAATGGAATTTTTAATAGCACGTAAGCATTTCAGTCTGGAATATGGATTTGCTCAATTTGGACCTCGGAATCGTGATTAGCGAGCAAGAAAACTCCCCAGAGCATATTTCCGCAGCAAAATATTTATATTTAAATTTTCACCCGAAAAGTGAAATTTTCATAAAAAAAAATTGCCCAAATTCTATACTGGAATATGAAATTTCTCAATTTGGATCTCGGATTCGTGATCAGCAACCCAAGAAACATCCTAGAATTCATTTTCGAGGCGAAATATTAATTTTATAATTTTCTTCATGATGGCTATTTATTGGGCTACACAAACTCCCCTAACTTTCTCATTTTCGGAGGTAACGCAGCGGTCAATGTTGATGAATGTTCCTGGGCGCGCCAATATTCTTGACTAAAGATGACGGTCTCGAATGATTAGTGGTCGAGCTTGATCTCTTTGCCCCAATCATCGCTGCAGACCAGGACCCGCCTCGCAAGGGGTGGGCCTGCTTTTTCGCCTATTCCCCCCGCAAATGCGGACGGTATTGACGATGTTAGCAAACCTCCCCTGGTCTTGGCTGTTGGACCCTGCCAGCTGGGTAGTTTCTTCTGGCGCTCTTCTGTTTTGGTCTTCTTTCTTAGCTGGCATGTATAGGCTCCCGGGAGCGTCTTTCATCTGTCGTGAGAGGGAACGGCTGTTACCGAGCCCTCTCGGAGTTTGAAAGGGATTTGGGGGTGTTGACTAGTCGGAAGCCCAGGGTGCCAATTGGCATCATGTGCTCCGATTTCGTCGTATGATTTTACATGTAGAATGTGATGTATTACACATAAGTGAGAGAATATAAAAACAGCTTTATTTGGTTTGTCAGTTCTTGACTCACTTTTTAATTAGCAATCAGTTTTCCATGTTCAGAAAAATCAATATTTTTATAAACCTTTAAAGTTGTCTTCAGCATTGAACACTTTCTCCACATTGTAGAAGCTGAACACTTTTTCTGTACGCTAAGAGAATAAGCCAGCATTTACACTTCACTCCATTTTCACCAGTAACATCTCTGGAATCGTTATATTCGCTGAATTCCTTGCCATGAAAAACTTGTGATTTCTTAGGTAGGTAGTAAGTTTGAACAAATGCAAACATTGGGAATCAATAATTTTACACATGGTTTTTGTTTTTAGTTCTCATCGATAGTTTTTTGCTGCTTGTAAAATCCTATAAAGAATATGTTTCGTTACAATTATAAGCAAACAAAAAATAATTCGCGTTTAAAGTTTAAACAAACTTCATTTACTTCTTTTATAATTTCTCCCGAGACATACCAATTTTCATCCATTTTTCACAAGCAGTTATTATTTTTTACCTTTTTCTGTTGTTTATGTGTATAAACTAGTAAACAATAAATAACACCATAGCAACCATTCCATGACCTTTCTAATTACAATGTTTACAAACAGGTATACGAATTAATTTTTCAGATGAATTGTCAAATAAAAAAATATATTCAAATAAAATTTCATTAAAAGAAAGTGCTGGACAAAATTTTGTATTGCACACGTGTGTAATCGCACATTAGTCACAAATTTTTCTTGCGTGGCTAATGTGCATAATTACACACTAGTACAATAAATGACTTTTATATGTATGTCAAATAGGTACGTTTATTAAGTATATAGAATATTCTAAATTTCGATTATTTATATTCAAAACTGTAACATAATCATGTTACACCCGGTATAATAAAAAAAATTAAGAAGTCTATGAATTTAAAATTAGTTTTTCAATAATATGAATCTAATATTACTGTTAAGTAACAACTAAATTGAATGAAAACTAAAACTTCCCCTTTAAAATGCTTATTGTGTAATTTTAATTGCATAATTAGTAAAGAAATTGCTGTATCTTCTTTCTGAGAACGCGCAATTTCAGGAGCCAACGGCTGAGTATTATACTGCTCCGTCTCTCCCCTATTAGCCTGTAATGAACTCATAATGCTGTTTAATTATTTAATCGAAAAGCACTTACGAAAAACATGCTTGGAGCCTTCTTCACGTAAAATTTGCTCATATACAAGAAATGTGGGAACGTACAATAAAAACACAACTGTTCACTTCAACTTTTTACTCAGATCTGATAATTTACAAGATGATTCGCGGTTTTATATAATACCTTATCTTTTAATATGATACCTCTACGTGATCTCGTAACGTATGTATATTATGTAAAATATTACAAGAATTATGATAAGAAAAGCAGTGTCGCTACCGGGATACCAATATAACTCCTCCCGACGAAGTGGTAGCATCGTCTCCTGGCGATGAACTTACTAGGGTGGTGTGGATAACTTGTGGGCTTTGCTTCCTAATTTTATTGGGATAGCATCGTGACAATATATTGGAGCATCGTCTGCAGCATCCAAAGTAAATCATGGTATAGATTACAAGGAGTAACATCACGAACATGGTGGTTAGTAGCCAATAACTTGGGGATTCCAAGAGGCTAGCAGGTTCCGCAATGAAGTGGGTCCCTTTTGTTGCTCTGCCTAACTCTTTCAGAGCTCTGACATCGGAGAGGTCAACTTCCTTTAATGACAATGGTTTATCTTTGTTCACAGTAAGGTTCCATAATTTTGGTACTTCGATTTTTGGCAGAAGAAACATTGGAAGTGGAACTTCACTCTTCGTTGCTGTGAATCGTTGGTTTGCTATAGTGGTGCTGCATCCTGTGGGTAGATGAAGGACAACTGGTTGGCTAATGGTCTGAATTCCATTTTGACAATCGGGAATATGGAGAGTATTGACTGGTATGATCAATATGTGATTTTCTTCTAATGTCGTTATTATTGGTTTTGTGACTGATACATGGTGATCGGTGGTCGTGATCAGCCTTGGATAGTAATTCGACTAGACAGCTATCATCTCGTGGTTGACTGGGTGAGTCGCAGATATAGACGTCTTCTAATTTTGGACAACTATGTGCTGTGGCAACGTAAGTGTCGGTACTCATCCCAAGGTATGGAGTATTGGGGATGAATGTAAGGTTTTGGACAGGAACTGGAATTAAATGGTAGTAGGAGTAAATCTCGGTTGTTAAGATTGGCAAATTAATAGCAAAAATTATAAGCTTCTCTGAAAAGTGAACGGTTGTTCCCAAATATGAATAATAATTTTGAAAATACTTTAGATCTAGGATGCTTTGGCTATTATAGAGTTCTCTTGCTTTGCTCAAGATATACATTAAACTATGTTTGGGTAAAATTGAATTGTGAACTAGGTTCCATGAAGCGAACGTAATTGCATTTTCTAGTTCATCCAGAAACTGATTAATATATCCCAGATTAACAAAGAGTTGTGATAGTATGTTTTGGATAGAAACGGTAATTAGAACCTTATTTAGTTCATCCTCAAGTCTCATTACTGTTTCAGTAAGAAAGGTTTTAATTGCTTTTTGATTTTGTGCCAAGGTTGATATTGTTTCATTATATTCATCGATTAATTTGGATGTTAAACTCATTTGGGCTTTCAATTCGTATTCGATATGATTATCGTTTTCGCTTAGTTTTGTTAGAGCTTTATTAATTGTTTCCCGGTCACTATCATCTAAGGTGCCAAATAGCCATTTTGATACGGTACCTACTCCATTTATTAAACCTCGTTTGGGGCGCGTTGTACCTTGTGGAAGAAGGCTTTCTAATTTCGATTTCACTCTAATAACTAATTGTTCGGCTTGCAAAAGTGAAGTTGATAGACCGGTGTCGGTAGTGCAGTTATTAATTTCAAGGATCTTGGTTTTAATTACAAGTAGTTGAGATTCAGTGGATTGTAATTCATCATCAACCGGTTGCAGGTTAACATAATGAATAAATTTATGTTGTGTTGAACGGGACCTCATCGTGCCTAAATTTAGGGTTAAGAGGCCATTTTCTATGGGGGTTAACTTAATTTGGCAAAGGACTGTCGAAAAGGTAAGAAAGGGTGAGCGTCAAGTGCATTGTCCGCGTGGGCGTGTACCTGGAACAAGGATACGTTTCTTTTTAACTCTTTTCTTATGATAAGTTCCTCGGGTTGTTTGAACTTTTTTATCTAAATCTTCCTCTACTCCGGTTTTAATAAATCGCGGATTTGTTTTATTACGTAACTGATCATTTTTTATGAAGATGGTATCGCCAGTCTTTAGCTTTTCTGGGTCGGCACATTTTTCATTTAAATTGCGGATTCGCTTTTCTTTCTCCGTTGATAATCTTTTATGAGTATTCTCATTAAGTTGTTGTGTATTTCTGGCATGATTTTCAACATAGTCAGTTACTATGTTTTCTTCATTTATGTCAAGAGGTAGTGTTTGGTTTAGGTGACCAAATAATATTTCAAACGGGGTATGTTTAGTATTACTATGGGGAGTATTGTTATATCCCATAATCGCTAGTTTTATTAGGGACTTTACATTTTCGTGTGGGTTTTCTCGCGTTAGGCATCTAAGCTGATCTAAAAGTGTGGAATGCAAACGTTCAACTTGTGAATTGGAGGTGGAATTGTGCAATGTAATATAAGTAATGCAATTTAATTTTATGTAGTTTACAGAAATCCGAAATTGTGTGATTTCTGAATTCCTTGCCATTATTGACAATAATTTCTTTAGGTATGCCAACAAAAGATATGAATGTTACTAAGGCTTCCATGACCTCAATTGCAGATTTTTGTGCAATGGGGATAGCTTGTGCATATTTCGAGAAGGGATCTAAGAAGGTTAGAAATAAGTTGCTATTAACAAAGAGTATATCCACGTGAATGACCTCCATTGGTTTGGAAGGCGTATGAGTTATTTCGAAAGGCGGGTTCTGCGGTTTGCGTTCATATTTACAGGTTTGGCAAGTGTCGCAAGTATTTATGTAGATTTGGACGTCTCGAAACATATTCGGCCAATAGTAATTTTTGGTTAATGACACCATGGTAGCACCAATGCTGAGTTTTACCCTAGTGGTGATATTTTATTTTCTCGTGTCGTTCCCCTTCTGTAATCACATCTGTTACAAATAGATTTGAAATTGTTAAATTCAGTTTTGCAAAGTGTTTTTGTAACGTTGTGATTATTCTGAGTTTTAAGAGCTCATCTTTCTTTGTGCGGAAAAATAGGCAATAGTGTCGTCTAGGATCAATTATATTTTTGAACATTTTTATAATTTCTTCTTCGGTCGCATTTGACTTCATGGTGACTTTGTGTCGGTTATTGTAAAATTAGAGAGGCAATTGATTGATTCGGTAATGATTATTTGGTGTGCATATTGATTGATACATTTATCTGTGTATGGAATTTCTTGAATGGGATTTTCTTGTGCAGAATGTATTGTTGCCGTTTCATCATTTTGCTCATTCGCAGGTTGTTGGAGTCTAATTACAGATAGTGGGATATTATCTTCGAAATCGTCACCTCGTGTCTCGTCTGCTGGTCTCTCTTGTGGATCTAAGGAATTTAGAGTTTCTCTCAGGCTGGCTTCGTCTATCTCTGGTATTTCGTCGACGTTATTTAACATGGAGAGAAGATCGTCCTCGAGAGGTGTCGTTTTTGACCTAGTTAAAGCATGAATTTCATGTGCCTCTTCTTGGATTTTTATCCTGGATAGAGCGTCTGCTACGTAGTTGGATTTTCCTGGTTTGTATTTGATGTCATATTCAAATTCTTCCAAATGTAATTTCCATCTGATTAGTCTTGCATTCGGTGTTTTCAAGTTTGACAACCATTCCAAGGGTTTATGGTCTGTGTAGATGGTGAACCTTTTTCCAAAGAGGTATGGCCTGAAGTACTTACAGCTCCAGACGATAGCTAGCATTTCTTTCTCGACTGTAGCATAGTTTGTCTCAGCAGGGTTCAATGTTCTTGAGGCGTATGCTATCGGGTGACCTTCTTGAGAAAGTACGGCTCCTATGGCATAGTGTGAGCTGTCTGTGGTTACATCAAATGGTTTTTCGAAGTCTGGATAGGCAAGAATTGGTTCATTAGACAATACTGTCTTACAATGTTCAAAGCACGAGATATATTCTGGTGTTAATATAATTTTTTGGTCTTTCTTTAGACAGCTGGTAAGGGGTTTGGTTAATTTCGCAAAGTTCTTTATAAATTTCCTGTAATAGCCTAATAATCCCAAAAATGACTTGATTTCCTTGTGTGTTTTTGGTATAGGGAATTTTTTATGGCAGCGATTTTATCGGGGTTTGGTTTGATTCCGTTTGGGGTAACAATGTGGCCTAAAAATTCGACGTTTTTCTTAAGAAACTCTGATTTGTCCAGCTGTACTTTTAGGTTAGCGTTTCGTAGAGTCTGAAATATTCTTTTTAGATTAGCGATGTGTTCTTGTAGAGACGTCGAAAAAATTATCACATCATCTAAGTATACCAAACAGATTTTATTTATATGTTCCCGAAGCACATTGTCGATCATTCTTTGAAATGTGCTTGGTGCATTTCTGAGTCCAAAAGGCATTCTTAGGAACTCATAGTGTCCATGCTCGGTGTTGAAGGCAGTTTTTGGTATTGACTCAGGAGCCATTTCAATTTGATTGAATCCTGAAGCAAGATCCAAGGTAGTGAAATAACAGCTTCGTCCAAGTTTGTCCAATATATCCGTTACATTCGGGATAGGGTATCTGTCGCTGATCGTTTCCTCATTTAGATTTCTGTAGTCGACAACTATTCGCCATTTTTTCTGTCCAGATGCATCTAACTTTTTTGGGACAACCCAAATTGGAGAGCTCCAAGGGGATACACTCGGTCATATGATACCATCTTGAAGCATTTTCGAAAGTTGCCTCTGAACTTCTTCCTTATAAATGTGTGGGTAACGATATGTTTTCGAATAACAGGGGTTTTCATCTTTTGTCTTGATTTCGTGCTTGATAACATGAGTAAATGGTAATTGATCGGTCGGGTTTTGGAAGATGTCCGAATATTCTAAGCATACATTTAGTATAGATTGTTTTTCTTCTTCATTCATATGATCGGTTCTGATGATGTTTTGTACATCGATCTGGCGATTATTAATATTTTGATTAACATGAGCGATATTACAATTAAAGATCTCGTATTCGTGTTCCTCAAATGAAGTTGATTTTTGCGGTTCAGTGAATGAAACTAATTTGTGTACATTGGTTAAGTTGTGAACCTCGACTTCAGCGAAATAATTTGTGCTAGTGGACAATGTTTCAGGGACATAGAAAGAAGCTGAGTAAAATTCAGGGATTAGAACTGGTCCATTTTCTACAACTACCGGAATTTTGATTCTACGAATTTCTAACGGGTTTAAGTCATAACTGCAAGATGAAAAGTCCTCTCTAAAGTATAGTGGAATTTGAACGTAATTATTATCGAGAGTTTGATTTGACAGATTTATGTTTAGTTCGGCATTCATGAGGTCTTGTAACCCTATGAGTCCGTCAAAGTAATTATGAAAGTCATATAAAATGAAATCAATAGGAGTACTGGAATGAAACTGTTCAAACGGTGGAATTTTGGCTTTATAAAGAGCTTTAGTTTTTCCTGCACAAGTTTGAATTGTCGTTGGGTCAAGATAAATTTCTTGTGGAAAATTCATTTCGACTATAGCGGGTCTAATTATTGAAAAAGAACATCCGGTGTCTACAAGAAATTTATAAGTTTTGTTTTTTAAGGTGATATGAATATATGGTAGTGCATTGATTGCATTTAAGTCGGGTATTGTGTTGGCTCGGCATTCATAAAATTTGAGGCGGTATTATTATCTAGATCAAAATTATTGTTTGTCAATTCTTGTTGTTCTGAGTCTTGGTTGTTATAACTCTCTTCTTGATTTTGATACAGTGTCACGTCTTCGTATCTCAGTTGATCGTATTCCAGTTCATCATAGTATGCTTCGTTGTCATAAGGTGGGACATGATCGGTGGTTTCACTATTATATAAATAACGATTGACATCTGGCATTGTCGTGGGTCTCTGTTGGGTATTGTGAGATATGCCGGACATTGGAGTTGGTTTTGACAAAGGCGTATTTTGGTTTGGTTTCCAAACGTTTTGTCTTGATGATCCAAATGTTTGTTTGTTAGTAGGGAAATTTTGCCTTACTTGCCGTGGTTGTATGTTGATAGGTTGTGATGGGAACTGATTACGATAATTTGTTGGGAAATTATTGACAAATTGCGGTGGCGTGAATTGATTATGAGAATTTATTGGAAAATTATTTCCATGTTGTTGTGGAGTGAAACTTCTTTGCGCGGAGTATGCATTTTGGTTAGAATTGTAAACATTTGAATTTCTGTTAAAAATAGGGTTTTGGATATTTCTATGCGGCGGCGTATTTTGTACGGTGGGTTTTGGCATTAATTGATGAGTTCCACTACTAGACGCTTGTAATTTAGCAAAATTTTGAAATTCTTCCTTTTCTAGAACATAATTTAGCGCGTCTTCTAGTGATGCAGGATTTTTTATTCTCACGATTGTTTGAACGTTAATAGGTAGATTAGTGATGAACATTGTTTTGGCAATGTTGTTGTAATTGTGAATTTGTAAGTTTCTGAGTTGTGGATCCGGAAAATCATTATTAATTTTTGCTATAATAACGGCTCTTAATTGTTGTAATCGAAGTCCAAAGTCGTAAGGTCGTTCGTTTCTGATCGGTCTCATGGATGTCAGTTGATGGGTCAGATACTGTAAATCGCGTTGATCGCCAAATGTTAATTTTAAAAGTTTTTCTATTTGATCCCACGTAATTAAATCGCTTCGGCTGGCTATCAAATTTTGAGCGCGGCCTCTTAGTTTATTTTTTACTGCCTGTAGAATTAAGTTATGAGTTACATGGTGTGAATCATCGGGAAAATTTAAAAACGTGCTTCTAACCGAATCAATATATGAAAGCAAAACCAAACTATTTCCATCAAAAAGTGGTACTGTATCTAGATATAATTTTAAAAGTTGTGTATTTATAACTCTTTGCTGTGGGCGAGCCACTGATTGTGGTTGTGATGGAGTTTCTGAAAGAATCTGTACCAAATTTTGGATCTCTTCTTGAGTAGTTGTGAGATCGCGGTTCGCATCTTGAAGCTGTTGTCTAGTTGCCATTGCGCAATGATTTGAATTAACGATTTAAAATATAATTTTTGAAAAATATCACACGCCAGACCTTGGTGTTCAGATCTCTCTGTCAACAACAGTCTCAATCTGCCTACTCTGTTGCTTAAAGACAAGGACCTTACTGACAAGATAGGTAGTGTTCTATACTCTATATTTTGAGAAAAACAGAGAACTAAAATAATGACTAAAACTAATGAAATGCCTACTTCTCTGATCAATCAGATCAGTTTTCCTAACTTAATGACCAAACGGGTCCAATTTGCCAATCGGGCAAGCGAGATCCGGTGTAAAATGGAAAAAGCAAACGGGAATGGATGAGTACTTACTGTTTTTGTTCTTTTCTTGGTTTGGAATGGCAACTCTTGCTAATCAGGCACTAGTTTTTGCTCCACTCTCCCCCAAGCCTTGTTGACTGCGCCAGAAATGTGGGAACGTACAATAAAAACACAACTGTTCACTTCAACTTTTTACTCAGATCTGATAATTTACAAGATGATTCGCGGTTTTATATAATACCTTATCTTTTAATATACCTCTACGTGATCTCGTAACGTATGTATATTATGTAAAATATTACAAGAATTATGATAAGAAAAGCAGTGTCGCTACCGGGATACCAATATAACTTACATTAATATAATGTTGTACAGTTTATCTCAGACTTATTTTGAGTATAAGAAATGTCGGCGCCTTTGATAGAACTGTAAAAACCAAAGATCCCGACATTTTTTATAGCGACAATAAGTTTGGGTTAAAGTATACATAAAAGCGATATTATTTATACTTACTGATACTGATATATAATTAAAGAACTTCATCGGGTACATAAATTACCCCATTATTTAGTGATTTTTAGGGTAAAGTGATAACCCTGTCATGGCAACCTTTTGAAATTCTATTCTGTATATGAAATACTACTTGCGCTTCTACAAAGTTTGCTCGGTTAGCGAATGATTTTGGGGAAAAACCCAAAGAAAATGGACCATATATGAATCAACAACAATTATTTTTCATAGCTGAGATCACACGTGGTAAATGATGACAAATGGCGATAGCAGAAATTAAAATCTAAATTATAAAACATATAATTATAATCGCGAACGATTAAAATGCTTCCTTATATCAATGAAGTAACAAAAATACAGAATAACAAAAAACTAGTTTCCTCCTATATGGAAATTACGTATAACTTAAGTATTTTTTCTGTGAAGTTCCTGTCACTTTTACTGCCCTTAAATATTATTCACACTAACTCAGCATAACGAATTACTATATTAATCTCAGGATATCATACCCCTCATAACGACCAATTTCAATAAATAACATGTTAACTAAGGAAAATTGATACGTTGTTGTACACGTGATAGATCGTTCTAATACAATAAAATTTACGCATAACGAGATTAGTCCCAGCTCTTTGACGTTCTAAGGGCAAACATAACTCGACGACAACCACAACCAAATAAAGGGACAAAGGCAATTTCAAGTGTTACAGACGATCGTTGACATAAATAAGATAAAACATAATCTGTGAACGTGTAATATCATTCGCCATTATGTCTGTTTATTACAGTTATTTGTATACCTATAATAGGGCCAAGTGCTAATCTATTTATGAAATCTAATACGTTTCTGTAATTTGTTTAATCTGTTTAATGATGAGAATTAAAGTATATGTATTCTGTATTTGTGTGTTTTTCTGTTTGTTAAGATTTTTATTGGTGACTTACATAACTACACATAACATAAAGAGTTTTCACATTTTTTTAAAAGTAATTGATCTCTAGTTTAACCACAAATATTCTCTATATATTTTAAATCTATTCTTCTTATTCACAATGTCTCGGCAGAGGTATTGTGATTCGTACATTATTCTAGTTGGCCTCCCTTTACTGTATGGGGAGCGTCGGACAGCATCACATCATCTGTCGAGGTTGCCTGTTGGATGCCCGGCCTCATTAAAGCTCTTTCTCATCAGCTCATTGGTGACAGCCCACGTGATGAACGTTCACCTCGCTATTATTTTAGATAGCACTTTACATATTTAGCAGGTTTTTCTGAGAAAGATTTAAATTCCCTTAAAATTACCTTTATTGGATTAGAAATCGATTAATAAATAATCAAGAAGTTGCAGCCAAGCATGACAAATTGCGAATATTTATTTGATTATGATTTATAATACAATATTGTTTATAATCAACAAAAGGTGATCGCCAGAGGTCTGTAGACTATTATATACTATATACAGGGTGTTCCTTAATGACGTGCTAATATTTCAGGGTGTGATTCCTTAGGTCATTTTATGAAGAAAAGTTCATATGAAGATACAGTGTGACCCATTTTGAATGGAAACACCCTTGTAAAGAATGTGTCTAGTATTAGATTTTAACGGGGCATTTTTTAAAAGATAGGCCATTGAAAACTCTACTTTATGACAAAAATTTAGAGAAAAATTTCTATTTTTCAAGACCTGCTATGATTTTTTTTCAATGTCAAAAATGGACAAATTTGATTAGCGAATTTTTTTTATAAAATCTAACTATACCACTGGATTCAGAAACATCTCAAATGGGTAAATCCAAAATTTCGTGAAAAAATATTAAATAATGACAGATTTATGACAAATAAATGAAGGTAATATTTTATAATAACTTTTAACTTTCTAAAAATCGAAGTAGCCCATGAAAAATAAACAATAGAAAGATAAATTAAGTGGATAGTTTTAATAAAGATTGTCTTTTTATTGAGTAATGAGAGATGATACTAGGGTGTCATGGCAAACAAATTTTAAAGTCACACGTCAAATCTTTAAAATACGCATATACTCGGAGTATACTGTTATTGAAATTATAAAATTGATCAATAATATTATCAAGTATTAGTTTATTAGTTTGAAGTTAAAATTATGGATACTCTAAAAAATTGAACTTCTGCGCCTTAGAGGAGATACAAAATTTTTAATAGGTATGGCGCTGTAACAAGGCGTATTATAAGAACGGATAATGTACGAAGAAGACCCAGGTACGAGCATACCGTTTTAAATTACTTTAAGAACAATCCAAACGCCAGTGTAAGAGTAGCTAGCTTAGATTTACCTAGAGGAATATTCGCCGATGCCTTAAAAGAATAAGATAAAACCATTCAAACCCAAGTTTTTACATAGGTACCTTGGAACCTGGTGGTGATGAATTTTGCTTGTGCGCTTAAGGAGAGTATCTTAACAGAAATTTTTTGAAAACTACTTTATTCAGCGATGAGGCAACTTTTACCACAAATGGGGTGGTATCATCACAAAATTGTAGGTTTTGGGCTACAGAAAACCTAGGCAGATTATTAATTGTAAAAGACAATATTCCCAAAAAGTTAATGTTTGGTGTGGGCTACTCAATTAAAGAATCATTGGTCCTCTCTTTTTTTAAGGTAATATGAATAGTATGTAGTTTTTACAGTTCCTAAGAAACGAATTTTGGAATATGCTTCATGAACTTTCAATACAAGAAAGAGTAAATCTACACTTTCAATTAGATGGCAGCCCTGTTCATAATGCCAGAGTGGTTACCAGATGGCTTAATGCAAACTTTCCTCATTGATGGATAGGTCGAGGTAGCCCGTTAATTGGATGGCCACCCCGATCCACCAATGGAATTCTTTTTATGGGGTTTAATAAAATCTAAACTTTACAGGTCACGCCCGAGTAATAGAGAAGATTTGTGTGCAAGAATAAGACAAGTTTGTGCAGAAGTTATCCGGCAACAATTGCAGAATATCGTAAACAATATTAAAAAAACGATACAAAAATTTGTATGTGATCTTCCACAAAGGTCGCAGTTTTCACTATTTTTGCGTGACCCTATGTTTATGAAACAAATATTGTTTACGGATGAGGCCACTTTTACCAGGCGTGGGGTATTTAATTGGAGAAATAGTCATTCGTGAGAAGTTGAGAATCCCCATTTATCCAAGAAAAAGCACTTCCAGCACGAATTTAAAATAAATGTGTGGTGTGCTATCATTGGAGACTGCGTACTAGGACCGATTGAGATTCCACCAAATTTAAGTGGTGAATCCTATCTGGAATTTTTAGAAACCAATCTTCCTGAAATCTTATATATTATGTTCCGAATAAATTTAAGGAACAATATGTAGTACATGCAGGATGGGGCGCCAGCACATCATTTGGCAGAAGTACGTAATCATTTAATTATGCACTAACCACATCGCTGGATAGATCGAGAAAGTGAATTTCCTCAGCCACCTCGTAGTCCTAACCTCAATTCTTTGGGAATTTTATTTTTGAGGTTACTGTAAGTATTTAGTATACAATGATAGCATAAGAATTATGGGGAATAATTTGTGAAGCTGTGGAAACTACTAGGGATAACAGAGAATCGTTATTTGAAGTTCGACAGTCTCTAAATAAACGTTTGAAAAATATATTGAGATTAATGGTGATCATCTTGAATATTTATGGTAGTGGGTATTATAAATTTTAAAGTTGTTCTTATTATTTGTGATACATTGTTTACGATTTTGAAATAAATTTTATCTCCTACTATCTACCGTTAAGTGTTGTACTATTACTTATGAATAACCCTGTATATAATACACAATTATTTATAATATCTTGAGACCTTGCAGATGGATTTCCAAAAAATGGAATTGACAGTTTTTAATGTTGTACCTGTAAAGACCACTTTTCTTCGACGGTCATTGAAATATTCATGTCGAGGAAACGTTATCATATGAATTTCAGTATGTAAGTAAATCATTCCTGAAACATTTTAAGTTAAAACATATAGGATGCTCCAATTGAAGAAATTGAGTTATGGCACTTTGAAAATATAATAATTTGAACAATCGTGGAAAACACCCTGTAGAACTAGGTTCAACTTTGTACCCCTGTATGTCTTAAAATATTTCAGCAATCAGTTACCCACACATTGAAATCCCTATAACAACTTTTCTTCGACATGAATTTTTCAAAAACCGCAGAAGAAAAGTGGTCGTTATGAGGTTTAAAAATAAAAATCGTCAATTCCAGTTTTTGAAGGTTCATATGCCGGGTCTAAATATAAAAAATTGTGTATTGTAAAAAAAAACAGTTTTTTACAATTACCTAGTATCAAAAATTAATAAACATTGAAAATATTGACTTTAAGAAAAAAAAATATATCGAACATTTCTCGTTGGAAATAGGTAAAAAAAATATATAAAAAACTTGTATGATTGAAGAAATATTACATTTCCTTTCGTTACAAACAAAATTACTTTAAACAATATCAAACCAGATTGCCGTCTGGTAACATAGATTTTCATGATCGGTAGTGTCTCCTGGACTGGTTCCAGGAGAAATACTGCATCATGCGCCCATACCGCCTATTCTTAAAAGCATAAGAAGGTTCTAAATCATAAAGGATTTTTTTATAACAAACAGAATAGCAGACAAAAGAACATTTCTGACTATTTAAGGGGTTTGCAAACAAGAATTAGATGTTCATTTATTAATGAAGGAGGTACTAGATTTGTTTTTTTTTTGACTTGCGTTATACTGAGATAAAAATTACTTCTTGGCACACTCTTTTAAGGAGATGTGATTGGGGGAAAGTCTAATTTAAAAAAATGGGACCCATCTTACGAAAAACGTATCGAGAGCGACAGATCTGTCTAGGCCGCTGCGCCGGCCTTGTAGTAGAGTAACAAGCTGCCTCTATTGTGTCATTCCATTTGCAATGTGTTGCTAAAAGCTACGACCTATTTTAAACGATGCCCCATCAAAAGAGAAGATTTGACTTGGTCGTGGAAAAATCGCCCTGTACAGGGGGTTGCAGGGGGCGATTTTCCGAAAGAGTGAAAAAAATTTTTGTTGTATATTTGAAATTTACACCACGTAGCTTTGTTTTCACGTAATATTACGTACGTATCTTAATACTTAATATTTTTTTCTAATTATGCAATATTGACTGCGCTATGCTTTCTTATGGAGCGCCTTAATGAATTAACGCTTGCCCTGGAACGTATCAATTCACAAATCCTTTAACTCATCATAACTCGAAGCGTGTTTCGAGAAATACCCCTTAAGTAAACGTTGTACGCTTGTTATCGAGGATTTAGTTGGTTTTTTCAAATTTATGATAGGATTTACCGTTTGATTTGTGGGAATTTTTTTGTGGGCCGTTGTCGAATCTCGCCGACCCGAGCACGGACATGCGAGGAAGGTTCATAGTTACCGAACGCCCCTGCTATACTCGTCCTTATGCTATTGAGCACGCATACAGTCGATTTTCGTCTGATAACTGTTTAATCGTTGCTTTCTGAGACCGTTTTCTTTCTAATGCTTTCTCTCAACGGTTGTATCTATATTATAGTGATATATTATCGAAGGTATTTAATATATAATTTTTCAGTTTTTCGTAGTACCTATGATTAATAAAAATAATATTTATAAAAAATGAACTACAGAAAATAATTTGGTGTAATTTAGCAGGCATATCAATAGGACGATCTTATATACCTTCGACCTAGAGCAGTATAGTTGCATCTGGTATTTTTAATACGCTTAAGATACTTGCGAAAGATGCAAGATCTGTGAATTTTTTTGTTTAATAATGAGAGAAAATGTACTGTGTAAATTAAAATGTATATCTTGGACATAAAATAACATACATGTTTAGTAAGAAAAAAAATCTGTGAGAATTTCTCTCACAAAAAGTTAAGCTTGTCGTTCATGTCGTCCCATCGTGGATTTTACCAGTGGCATTTGGTAAGCGGTATGAGTTTTCTCAGACTTATCGAGGCCCTAGAGTTGAGGGGATTTGTTACTGTTCAGATGCGGGGCCTGACGGTCGGTCGCTCTAATCATATCGGAAATAGAGTTAGACATGCGGAATGATTGCACCACACACATATACAAAATTCATAAGAGGAACTTCGAGCAAGATGTAACATACGGTATATAGGATGGTTGTATAGATTTAAGTTGAGATGACTAAAACTATTTGCCAAATTTTAACTTTCATATTTAATAGGATAAACGGAAAATATTTCTTATACAAATGTAAAATATTAGCATATTACATGCAATAAAGTTGAATACAGGGTGCTCCAAGAGTATGGGACAATATTTCGGAATTGTATAGTTTGGTTCAAAATAACATTAACTGTATTTTTTTCTAGTTGCTACCATTTGGGATTATTCTATCTAAAAATTCTTAAAACTTGAGGAATTTTTATAATTTCCAAACTACCGTATCGATTGTAATATACAGTAAGTATCTTTCAGCAAAATGGCGCTTTAAGAATCCTGTCTAGAAACACAGAGGGGGAATTCCTTAATTCCTTTTTATTTCCAATTTCAGTGGTTTGCAAAATAGCTAGATTTAAATTTAAAAATTGTGTTAATCTTCCTATTTCATAGTTTTAAATGAAGCTGTTTTGCAAACCACTGAAATTATTAAGTGAAAATTCATATTAATAGTCTTGTTACGGTTCTACTTAGGTAGTCTCATAGTTTTTTAAATATGCCAACTAAGAAAAAAAAAATATGACCAAAAATAATAAATATTTCCCTATCAGACGTCTCTTTCTAGGGAACGGCCACCTTAAAAGCTTTTATTTAACTTGCAATGTTCGTGTGTATTTTGTTTAGGTCAAATTTGGCACACGTGTATAACTCCGGTGACAATGCAATATTTTTTTTTCTTGAAATAGGTTTAGAATGTCATGAAAAGTCGAGATTATAAATTTGAGCGAGAAAAAAAATGTTCGTCTGTCTGTCGGTCTGTCTGTAGCTTTCTTTGTCCGCACGTTTTCTCCGGAACGGTTTAAGATATTGTGAAATTTTGTACAGGTATATATTATAACGAGATATGGAACTGGATTGTCGTTTGAACATATCCGGTGAAGGGCTGGGGGAAATAGGGGTAAATAGGAGGAAATAAGTAAAGCAAGCTAGTAAGAGTACAAGAACTTGAAATTCGGTGCATGTACTAGAAGCCAAGGTCTCAGATTTTTTTGTAATATTTTTCAACCTCCCACCACCCCTACTAAATTATTTAGTTTTAGTTCTCAGTTTATTCAGTTATTATAATTATTACATTTGATTTATAGCATTACATTAGAAAATGAAGTACCTAAACCCCAATGTGGGTTGTGTAATAAAGGGGTTGATAAAATAAAATTGAGATATTCACTGGAAATTTGGTACACGTATTTACTATAAAGACACCTGGAACTAGATTTTATTTTGAGATGATTCCGTTGAAGGGTAAAGGGTTAAATAGGTAAAAATAAATAAAACAAACTGGTAAGAGTACAGACATTTCGAATTTGGTGTATATACTAGAAGCGAGGGTTTCAGGTTTTTATATAATATTTTCTATCCTCCCATCACCTCACTTAAATTGAGATTTTCACTTGAAATTTGGTACATGTATGTATTATCGCGACATCTGAAACTGGATTATATTTTGACAAGATTCCGTTGAAGGAGTGGGGGGTAAGTAGAGGTAAATAGGGAAAAATATGTAAAACAAGCTGTAATATAGAAGTATAATAAGTAAGTATAGAAACTTAGGATTTGGTGTATATACTAGAAACCCAGGCCTCAGATTTCTTTCTAATATTTTTCAATCCCACCTCCACCACCTCCGCTCCCTTATTAATAGGATTGATAACATAAAATTAAGATATTCACTTGAAATTTAGTACACGTATGTATTATAACGACATCTGGAACTAGATTATATTTTGAGATGATTTTTTATAAGATTTTCCATCCCCCCAACACCCCCCACTCCATTATTATGGGGGTTGATAAAACAAAATTGAGATATTCACTTGTTTGGTAAACGTATATATTATAATGACATCAGGAACTAGATCATATTTTGGGATTATTCGGTTGAAGAGTTGGGGGTTAAATAGGGGCAAATAGGGGAAGATAAGTAAAGCCGATAAGAGTATAGAAACTTGATATTTGGTGTATGTACTAGAAGCCAAGGCCTCAGATTTTTTTATAATATTTTTCAACCCCCCACCACCCCTACTCCATTATTCAGTTTCAGTTTTCACTTTATTCAGTTATTATAATTATTACATTTGATTTATACTATTACATTGGAAAATGAAGTGCATAAGCTCCAATGTGGTTTGTGTATTGAAGGGGTTAATAAAATAAAATTGAGATATTCACTTGAAATTTTGTACACGTATGCATTATAGCGACATCAGGAAGTAGATTATATTTTGAGATGAATCCGTTGAAGGTTTGGGAGTTAAATAGGAATAAATAGGGGAAAATAAATAAAGCAAACCGGTAAGAGTATAGACATTTGGGATTTGGTGTATATACTAGAAACAAAGGCCTCAGGTTTATTTTATAATATTTTCTACCCCCCCCCCCTTACCACCTCTACTTAAATGAAATTTTCCCTTGAAATTTGGTACTAGAATGTATTATCGCAACATATGAAACTAGATTATATTTTGACATGATTCCGTTGAAGGAGTGAGGGGTAAGTAGAGGTAAATGGGGAAAAATATGTAAAAAAAAGCTGTGCGAGTACAGAAACTTGATATTTGATGTATATACTAGAAACCATGGCTTCAGATTTCTTTCTAATATTTATCAATCCCACCTCCATCACCTCCGCTCCATTATTAATTGGATTGATAACCTAAAATTAAGATATTCACTTGATAGTTAGTATACGTATGTAATTGTAATGTCACTTGATTGAGATGATTCCGTTGAAGGAGTAGGAGGTGGTAGATTGTGAATAGGGGAAAATAAGTAGGGCAAGCTAGAAATTTATATGGTAGAAAACCAACGCCGCAAAATTTTCTATGACATCTGCCCAAAATAGTATTAAAATTCTATGACCAATAATTTCCACATACTAGAGCGCAAATATAGTCAAGATGCTTCCTTTAAAGTGAGTTGGATGAATCATCTGGATGTGGAAGTAGTGATTCCTTGGACAGCGGTTTTTTCTAATTAATTTAATTTATAAATTAAGTTTTCAACACTAAGACAAATTCTCATATCACTTTTATTGATCGCCATGCTGTAAGACAATTAATATTTGTCTCTCGGTACAAATGTGTCATGCTGGCTCCTGTGCTATAATGATTAATTTTAAACAAATATGAAAAGAAAATGTTATTGAGTGTCATAATTTATTCTTTATTTATTATGATAACTGTTTTTGCATATAACACAAATACATTCGGGCTACCCTGACCCTGTGCTATATCACCACGTTTTAATCTCTTTAATATCATCTTGTTTGTCTGTTTATCTCCAATGTTCTTATTACAATCTTCAAAAGGTGCAAGCTCTCCACTCTCCCTAGGACAGAATCTGTTTCGACGCAATGAAGTTTGAATTAATTTATCTAACCTAAATCAACTCGTACAAATGAGAAACAAACTTGGTAGTAATAAGATTTTGCTAAATGTCCTTTTTCCTTTTAGAAAGTAAATCGCGGCTGTGCCCACACCCCGCCTCTCGTTAAGTTTTACCGCCTTATGAAAAGCTAGCGTAACCCTTCCAAACATTAATATAACAAAGATAAGGAAGCAGAATACATATTTTATGAAATTATCACGAGCACAAATAATTTTAATGAAAACTCTGGCGTTGAATTTAGGGGAAAGAGTGACATCAGCTGTTACGTCCAGTCGAATGCGTTCCACCCCTGAAACACGCTCAGCGCACACATTACGGGCGACGACGCCGCTGCATGTTACATCGACGCTGGGCGACACCGATAGGGCATCTAATACCGAAAAAGTAACCGGCAATACTAGCGATCTATATTTTCAATATAATCAGATCCTCTGCAAGTTACAATAGCGCGGGAAGGCTTTATTTGAAAAACTATTAATATTTTAGATTTTCTGGTAAACATAACAAAATTGAAGAATATTCTAAATATGGGGTTGGCAGGAAAGTTGCAAACTCTGGAAGTGTATGCTATACATACAGTCCTGGAGCTACCATATGGGAAAAATGCGCGAGTCCTAACACGCGTCTTTTCATGGAAAACGGTGCGACTTTTAATTCTAGACCCATTTTTTGCGAGGAATGAGGCATAGGCAGTGGGCAGTGGGCGTTGGAAAAATAGAAAAAAAAACACGAGGCCTAGATAGATAGATAGATAGATAAGCCTTTATTTGTTCTTTACAAGTACCCAAAAGGGTGTGGAACATGTCACAGAAAAACTAACACAATGTATAAAATATTCCATAATGTATGTATAATATAAAAAAGATAGAAGATAAAACTTAATATTAAAATCTTACATTAAATTTAGAAACATACACATATCAACATACAAATTAAAAACTCTGTAAACATTCTACAGATTATCCTTAAAATACTCGTCCAGAGTGTAATAGGCTTTTTTACAAGTATGGCCTTTAAATCAGTTTGTAGTTCTTTAATTGAACCATTTCTAATAGTATGTGGAAGCTTATTATAAATTTTGATCATGGTATCTATCGTGGTTTCTATCATGATTTGCAAACGGGCAAGTATTCCGCACAACAAAAATAACGGACTCATATATGTAGTGACTGACTAAGGTGAGTATTTTTTTTTTCTATAAATAGTGGTTTGCAACTAACGGTCTGTTTAATGTTGAATATATTTCTCATGCATCTTTTTTGTAGTACAAATATTCCATACATATGACTTGTTCCACCCCAAAAGATAATGCCATATCTGAGCCTAGATTCCACATAGGCATAAAAAGCTATAAGGGCTGCTTCAACACTAATATTTTGCGATATCACTTTCAGGGCATAACAATACTTGGCTATATTACTTGCGAGGTCATCAGTATGGGCTTTCCAGTCAAGTCTAGCATCAATTTTAAATCCCAAGAAAGTCATTGCTGGGATACTTGTCAATGTACTAACACCGCTGTCGAACGTTTTCTCAATATTAGATGAGTTATATGTAAATAATAAAGCTTGGGTTTTATCTGTATTTAATTTGAGATTTATAGAAGTGAAATATTTTTCTAAAACATGTAATGAAGAAAAGACCTTTAAGACCCTTTTAAAGCAATGCCTCTAATTCCGTATTTTTCCAGTTTGATATTTAAAATGTGATGGTCTACACTATCAAATGCTTTTGATAGATCTAAACTGATGATAGCTGTATGTTCCTCGTTGTTCAGAGAATTAATTACTTCATACAGAGCCTGATAACATGCTCTAATTGTGGATTTGTTCTTCCTAAAACCGTTTTGTGCATTGCTAATAAACTTTGACTCTCTAGATAGTTTATTAATCTTGAGTATATTATTTTTTCAAAAATTTTGCTTATATTTGAGAGTAAAGCAATAGGCCTATAATTGTTAATAACATTCTTATTCCCTTTTTTCTTATATACAGCTTTTACATTAGCAATCTTTAACTTTTCTGGGAATATTCCAATTTGCAATGGTAAATTTATTATATGACTCAGAAGATTAGATATTTCTGCAGCAACATGCTTCAGAAGTTTTACTGGTATTTCATCTTCCCCTATAGACTTTGTGTTTTTCAAGTTATTTATTACATTGCATACCTCTTCAGAGCATGTTGGCAACAGAAATATGTTCACTCCTGAATATTTCTCATGATCTACTACAATTGTATTAAAATTTATGTTAGGACTGACATTAATAAAAAAATTGTTGACATTGTTTAAAACTGTACGCTTATTATTTTCTTGTGTGTCAATATTCTGTAATATGGAATCATTATTGTAAGTTTTAGAGCCTGTATAATTTTTTACAAAGTCCCATACTGCTTTGCCCTTGTTATTTGACAAGTCAATATATGAAATATTTGCACGTATTTTGGCCTCAGATATGATCTTCTTTAGAATTCTATAATAGTTTTTATATTCTAATTCTGAGATTTCACCACAAATTTTTTCTTCGTATAATTTCCTTCTTGTGTTGCAAGACGTTTTAATACCTTTCGTAATCCATGTTTTTGCATTATTGGATCGTTTTACTAATTTTTTGGGAAAAATCATGTTTATAATTGTTGCAAATTTGTGTATAAATAACTCATAGGCTTGATTGGGATCTTTATGATTAGTATATATGTCACTCTAGTCAGAAGATTGTATTTCTTGTTTGAAATGTTGAAGCTTTGCAGTGGAGAACACTCTCTGTTTGCTTACCTTTTTTAAATTAACTTTATTTTCTGGAAAATCAGTTTTTAAAACTTGAGCTTCATGATCACTTAATGCAGTTGTTATAACTTGTCCTACATAAGGATTTTCAAAATTTATAAAAATATTGTCTAATAATGTAGCTGAGGTTTTTGTTATTCTAGTTGGTTCACGCAGCTTTTAAGTTGTAGCTTTCTAGTTTCATCGGTTAAACAAACCACAGTTGTGGCCACATCAGGGTCTTTTATAAGCACTTCAATTTCTAATAGTTTGTTTTTAATAGATTGTATATTTTGATGTAACAAATTAAAAATTGTGAAAATATGCTCGTTGTATGTATTTTTTATAACGATTTGTTTTGGCGCACGAAGGAGGGCTGCAAAAAAGATATAACGGTTTTTCTAGAAAAAAATTGTGAACAATAATTTCTTAGAGTTGTGAAAAGTTTAATTTTCAAATGGCTGCCAAAAGTTTGTGATCAGATTGACTTGAAATTTTGACTGTATGTCAAGTACTTCCATTTTTTCACCCATCACCACAAACAGAAGTCTTAACGATGTGAGATCTGGAGACCTTGCTGGTCAACTAAATGGACCACCACAACCAATTCATCATCCTGGAAAAGTCATATTTACATGCTGCGAGACCAGATGAACAGAATATGAGAAAGCTCCATCGGCATCGTGCTGATAATGCTAGCATCTCTTGTTTAAACATCATTTAATAATGCTTGTAAATCATTTTACAAGAATAGCAGATAATTTTCTCTTAATAGGCCGCGCGCCAATATTCTTGACTGTGATGACGGTCTCGGATGATTAGGGGTCGAGCTTGACCTCTTTGCCCCAATCATCGCTGTAGACCTGGACCGGCGGCCATTCTCAAGAATAAAAGGACAATCAAATTTGCTAACGATATCACACAACACATGAGAAGTATTTATTGTTGCATGTGGATTTTCGTCAGACCATCGATGAGAGTTACCTACTGGTATTATTGATGCCGCCACGAGTGAATGTAGCTTCATCGGTAAAAAGTATACAAGGCATGGTATCCCGATTGCTGATGCTTCATCCGCTGTAAATGGCATGGGTATTTATTAGCCCTCTCCTTGTCTGAGAAATTTCAATTTGGGCGGCAATTCTTTGTGAGCTGATTCCAGGGCTCTCTTCCACTAAATTAAGAATGTATTCCACTTCATCTTCTTCTTGTCTACAGGCACGTTCAGATATTTGTAAGCACTATTACAAAACGTGTTGAAGACCGCGACAATGTTTCTATTCAGAACTCTACGGTGTGGAAATCGTTGTCGATATTCTTCAGGTCCAACACGAACATGTCTATTGCAAAAACCATTAAAGAAACACCATACATGTGTATTCAAGATGCGAGTAGATGAGTGACATTGTTTTTATATAATCCTAGGCAATCAATCAAAAACGACAAGTTAGTGTTTGACGATTCAAAAATGTTTACTTGATAGGTGATACGAGCTGTTTGTAAATTTTTTTGTTAATAAATGTATAAGATACCGTAATTCGAAAACAAACTAAAATCGTATTACAACTTTTGGGTTTTTAGTCACATACTTATGTGTGAGATACATTTCTGGAAACCGTCACCCTGTAAAAATGATAATAATATCTTACTAAGTAAAAAACGACTAATTTAGTGTTTAGTTATCGTTTTAAATGGATAATATAAGTATTATTATGGACGTAGCCGTGTTCGGTGTTAGCGGGCTACTCGGCTAGGGGGGATGAATGGTGGGAATCCCCACGTCCGTATCCAGATTTCTCATCCGAGTCTCTTAAAACGAAAGCGTCTTGTACTCCAGTATGTGGAAATAGCTGCTCATAGAATTTTGGTAATATTATATTTGAAATCGTCTGACTCAGAAACCCGCAAAACCACTTGCCACTTAAATATCATTTCGACTAGCAGACCGGCCAACTTTTAATGGGGGTGAGTGTGGCTGATGCCAAACATTTTTTTCAGAACTTTTGTTCTCATATTCCCAGGCATTTATTTGCATTATTTTTCCGAGATGAAAACCTAATATTCCTAGGCTAAACAGAATCGAAATCCTACTTCTTAAGTTTTTGTGACTACCAGGAACGTGAAAGATAGACAAACAGACGGAGAGACAGGCAGATGTAAAGACAATCAGACAGACAGATCTATAGACAAACAGACCGATAGATGGATAGACCGACGCATTAACAGACATCGAACATTTTGAAAACAGTTTAAAATGTAATGACGTTAACAATGATACGAACATTCTTTTCTTCTCTTCTGTGAAGAGTATAATTATTTAACTATTTTGACATATCTTATCAGTGACGTAGCCGAAATCATTGACATTTAAATAATTGGCAGGCATGACATTTAATATTATACTAATTTTATTCTCGGTTTTTGGCGAAAAATTTGCTGTTTGTGAATTTGCAACAAATTTGTTCAACGACTTAATTTTTCTAAACCCGGATTACACAGTTCAATGAAAACTCATTCAATTTACAGTGAATGTTCGTCACGTAATTAAAAATACCTTTTTGTTTACTTTGAAATTAATCCAAAATTTTACATGATTCATTGAACCATAAAATTATTTTTTCTCTTACTTTATTTACTTTATTTTGCTAGCCTATAATTAAAACTAATTAAAAATAATGAATATAATAAATTGCTCTACTCATTTACTGGTCACAACAGCAATTTTATTGTTCATCATGTGTGTTCATTATACTTTAAAAAGTTTAATTTTACTCCTAATAGCCCAGTCGTCAGGGGTTTTAAGGCGTTACTAAATGTTATATGGCTGAATTCAAATAAGATAAGGCGCCGATGACCCCTAAAGAAATCGGAAATATTGACCGAAATTCAATTTTTGGCCAATAACTCGAAAAATAAAAAATAAATGCATAAAAAAACTAATAGATAGAGAGGGAATTTCACACCAAAAACGTATATGAAACTTTTTTGTACGATCAAAGATGTAGACTCCAGATTTTCTTGTTTAACGCACGAGAATGGAACCTGCAATGGCGACACATCACTGATATGGCTCGCTACGCTAAATTTGTTGTAACTTTTGAACTAAGTAATAAAATTGTGCTCAACAAAGCTTAAATGACACGAGAAATATGTGGCTATTGGATTATCATATTTTCAAATATAAATATGAATGTATGTAGAAATAGTACATATATGAATTTGGAACATAAGGAGATTTCCGATGAAATCGGTAAAAGCTCTACCATTTCTACAATTTTTAAGATAAAAATCTGAAAGTTTCACATATTACTCTTGAAATAATGTATAACAATATCTGTTGAGTGAAAAACATCTCAAAATTGTATTTTTGAAGCAGTACACAAAATTTGAAAATCTTGAGAAAGTTATATTTGATATGTGTAACTAACTTTAATCACATATTACTAGGGTTTAATTCACGTTATTAGATTTCCGTAGGTGCAATTTTTAAAGCTTGAAATGTGTACTATAAGATGTTTTAAGGGAATTTACTTTTAAAACTGAATTAACCTTCTTCATTTTACGAAAATAAAAGAATAATTTTTCTTGGCTCCGTGAAACTAGGGGTAAAATAAACGTTAATAACTTTTATTACAAAAATTATTTGGCATACCTATCCATTGGATCTTTTTATACATTACTTCAAGAGTAATATGTGAAAGTTTCAGATTTTTATCTTAAAAATTGTAGAAATGGTAGAGCTTTTACCGATTTCATCGGAAATCTCTTTATGTTCCGACTTCATATACAGTGTGTCCCAGGATAGACGTAACAAGAGGTGTAATGGACCAAAATTTTGGAATGGTATTTGGGAATTGAATCCTGCTTGTTGTAAAACTAAAGTGTACCAAAAATGACTTGATTTGGTGTTCTACAGGGTGTTTAATAAGCAAAGTTGTAAAAATCACTACTAATAAAGTACCTTTATTTTTCAAAATATGAAAAAATTCCGCTAAGAAAAGTCATTTAGAATGCAATTTTATACCTCTGTACCAAATTTCAGGAATATAAAATTATTTTTTTGAAACTTCCCATTTTTGTCAATAAAATACTATTTTATTTTGAACCATTCAATTAAAACTGAATAGAAATTATTTTTTGTGAATTAATATTTAAAGTTATGTATGTAGAAGCTAAAATTTTTTATTTACAAATAGCCTACTTTTTGGGATGATTAACATTTGCTCCTACACAACTTTAAATATGAATTCAACTCTTCATTCGCAAAAAATGGGAGGTTTCAAAAAAATACTTTTATATTCCTGAAATTTGGTACCGAGGTATAAAATTGCATTCTAAATAACTTTTCTTAGTGGAATTTTTTCATATTTTGAAAAATAAAGATACTTTGTAAGTGGTGATTTCTACAACTTTATCTATAAAACACCCTGTAGAACACCAAATCATGTCATTTTTGTTATAATTTAGTTTTACAACAAGCAGGACTCAATCCCATTCCAAAATTCCAAAATTTTTGGTCCATTACACCTCTTGTTACATCTATCCTGGGACACACCGTATGTACTATTCCTACATACATTCATTTTTATATTTGAAAATATGTTAATCTAATAACCACATGTTTCTAGTTTCAGCTAAGCTTTGTTGTTCATTAATTATTTCAAAAGTTATAACTTTAGTGTAGCGCGTCCGAGACCGCGCACGCTTCGCGAGCCGTATTTATGTGTCGCCACGTTCCATTCTCGAGCGTTAAATAAAGAAATCTGAAGCCTACATTTTTGATCGTATAAAAAAACTTTATATACGTTTTTGATGTGAAATTTCACCCTCTATGGCCTACTGCTCTCAGTTCTTTTATATATGTATGTGTACATATATATTTTTTTTCGAGTTATCGGACAAGAACCGAATTTCGGTCAATATTTTCGATTTTTTAGGGGTCGCCGGCTGTACAGCTGTAAACTTCTTATCGTATTCTACACCAACAAAAATACGTATTCTGAAAAATTCAACTATATAACATTTAGTGATCTGTTCTTATCAATTTCTGTCTGACAACTGGGCTATAAGGACTATATAATAGTCTAAGGACTATATAAGAAAGACAAAAAAACAAATAAAGAATTAAAAAACGTGTTTGCTTAAAGCAGCATTTTATGCAATGTGTATTCTTTAGAATCAAATTGTTTGCGAAGTTTATTGGAAAAATGTAAAGAATAAAAATAATTGGTATATTATTTAATAGGTTACACATTATTTTCTTTCAGTTTCTCGCTAAATATTACAAATGTATATTTTGCATCTCTTCCTAAGCCACATTGCTCTCCTTCAGCATCCTATCAACACAAGCACATGTGAATTGATGATTCACTCTTGGGGAGTTGTTCAAATCACCGTAAAGACTTAATCCCAATTTGTTTCGATTTTAAATCTGGGTCATAGACGTATATCGCTGTATCAAGTTGGCTTAGAGAGTCGTCTATATTCTATATGTTGAGAAATTTTACACGTGTACTAGATTAGAGTTTATCTTTATAATTTAATTTTTGTACATTCTTCTCATTTGTAAATAATGCGTGCATTTTGTGGTACGAAATAGAAAGAAAGGCCTCTAAGTATAGGTATCTCAAAAATTTTCTATAATTTACAAGATGGAGTTAGATATCAAGCAGTTGTTTCAACCTAATTTCATATTTCTTACAATGAGCATGTACTTCGACAAATGTACAAACCCTTGAGGTGATCCCAGATAAAAAAATGCAATGGGTTGAGAGTACTTGAATATAATGGGTATGGAATTATGTACAGGTTGTTCCAAAATCACTGTCGGAGCTTCTAATGGCAGATTATCTGCAACATTACGAGACGATAACCTTAATACAATTATGTCGACTTTCCCACCGTTTTCTAGCGGAATGCAAAGAAAGCTACCCTATGCTAAGCTACCGATTTATTATTATTATTAACAGACTTCTATTAGCTTGACCTGTAGCATTATAAGCAAATTTTACAACCCACTTTTGACCCACTTCCAGATGTTGTAACGACTATTTGGCATGTGTATATGTGGTCCACATAACAATATAATTTGATACTTTTTATAGAAAAGTCCAAGATGGCGTTTAAAAGATGGTGGCCCATTTTCATTTAATGCCCGATTCTACTAAGAAATTGGTATTTAAGGATTCTTGAGGTCACAGGTTACAAATATGTAATCAAGATTCAAAAATTCAAAATGGAGGCGTCAACATTGCGTATGGGTTTATATCATTAATATTTTTTACATATAGTTTTTACATATAGTTTTACATATAGTTTTTCTTTTAGTTCTCATAGATAGTTTTTTTTCCGCTGTTTGCAAAATCCTATAAAGAATATGTTTCATTACTATAAGCCAATACAAATAATACATAATTCACTTTTAAGCATGCATAGAGTATATAGGCTCTAATACTAGTTAGCTAATAGATAGGTGATCTGTTGTTTTTTGTCAGTCAATGTCAAATATAAATATTTCATACTTGTTCATGGATATTGCCTTGATTTTGCATGAAACATCGTTATGAATGACATTGTGCCTTTCTGATGAGCTCAGAATAAGGGCGAAAAACGTTTCAAAGGCTAAGCATTTTCAAGAAACTGAATGAGAGATTTTATAAAAATGTAAGAAAGTGGACAAATTTATTTTAGGATTTTGATTTGCTAGCATAACCAGAAGTCTGTTATCGAAAGAGTGCAAAGATTTCATTAATATTTTTTACATACAGTTTTTCTTTTAGTTCTCATATATATATATTTTTCGCTGTGTGCAAAATCCTATAAAGAATATGTTTCATTACTATAAGCAAACAAATAATAAATAATTCACTTTTAAGCAGACTTAGAATGTCATGAAACGTGGAAATTTTAAATTTGAGAGAATTTTTTTTCCGTAATATATTCTATAATAGTAGTAAAAAAAAATTCAAATTTTTTCTTTATTTTCAGATTTTAATTTTTTTTGAAATAAGTTTAGAATGTTATTAAACGTGAAAATTTTAAATTTGAGCCAAAAAAAAATTTACCATTATATATTCTAAAGTAGTGGTAAAGAAATTGTTTAAACATTTTTTTTTGAAAAAAATTTCTGTGCCTTTTTTTGAAAAAATTTCCAAAAAATAGAATGTCATGAAACGTGGAAATTTCAAATCTGAGCAAAAAAATTTTTTCGTCGTTTATTCTATAGTAGTGATAAAAAACATTTCAAAACATTTTTTTTAATTTTCAAAAATAGTTTTTTATTTATATATACATATGGATTTTTCAATTTCGTCAGTCTGTTTGTCTCTCTATCTGTTGGTGCATTAACTAAAAAACTACTTGACGGAGAATAGTCAAATTTGGTAGGTAGCTGACACTACTGACAGCGAAGAAATGGTTAGATTTTCACTGGAAAATATACAGGGTCTAAAGCAAATAGATAATGAAAATATTTCTTTTTAGCTCAAATTTAAAATGTCCACGTTTCATAGCATTCTAAACCTTTTTAAAAAACATTTTTCAAAAAGAAACATTTTTTGAAAGAAATCTTTTTGAAATTTTTGTACCACTACTATAGAATGGATGGATTTTTTTTCCTCAATTTTAAAATTTCCACGTTTCACATTACAAACCTATTTAAAAAAAAAAACAAAAAAAAACAAGATAGAAAAAAATTCTAAATCTTCTCAGAAAGAAAACTTTAAAAAAAAATTAACTTTTGAAAATATTGTTACCTACCACTATAGAACAGATGATGGAAAATTATTTTTTTTGCTCATATTTAAAATTTTCACGTTTCCATGACATTCTGAACCTGAAACATATTCTTTATAGGATTTTGCAAACAGCGATTAAATCCTATAAAGAATATGTTTCATTACTATAAGCAAACAAATACAAAATAATTCACTTTTAAACATTCTGAACCTATTTTAGAAAAAATATGTTTTTGAAAATTAAACTTATTTCAAATTTCGTTTTTTTACATTTATACCACTGCTATAGAATAGATGATGGAAAAACAATGTTTTTAGTCAAATTTAAAATGTTCAGGTTCCATGACATTCTAAACCTATTTTTTTTTATTGAAAACAATTTTTAATTTTTTTTTACCACTAAGTACTAGGTATAGAATAGATAGATATAATTTTTATTTATTGAATTTTTGCTATCGGATGACCATTCCGTATATTTTTTTGACCAAATGTTATCAGGTTTTCCTTGTAATAATAGTGATAAATACATTCCGATTATTATTGTCATATGTAATTTCGCGTAATGAACAATTTTTTAGAGTGACCGCCCTGTATAAACAAAGAGGGAAATTCTGTGTAAATACTTTTATTGATTTTTTTGAAACGGGTTTAGAATGTCATGAAACGTAGAGATTTTAAATTTGACAAAAAAAAATTGTTTCCTTCTAGTGGTGGAAACATTTTTTTTCCTGAAATAGGTTTGGAATGTCACAAAAAGTGGAAATTTTAAATTTGAGCGAAAAATATTGTTCTCGTTATCCTTTTAGACGGTACATCCTGTATATTTTCTAGTGAAAGTCTCGCCATTTCTTCTATCAAATTTTACTTAAAAACAATATGTTTATAACATGAAAGTTATTCATACTCTGGACTGGACGAGCTAAATGACACGATAAGCGAAGTTTAGCAACAGTTATGCCGGAATTTGTTCGTAGAACTATACTGGATTTAAAGGTGCGGCGTCTTTGTTTGCAAATGGATTTGGGCTATTTTGAACATTTAACTCAATCATCAAAACTATTTTAGTTATGTCTAAACTGTAATGAAGAGTTGAGGGGGAGGGGATATAATAATACATAATGATAATATTTATTTATAACAACAAATTTACATTTTAATGTACAGATTTGAAAGGTTTTTTATCATGTAGTTTTATAATATTCTGCAAGATTTTAGCTAAAACATGTTTATCCTTTAGCTATAAATGAGACAAAATCACTTAAAGGTATCTTTACACCCTTAAATGTGATGGAATGTAAAATTCATATCATTGGATAGTGCTATAGCTTACCTTAACAACTATAATAAACAAACAAATAAATCAAACATTATTATGTTTATTGTAGAATTCTTATTATCTATATTTAATACATAGGTACTCATTACTTAACTACCTAACCTTAAGTATAGATTCCCTATAAATCCACCTTTTTATCTCAGATTTAATTTGTTTAATTTTTTAATATTCATTTTAGTTTCTGGCAGCATATTATATAATTTTGGTGCCAGGTAATCAAAACATTTTTTTCGAAATTTTTCATCGGTTTCTTTATTTCTAGATTGCCTTTTTCTTTATTTCTATTATTATATGCATGGGAGGTAATGCTACTTTCATGTCTCTTTTTAAACTGATGAAGTAGCATAAAATAACAAAACATTTGTTTAACATCAAATAATTTAGTCTAAATGTTATTTGTGGCATTATCTTAATTTTTTTTCCTTCTTCAATTCTTTGGGACTTCCTGCCACATGTATGTTTTCTTTCTAAGCGGTGCTAGCGGAATCTACAAAATATATCACAATTAACCAGTATATTACTGGTAAAAAAACCTCTACGCCTGCGACGTTTACGTCAAAGGATCAGTTAAAGGTTGGTTTTTATAAATAAACAACACAAATAAGTATAAAAAGTTGAAATTAAATATTTCGCCGACGTTTCGGAAATCTAATCTGTTTCCTTTTTCAAGGCTTTTTTGAAAAATCTTTTCTGCTGTGTATGACAAATACACAGCTCTAAGAATGTTTGTTATATTCAATATCCATAGATACTTACTATTTACATAGAACTGTTGATATAGTTAACAGTTTTTTAGTTTCTATACAATGTTAAGTTTGTGAAGTTCTTCTTTTAACATTGGCAGCCAAGTTGTACAGACATCTACGGAACAATTAGAACAGATTAGATTTCCGAAACGTCGGCGAAATATTTAATTTCAAGTTTTTATACTTATTTATGTTGTTTATTTATAAAAACCAACCTTTAACTGATCCTTTGACGTAAACGTCACAGGCGTAGAGGTTTTTTTACCAGTAATATACTGGTTAATTGTGATATATTTTGTAGATTCCGCTAGCACCGCTTAGAAAGAAAACATACATGTGGCAGGAAGTCCCAAAGAATTGAAGAAGGAAAGAAAATCAAATAATTTACTCTCGCTTTATAACGCATCTGTGGAATATAACATGTTTCTATTAAAAATAATCTTAATGATCTCTTTTTGAATATTTTCCAACGGTTTCATATAGGTATGTCACATCTACCCCACTCCAATCAATACCATACCTTATTATTGACTCAACCAGTGCTTTATTATAAAGGACTACTAAGTGGTCAAGTTTTAAGATTTCTTTTAGTTGTTTAAATTTGCCTGTAAGTCCTCTTATTTATTCACTACTGACTGCACATGATAATTCTATTTTATATTTCCATCTATAATAATACCTAGATATGTTATCTTCTCAGTAGATTTAATTGTTATATTTTCGGTGTATTCCTTCTATTATAAATTCTTTATATTGAGGCATATTTCTGTCTTGTGAGGTCAAAGGTAAGTATTATGTTTTTTTATAATTGATGGTGCGTTTCTTACTAACAAATCTATTTTTTACATTTTTAAGGTCTGATTCTACCATTCAGATGAGTAAAAGATTCCTGTGTCATCAGCGGAAGAAATAATGGTAGGTAAGTATATCACTTAAATCTATAGTAAATAGTATGGGACCTAATACAGTCCCTTGTGGTACTCCACAATCTGTAATTTTGTATTCACTAATTATATTATTGATTTTGACACACTGTTTCCTATTTTTCAGATATCTTTTGAATAATTGTAATATAATACCCCTGAATCCCATTCTATCCAGTATATTTAATAGTTGCTAGTGTGAGACAGTATCGAATAACTTAGCGAGGTTCAAGAATACATATAACGAGGGCATTGCGTTATACATGAGTGTTGTAAGTTTTTCAATAGCATCAATTGATGATTTTTTTTCTTGGAACCCAAACTGTATGTCTGATATTAATTTATATCTTTTAGCCTATAATGTTGAAATTTTAAAAGAAAGAATAATGGAAGTTGTAGCAAGGGAATCAAGAGGAAGAGATAATTCGTTCTCTTTACAATAATTTAAAAGAGGATTACAAAAGCGGGAGGAAGGTGCGTGGCATGGTTTGCAAGTTGAGTAAAAACTTTGTTAATTAAAACATTGTTTACTTAAACATTTTTTGTTTTTAAGAAATATTTTGGATTATGAAGGTAATTGCTTTCTTAGTCATCAAGATTACTTTTGGTTATGATTATAAGCAATTTTTATAAATGGAATTTTCATTAAATATGAAAAATAAAGGCAGTTTAATCTCAGGTAAAATTCATATTTTTGAAATTATCGAGCGCTTTATATGAAAAAAAGTTGTTCTTAACACAAACTTTATTTTTGTAACAAGTCATTTTTTTATGAAGAGTGACTTTTCGTCAAACAATTTAAATTTATGTCCATTTGTGGTATAGTTCGACCCATCCGGGGACACCCTGTATATTATTGATATAATAGTATATTGGCCCTAAAAACGTATAAACGACTCAATTATTTTCTATAGGCAAGGTCATCGTAACATGATATTTTTTTGATAATCGACTTTTGAACTTTTCAACCATAACATTAAACAAACACTTCTCCGGTTCTACCCTATTAAATTATTTATACCTGCACCTCAAAAATGATACCCTAAACACGCACTAGGTAACAAATAACTCCAAATAAACACTTGGATCAAAAGATCAGATTACAAAACCCGCCAGATATGGCGCTTTACACTAGCACCCTCTGGTAATAATTTAACCACTCACAAATAGAGTCTAGTGGCGCCCTCTTAACGGTAGGAATGCCTTCCGCTCCAATGAGTAAATTATTTGGCGCGATCGATCCTTTGATGACGCCCATGGTGGGTCGTCATTGGTGCTCTCAAGGAACACAGGTTTGTGATAGGCCAGTCGTCTAGGACCGTTGACAGTTGTAAACACCTTGGAAGGTGTACTTAGAGCACTCGCGTTGCTCGTATGGTTGTATGATAGATTTGTGGACTGTATGCTGTATGCTCATTCAATTCAGTTTAACTCGCGTAGTGTCTAGGGTCACATTAGATTTGTTTGGTTAGTTGACCATCCGCTTTCGGAGCAACGCAAAGCGTGCTTTTAATTTTTGATACTTCATTGATTCCTAATACTTCTCTAGTCAAGTATCTAAGAATTGCTTAATTGCTTAAAAGTAATTTAATTTCTTTATATAATTTTTCTATTAACTCAATTTGAGCCGTCTTATTGGACTTACCGATACCGGTTGTTTGGTGCCGTCGGTTTTGTTGTTTAGTGATTGTTTTGCCTGCCAGCAGTTAAAATAATTATTCAGCTATAGGTACCTTGGACAATTAATATTGGTGCAATATACATTTTCAAATAAAACGTAAGTACCTAGTTGAATGTTGTGTTAGTTGAAAGTTTAATCGCCGATTGAGATGTGTATTGTATTTAAATATAAGTTGGTACCTACTTACCTGATACAACATACATTTCTATACGCATACATTACCTAATACAAATATTCTTAAACTTTCAAATAGAATTTAAAAAAATCAAATATATCTAACTAGGTAATCAAGAAATAATTTAAGTGGAATCTCTCAACAAGTAGGTATCAAAGTAAAAATCAAACATTAAAACAATTTAAAAATGGGAAAATAATATTATTTACTATCGACCGATAATTAACTATTACCTACTAGGTATATTGACACAATATGTTTTTTAAATTTTGTTGGTAAAAGTGAAGAAGTAGTATGCGTTATAGGTACATACCTACCTATCTATTCCTATCTTCTTTAATGAGGAATATAAGTATTTTTTGAATAAAAAGTAATTTTGACCGATATTATTATTTATCTTTTTGGTTTCCATATCCAACAATTGAATTTACTTAAACTAGTCGTCTATTAAACAATATACCTAGTTAAGTAATTAATACTATTTTGTTTAACATATCTACATCCCTATATACAAAATACTATAAATTTCCAGTTTTGAATACTTGTATATATTTTCCTTCTTAGAAAACGGTAATTAGGAAGTACCCATTTTATTTATTTGAAATAATCCAGTCTCCGTGGTCAAAAACAATATAAACTAAACCTTGTCACAATATAAATTTTTTCCATGATTTGTAGTTATTACTAATTTTAAAACAAATGTAGTCTACGTGTGTACCAAAATTCTGAGTTCTAGATTAACTAATCTCTTTAATACAAAGATATAGGTACTATAAACTAGAGTAAACAACTCTTCACGGATTTATTCAACTTTTTCTCAGTTTAAAAAAAATACATACCTACAACCTGGGTTTAGAATTAGAACCTGGGTTCCTTGAATTTTGCTCCTAAACCTCCTTGCGTTAAGGCTTGGAAATAACTGTTTAATTAAATTAAAAAAATATTTTCTATAGCTGGATAGGTATATTAGGAAATATATATATATTAGTAAAATGTATAATTAAATTGTAGAAAATGATATTTTACAAGATTTCTGCTCAATTTAAAGATATCAAAAATAAAAGAACATTTTTTTCAAGTTTAAATAATTAATTTTTATTTACTGATTGACTTTGTTCAAAAATAATATTGTTCTTCCTATAGTTAACAATAACTTACTGTCCAAATTTCAATACAATCGAACTTTGCTTTGCTTACAAAAAATGTGATGGATGGACGGTGATACGGACGGACAGTCACACGAACGGCCGGATGAACAAACACACACACACATTTTGAAAGTTGTTCAGAACTCGATGACTAATACAATGACAAAATATTTTTTTCTGTATGAGCAATATTTACGGTATAAACATAAACAATAAATACTGTTTGTTTTGGTATGTGTGATAATAACAAGGTAAACATTATACTTTTTGATGATTTATTGAACTTTTACATAATTGTTGCACATTCTATAGGATACTCTTCCCAGTTTACCGTAAATAACGTCAGTTTTTGTTCGAGCCGCCTTACCTGATGCTCCATAATATTATTGCATTTTGTGACTAATTTATTACTTTTATCTTTATAAACATTATGAGTAGCCGATTTTGCAATGTAGCAATTTATTCAAATTTAAAGTTTAAACTTTTCTCTAATAATATTTTTTGTTCTTATTTTTTAAGATTTTTACATAACTCTCCCCAAAGGAGTGGGCTTGTTTCCGTTTTAGACATTCTGTTGTTTAAGTACAAACCGCTATTTTTTTTTTAATTCGAATAATTAATAACTTTTTTATTTACTGATCTATTTCGTAAAAACTCCCTCTAGCCAACACTAATTTACTGTCTATATTTCAATATAATTCGAACTTTCTTTTTTAAATTATTGTACTTACAAAAGAAAAACGGAAGGACAGACGTACAGACGGACAGACAAACAGGCAGACGGACAGATGGATGGACATTTTGAAAGTTGTTCAGAATTCGATCACTAACATAGTGATATGAACATTTTTTTCTCTACGAGCAATATTACCGGTTTGAGGTATGTCCCAATCAAATGCTGTTCGTTTTATATTTGCGAAGAGTATAATAAATAATATAGGTAGGTACCTATTAAGGGAAAAACTGGTTAATATCACTTTTTCATCTAGGTATGTGTTCCATTAATAGATATTATATTACATATTTTTGTCATACTTATATTTTTTAAACAATATCTAGAATCTGTAAATATATAGTGTAAGAAAATGTTTAAGCAACATTCTTCAGCAACTCTGTCTTTATCGGAATTTGTCATTAATTTTTTTTTATTCGGATGTTTACGAAAACATATTCGTCTCTAACAAATAACTTATTCTCAAGAAATCATCGCTGGATTTACTCTAAAAATTTCACTAGAAATTTTTGGAGTAAACCCAGCAAAAGATAATTTAAACACTTTATGCCTGACATTTAACTCTTACAATAATGTGAACTACACTAATAATAATTTAACCAAAGAAGCGTTCAAAATTCATAGAAGCTCTGGTTCCCGTTTTTAGTGATCTCTCGGTAAAATGAATAATAAATACAAAAGTACGATACAAAAGCTGAGTCAATGTTGAAAAAATATGCACATAACGAAAGAAATCAACAGACAGAACAATCTGTAAGAAATTATCAAAATATATTAATAATAGTACTAATACTTATAATAATAATAAGTGCAGGATGTGCAATCTGGCACAGGAAAAAGTCAGTCACTTGGTGGCGGGATGTACAGAGTTATTCACGCATCTTTATTTCTGTTATTATTGAAAATAGAAAAAGTTTCGTATAAAACTTGTAGGATCTTATCCATATTTTATTGAAATGTGATAAAAACAACAATTTCATATATAGGTCAACGGATACGAAATAAATATATGTTTTTTTAAATGGAACACCCTATATATTATTACATTTTCGAGAAGACCTTTTTCCCCCGATTTGATATATTACATTGTATAGGTCTATCTTAAATACTTCTTGACAAATTTGACATTCAAAATGCAAATAAGACGCTTTATTGCAAGAAAAGTGTGTCATGCGTGTCAAAACACAAGTGAAACAAAAACAAGCCAACCATTATACTCTTCGCCGATTTACTACACTTGTTATATAATTGTTGCACATTCTATAGGATACTCTTCGCAGTGTTTTTTTGTAAATGATATTAGTTTCAAACAATTTTTGTTTAATTACAAAACAAAATTTTTTTTTTCATTTCAAAAATTAATAACTTTTCTATTTATCGATTTTATTCAAAAGCAATAGGATTCTTCCTCTTTATAACATTAACTTATTGTTCAAATTTCAATAAAATCGGACTTTTGGTTCTTAAGTTATCGTACTTACAAGAAACGTGACGGGCGGGCGGACGGGCGGACAGACGGGCGGACGGACGGACGGACGGACGGACGGACGGACGGACGGACATTTTGAAAGTTGTTCAAAATTCGATCGTCAACATATAGTGATATGAAAATTTGTTCTCTACGAGTAATATTATACCGGTTTTAGAAATGTGCCGATCGAATGCAATATACTCTTCGTTTTGTATTTGCGAAGAGTATAATAACAAGGTAGGCCACGAAAATAATTATTTTATTGTTTATTCAATTTTGACATTTCAAACCGTCATTATTAACTCCATAGCAACAACTGTAAATAGTTTATTCAATAGTAAAATAAAAAAAAAATCTACGACTGCTTTGAAAAGTGCTGCTAACTACGCACTACTAAGTACGCTTGAAAATTATTGATTTCACATAGCGGGTGATAAATCTTCAACGTACGCTAACAGTATGTGAAAACGCTTTCACGTATGCAAACATGTAAATTATATATGACCTAACTATAATCACGTGTAAATGAATAATATGATATTAAAATTAACATCATATTTAATTTATTAAGAAACAGATTTAACAAAGCAAGAGAAAACTCTTAATGGCAAAATATACTACATAAGTAATCAAGTAAAGAAATCAGGATAGACGAGTTAAGTTTTTCCACGGCGGGAGCTTTTAATACAAAAAGCACACGTTCCTGGAAGAATAAAAGCCAAAGACAGAGAAAGGTCAAGCAAATAATAATAATACTTGGACCTATATTTTACGATTTTACTTTGACACGACAAATATATCTTGAAATAGTTTTACCAGAGGTAGGTAGATCGTCTAATTCAAGAATTTCCGTATTGTCTAGAATGTTTTGGTATCAGGACGGAGCGACTCCACATAGCGTTTTAGAAGTTCGGGAACATTTAAATAATTTTTCATTTAGACAGGCAATGCTGGGACTATTAAATGGATACCAATTAGCCCTGATTTGACGCCATTAGATAGCTTTTATGGGGATTTTTAAAAGACAAAGTCAATTTTGATCATAACCACAATCTCCAGGCCATTAAAGCAAAAATTCAAGAAGAAATTAACAATTTAAACAGAAACCATAATAACACTAATTGCAATATTTTCCTAAACTTAAGAAGACGCTATGAGCTTTGCATTGAAAATAATGGTGGCTACTTTGAACAATTTCTTTAATTGATTAATTCTATAGGATTATTTTATGATAAAGAGTTTTCTCTGGCTCTGTTAAATGTTTTTAAATAAATTAAATATGAAGCTAATACTAATATCATATTAATTATTTACACGTGATTATAGCTAGGTGATATATAATTTACATGTTGAAAATAGCACTTTTCATACGTGAAAGCGTTTTCACCTACTCTACTGTTAGCGTGCGTTAAAGATTTATCACACGCTATGTAAAATCAATAATTTTCAAGCGTAATTAGTAGTGCGTAGTTAGTAGCAGTTTTCAAAGCAGTCGTAGATTTTTTTAAATTTTACTAGTGAATAAACTATTTGTTATATATTTCAAATCAGAGGAAAAAGGGCTTCTCAAAAATGCAATAATGTATAGGGTGTTCCATTAAAAAAAAAACATATTAATTTCGTGCCACGTAACTTATTCATGAAATTGTTTCTTTGATTACGTTTCAATAAAATATAGGTAAGATCCTACAACTTTTTTAGGAAACTTTCTTTTCTATTTTCAATAATAACAGAAATAAAGGGGGTTCAATATAGTATAGTGAATAACCCTGTCCTACTTTGGCACCATCGAAATATACTCACCGACACAACAGAGCGGCCGGTTATCTCCACAGGGACGTGCCAATATAAATAACAGTGAAATTTGTGCAGATAGACCAAATATATATCGTCGATGTGTACATCCCAACAATCCTGAAGGTTTACGAACGATAGTAAATAATAATGAATTGAGACTATTTTATGGTGTTAAATCATGTTTTAAGTAAGTATAGTGAGGCTCAAGGAAACTGAAAAATTAAGCAAGTACAAAAATCTCCAAATAGAAGAGAGCAGGATGTGATATACATAGACGTGTCGGTAATTGTAGGAGACCTCTGAACCGTTAAGATGGGCCATGGCCGGAGTTTGCAACAATTTCCTGGCCAACCAAGTGCGCAAGAAGTACAGAAGATCGCACTAAGATACTGAAATAGAATCCCTGTGACCTCTTGCTGAGATCTATACTTTGAAGTGTTGGAGGAGACATATAACTAACGTCTCCAAAAGGAGCCAATAATCTGGAACGGGGGTCCAACAGAGCTGCATTCCTTAATGCCAAGAGATCAGTAAAATTTTTTCCTCAAAGAGGAGTGCGAAATCCCCATAATAATAAGTCGCCTATTTAGTTCGGCGGAGCTTAGCTGCTCTATGTTCAACGATAATTATTTTTAGCAGCTGTCTAAGCTGTTAATTGTGAGCAAATTTAAAACAGTTGATTTACGTATGTTTATAGTTTAAAAACGTTTTTTTTTAAATCTAGTACCTACATTTCATTTTTTAAAGAACTTCTTATAAAGAAAATACTTTAAAATTTTTATTTGTATAGGATGTTGGATAAATTAACTCAAATGAAATATTTTTATTCTGCAAACTCATGATTATGTGTAAATAACTGTACTTTCCTTACGACTAATTTTATTAGCTACACATACACTTACACCAAAGACCTCATAAATACCCACTGTAGATAAATTGTAACTAATTAGTATATATATATATAAGGCTTTGGGTTCCCCTCTGTGTAATGTGTATTTCGAATAAATGGCACAAATACAAACCGGGGACAGAAGTCGCTCGGGACTTAATTTCATTAACTTTATCAATAACAGAATCGGAACGGAATGGCAATGAAACAGAGAGGTATTTAAACGTTATACTCCCTCGATTGCAGATTCCAACGTCGAGCGACGGAAAACGGAAACGAGAGAGCGTCATTTCGACATAAAAGTTGCCAAGGACGGGGGTGGAACATTGGGTATCATATCAACACAAGAACACTTATTAGACACAGATATATAAACAATTTGAGCCCACCTCTCTAATGCATGAAAATATAGTTCTATTCGAATCAAGTATTATCAACCACAGAAGAACGACCATTGATTTTAATGTAATTATTTAATAGGAAGTCAGGTTACATTTTGAATGCGCAAAGTAGATTTTCTTGTACTTAGCGTGTCGTTCAAAAAAATAATAAAACACTTTTTCAATTATTTAATCAAGTACATTATTCTTCATATTTCATAATACATAAGTATGTAGTTATGTCACAATTAGAGATATTATGCCATATAATTAATTGTTTATGTCACACAAAGCCAATGGCAAAACTGAATGAGTAGAATAAACTCACGTTAAAATAATTTTTATCAGAATATAAAACCAGTCTTTTTCGCCCACCTACGTGAGAATTTTTCGAAATAAGCCGTTAGGCAAGTACTGAAATCTCATGTATGCAAATAACATGTTTTATACATCATTTTTTCACTACCAAGTGTCTTAAATTAGAATCAGATTAAAACATAATTTTCTTGGGACAGATTATATCGACCAAGTTTAAACTAAAATCAGTTTGACCAAAGATAAAAATCCAGAGTTATAATTGTTGCAACAACCATAACTATGAATTTTTATCATAATAAAGCTGATTTTCGTTTAAACTTATAGTCCGGTAGCTAGGTTTGAAAACTTATCATTACATGAATTTTGTGAGAGTTAATTGATTCTAACGAACATAAATTACGACAAAATAGATATATGGCATAGGTATGTGAGTCCGTATTAGCCATAGTTTAGCCAGATGAACTTTCTTGAGTAAAATCGTACATTTTCTCATTTTTAAATATGTATAGAAATTATTCTAACGGGATTTTAAAATTGAGATGCATAATGTTTTATTCAAGAAACTTATAACCAAGGCTCAGAAACTTTATCTCGGCGCCAGAGACGACTTTCATATAGACGGCATATTATATTACAAAGCCTCTGAAACAATCAGAAAAACGACGAAGGGGTAAAATATTCATTATTGCCAGCTACATTGTATTTTTGGAAAATTTAACCTAAAAACGGTAATGGTTCTTACAAAAACATTGAGCAAAAAAATAGGACAAGAGTTATAACGTATTTTTTCTAAAATCTAGTTATGTACATCTAACTTTAATTTTTGTAACATTGTCAGTTAGTTGTCAAAATTCATTACAAATGTGCCAAATCTAATATGCCCCATATAAGCGATTTAATTAAAACTGGAGTTGTTGCTAAAGCAGAAGATGGATCGTCAATGAGACAAATTGCACTGCGTTATAATATTAACAAAAAATCTGTGTTTAACATCTTAAAAAAGTGGAGAATAAACGGTACGATTAGTAAAAATCCTGGATCAGGGCGACGAAGGATATTAACTCAACAGCAAGATTTGCAATTGATAAATAAATTAGTAGAAAATCCATTTCACTTAGTAATTCGGGCTGCTGAAGACACGAATTTTCCTGGATCGAGTAGTACTGGTCGCCGGCGAGTAAGAAAATCGGAGCTACGCTGTCATCCAGCAGCACAGAAATACCTACTTGAAGCTGAACATAAAGAAGCTCGACTGGGATATGCGCTTGAATTTTTAGTGCATGATGTAAATTTTTGGAACAATGTAATCTTTACAGATGAAAAAACTTTCCAGTCTACACACAGCAGTCGTGTTCGTGTTTACCGACCTACGAATACTCGATTCGATGGGAAGTATAGATCTAACAATGACAAAAGCGGTAGATTTTCGGTTAACATGTGGGCTTGGATATCAAGATAACAACATTAATGTTCTTAACTGGCCCAGTCATAGTTCAGATCTTAACCCTGTGGAATACTATGGGGACTACTCGTAAGAAGTATCCAAAAACGAAATGTGAGACCACATACTGCCCAAGTATTAGTGGAAGTAGTAAATAATGCATGGGAAAATATTATTACTAATGATTATTGTATAAGTTTATTCAATTCTATGCCAAACAGCAAATAAAAAGACAATTCTAAATCAAACGCATACTTTCCAGTTCTGTTTAATATGTGCGGCGCGTTTAATTTGTTTATTTTTATTACCTAAAATTAAAATAAAAACCCAATCAACTGCTGGCAACATAAATCATTTTTCCCAATCAAATAAACCATTTTTATATAATATTTAATCATACACAACAAAATTAAGAATTAATGGCATAAAATTGCCATGTACCGTGATTTTAAAATGTTATTGCATTCGACCCTGACCGAGTGTCAACATTAGATTCCAGTGAATGACGGTACTTTTATACGTTTTTTACTAATGCGGTTTTATTATCTCCTCTAATTAGATAACGCTGCCGAAATTGTTAAACATTGCTTTGACAAAATCCCTTTTTACCTAGGTATACTGTGGCAAATTTAAATAAATAGTCTCATTTTGAAACGATTGAAGTTGAAATCACAAATCTTGTCGATTCCATCATAAATTTATGTACTTATCAAAGACATGACATTTTTCTATCAGCTTAAATATCAGTTATATTATTAAATTTCGATGAGTAATTATTTTCACATACCGGTGTGCAAGTAGCAAGATATTTTCATTTAGAGAGACTTGGATGGGAAATATAAACATGGAAGTAGAGCTAATTCCTTAGGCAGCGGTTTTTTAATCAATCTTTATAGTAATCGCCCCAACCGGTTTGAACAAAAACCGATCACTATGGCGACTCTCGGAAAGGAATAAACTATGGACAGTATTTTTAGGAATGGGAATAAGCTAGTCCCTATTATTCGTCGTCTCTATGAAGCAAACTCTGCTTTGTGAATGTAGACAACATGCTAACTTCGATAAAGATATCATCCATAAGGAACACGTGATACGACGTGTGTTGGAGGACTGATAAGGTGCTGTAGTTATGGGAGGAACTAAGGTTTCTAATTTGAGCTTTGCAGATGATACCACCTTGATTACAGTAAGCGGGAAAGAGTTCATGAACTTGCTGGATAACTTGCAACCAATAGGCTCTGGGTACGGTTTGAGTATAAATCATAAAACAGAAAATATAATTGTAGTCCGAGCAAATGAATACCATCCAGCCACTTTAAGGATAGGTGATTGTAAGGAAGTTATCATTATGGCTGCGAGTGTAAGATTTCGGCAATTTCTCAGTTGAACAAAATTTGGCGTGACGAGAATATCATGAAGCTCACGAAGAGCAGAGTTGCTAACGCTAAGTTATCTCTATCTCCTTTACGCCTTTGAGACAAGGACTGTTAGGGGGCAGATAGATTGTGTATTGATGCTTTCGGAAGGTGGGTCTCCGAGTTCCCTGGTCCAACGATCGTACCAAAAATTCTCCAAGAAATACGTCAACATAGCCTTTCACGAATTCTCAGTCAACCGGAAAGCGGACGGTATAGAACATTTGATTGCCTTGGGAAATCTAGATGGAAAGAGGCAAAGAGGAAGCCCACTGAAATATTAGGCTAATGGCACCGAGGAGCTAATGGAAAGAGCTTTGGTGATGCCGTGCGCTTAACAGGCAGTCGTAACAGATGACATAAGGCTGTCGGACATGCCATACTGCAAGAGGAGGCCTACTAGAACATTACATGAATCACAAAACGTCTGTTAAGACGTTGTGAATAAGATGAAGAAAAATATTTTATCTGACTACTCACGGTTTCAAACTGTGCTTTTGCTTAGATATATCCCGAATGAAATTAAACATACTTTAAAACATCACTTTAAGTATATTTTCTTGGTCCTGTTTCAAACTTTTTGTACAACACAATGACGTTACGTAAACCAAACACATAAGCAATGAGCGAATTACTCTGCACAAACACATTTTTATTCCTAAACGTACTGCTTTACATTCATGTCGGACTATTGATTTTATATAGGTGTGAACAATTGGATTAATTGACCAATTAATACTGATTTGCTTTCAAGTACACCAAGAAACCCCAATGGCTTCGTGTCTGGGTCACGAGACTTGCTATTAGACATTCATAAGAACTTTAAGTGACATCAATTTTGTTGATAAATTATCGACATACATTTCAAGTTAATACATAAATAAAAAATACATAATAAATGAAATATTTTTAAATATTAACTATACATAAATAAATATAAACTTCTTGTCTAAATTTTAGTTGGGGCATTCTCTAAATTTATCTTTTTCTTTCTATTATTTCCTGTGTACGCTTTTAAAAGTTATGTTCAAGGAATCTACGGAAAAATTTAATTGTTCAGTATATTACTGAAAAAGAAAACTTTGGGAAAGAAAACAAATTCACAACAAAATTATTTTTAGTTCTTATTTATATTACTTGTCAAAAATACCTTCTAACTGTTCCGTTGACGCAATAGTCACAGACGTAGAGATTATTTTCCAGTTATATATTAGATAATAATAAAAAATACATAATAAATGAAATATTTTTAAATATTAACTATACATAAATAAATATAAACTTCTTGTCTAAATTTTAGTTGGGGCATTCTCTAAATTTGTCTTTTTCTTTCTGTTATTTCCTGTGTACGCTTTTAAAAGTTATGTTCAAGGAATCTACGGAAAAATTTAATTGTTCAGTATATTACTGAAAAAGAAAACTTCGGGAAAGGAAACAAATTCACAACAAAATTATTTTTAATTCTCATTTATATTACTTGTCAAAAATACCTTCTAACTGTTCCTTTGATGCAATAGTCACAGACGTAGAGATTATTTTCCAGTTATATATTAGATAATTGTGTCGTGTATTTTCCTTGGACGTTATTTTAGAGAATAAATATATAGATTGTAACGTAATGAATTAGCTCGCAAAATACCCTTGTAAGAAAAAGATGCTGAAAGCTAATTCTTTTGATCCGAATTGTTTTATAACTTATCCAAGACAACATAACAAAGGATATCCCAAAGTGGGAAAAGGAACGGAAAAAGTCCTACTGAAGGAATAGTCTAAGCCAAAAGCAAGCGAGACAGTTCATAACCTTTTGAACAAAGAATGCCACAAGGCTTCTAGAAGTCAACTTAAGCGCCAGGCCTCACCAAAGCAAACTGTTTGGTAGCATCAGCCCAACGTGTTGGTGTTATTTCTTTTCGTCTCTTGCCATTTGGTTTCCCCTGGACAATCAAACGTTCAATATTGTCCTCTCTCCGGTAAGCGTGACCAAAAACTGAAAGGATTCGAGAAGATACTATAGTGGAGAGTCACTTTGTGAGACGTATTTCTTGGAGAATCTAGATGTTGTTGCGGTTAGCTATTCAGGAAACCTGCAACAAACGTCTCCTCCTGATCTCTGTGCTTCTCATCATATTCCTGTCATAGCAAATTTTGCTCAACTGGGAAATGGCCGATCTTGCCAACTGTATTCTTCGTCGCATCTCATACTCACAGTTTCCGGAGTCGTCGACAAGGGCTCCAAGGTAGACCATCTTGTTTAATACCTCACAATCATCTTAACATGCCTGGATGGCCTTTATTTACTCGGCCTACAATCAAAATTTTTGATTTATTGTAATTGTCACTTAGACCATACCCAGAGCTTATTGTTTGGAGATTTCCAAGAGATGCCTGAGCTCCTCCTCGCTAGTTGCATTCGATATGGTATCATCCACAAACCTCAAGTTGAAAGCCTTTGTTCCTCCTATAACTACTTCACGCTGCCACTCCTCCAACATACGTCGCATCACGTGTTCACTACAGTTGTTAAAAAGGAGTGGTGGCAGAACGCAACTCTGTCTGACGCCTTTGCCAACTTTACATTCATCGGAGTTAGTGTCGTCAATCTTCACTAAAGCAGAATTTTCGTCGTACAGTCGACGAATAATAGATACCAGATATCTGGGTGTTCCCATCTCTAGTAATACACGTAGTTTATTCCATTTCACATTGTCAAATACCTCCACGAAACAATGGTACATAGGCACATAATATCGTGCTTTTTCGATGAGTTGACGTAAATTCAATATTTGTTTTCTAGTACCAGTTTCCTTAATAAAGCCTGCTTGCTCAGGAGGTATTTGTCAAGACAGATAATACTGAAGTCTGGATTGAGTAATACACAATATTACTATAGTAGCGTGTGATATTAACGCCAGCAATCTATAGTTATCACAAACATCTGTCGATCCCTTTTTATGTAGCGGTATGTTGACGTTTTCCAATCATCGGGTCAGATTTCTGTGTCCCATATTTTTGGGCATATTATGTGACAAAGTATCATTCCATCTTCGCCAGCTGATTTAAGCGCTTCAGCTGTAATATTGTCGACTCTAGCTGATTTGCCAGTTTTCAATTTTTGTTGGCTCCCTCATCTTCTGCCTGATGATGGTCAACCTCGAAAATTTCTTCGCAGTATTGGCGCCAAACCTCAATTATCTGATCCCTGTCAGTTCTCAGTGTACCGGTGCAGACCTTAATTGACCAAGTTTTGGGTTTAAATTTGTGTGTGATCACCCTTACTGTTCGGAAAAGGTCCTTTCTATTATTGTGATCTGCATACAACTTGTAGATACCTATCTTGTTTTTCTTACTTTTTATTGGGTATTTTGCCACTGAAAAATATTTAAAAACTAGAATGGGCTATCGCCCATTCTAGCTCCTCCGGAGGGGTGACAGCTGAAGCTGTCAATGCGAGTGCTCCGCACTCGATTAGGTAACGCTTGAATCATTGTAGAAAGCTTGATTTTTAGTTTTCAATTTTCACTTTTTTTGGGTTTTTTAAATTTTAAGTTTTCAGTTTTTTAATTTTCAGTTTTTTAGTTTTTCGGTTTTTTATCATTCAGTGTTTCGGTTTTTCAGTTTTCAGTTTTTAAATTTTTCTGTTTTCAGTTTTTCAGTCTTCAGTTTTTAGTTTTTTAGTTTTTCAATTTTTCAATTTTCAGTTTTCACTTTTTCAATTTTTTAATTTTGTTTTCAATTTTCAGTTTTTAGTTTTTCAATTTTTCAGTTTTCAGTTTTTGTGGTTTTCCGTTTTTAGTTTCATTTTTCAGTTTGTCAGTTTTTCAGTCTTTTAGTCTTTCAGTGTTTCAGTTTCTCAGTTTCCCAATTTCCCAGTTTTCCAGTTTTTCAGTTTCACTTTTAAAGTTTTAAAGTTTCGAAGTTTTGAAGTTTTTAATTTTCTAAGTTTTTAGGTTTCTAAGTTTTTAAGTTTTTAGGTTTTTAAGTTTTTAGGTTTTGAAGATTTGCAGTTTTTAAGTTTTTAAGTTAAGTTTTTCAGGTTTTCAGTGTTTCAGTTTTTTTGTTTTTCAGTTTTTCATTTGTCAGCCTTTTATTTCAGTTTTTCGGTTTTTCAGTTTTCAGATTTTCAGTTTATAGTTTTTCACCTTTCGATTTTTTAGTTTTCAATTTTTCAAGTTTTCAAGTTTCCAAGATTTCAAGTTCTCAATTTTTCAAGTTTGCAAGTTTTCAAGATTTCAAGTTTTCAACTCTTCAAGTTTTTAAGTTTCCAAGTTTTCAATTTCCCAATTTTTCAAGTTTGCAAGTTTTCAAGATTTCAAGTTTTCAAGTCTTCAAGTTTTCAAGTTTATCAGTTTTTCGTTATTTCAGTTTTTCAGATTTTTAGTTTTTCAGTTTTTCAATTTTTCAGTTTCAGTTTTTCACTTTCATATTCAATTAGGTACTTCAGCAACCTTCACATTCCGAGTTTCAGCTGAATCGGACGGCAAATAAGAAAGTTACAGTAAATAGCGGATATTAGGCTATGGGGACGCCGCCACTTTGAAATTTTCAATGTCGACGTCATATTCACAATCAACTACTTCAGTAACTTCAACATATCGAGTTTCATTTGAATCGGACGATAAATAATTCACTTTTAAATAAGGAAGTTACAGTAAATGATGAATATTATGCTACGGGGACGCCGCCATTTTGAATTTCTGAATTACGATAACATATTGGTGATCTGTGACCTCGATAACATATACATACCTATTTTCAGACGAATGGCACCGTAAATGGTAAAATGGGTCCTGCAACCCCTCCGCCATTTTGAATTTTTCAATTTCGACGTCATATTCACGATCAGCTACTTCAGTAACTTCAACATACCGAGTTTCATTTGAATCGATTGAAAAATAAGGAAGTTACAGTAAATGATGAATATTAGGCTATGGGGACGCCGCCATTTTGAATTTTTGAGTTACGATAACATATTCGTGATCTGTGACCTCGATAACACATACGTACTTATTTTCAGTCGAATAGCATCGTAAATGGCAAAATGTGTCCTGCAGCTCCGCCGCCATCTTGAATTTTTCAATTTAGATTTCGGATTCGTAATCGGCGACCTCGAAAACCCCCACATACCGATTTTGAGCGGTGTGACGCCATAATCGACAAACATCGTCCGCCATTTTGGCGCCGCCATTTTGAATTTTGCGATTCCGACGTCACATTCGTGAGCACCGTGGTCGATAATCCCCGAGTACCAAATTTCAGGCCAATCGGACGACAAATAAATTTAATTCGATAAACTTGGCTCACCCTATATCGAGATTTGTTTTGGGCACCCGACTATTGGCATTCTATTTAATTTGTAAAAATTTTACATCAAAACTTATTTCCGCGTTGCTGGCAACGCCGTGTTGCCAGCAACGCGTGCTAACTTCACACACATAATTTTTACCACCTATTACAGTGCTCTGCATTGTCGACAAAAATTTATGTCTGAAAGGAAAACATGGACTTTAAAAACTGTGATTTTTCAGGAAATAATGGGAGTTGAGAGGCTTTCTAGGTCTCAAATTAAAGTCGGAAAGGACGATATTTTGTTGTGATAGTGGAGTGTGCGGGCCAAATCGGAAATTCGGCCCGACACGGGCGTGTGAAAGTTGGGTTTTTTGTGAGAAAGTGAAAAACGTCTACGTACAAAAAAATTCATAATTAAGCAAGTACATAGAATAGAAGCACGTTCTGTGTCTCGATGGAAAGGGGGAGCTTGGCCCTTTCCCGTGATACCAAATTTTACAGGAAAAATCGAAAATTCGGCCTCACAGGGGCGAGACAAATGTGACAAATTTGAGTGTGTTAAAACGTAACCTAGAAAATTGTAAAACATGAAATCTTAAAACACTCATATTTTAGTTAATACTTGACGTAAAAGCTCGATCTTAGTCTCTATTTGAACACGAAGATTCGCATTTTATTCGTGCAGTACGTGCCCTGGGTTAATTAAAAAATTTAGTGTAGTTCTGTGCGAAATAAGAATGGATATTTTCGTAAAAATCGAAAACCGTAAGTACTTTAAAAATCCATAAGTAAATAAATATCGGGAGTGAAACGGCGTGCGACGTCTCTCTGGAAAGCAGAAGAACGTAGCTTTCCGGCGATACCAAGTTCGACCGGAAAAATGGAAAATTAGGCCCGCGGCGAGCGCGACAAAAGTAGCTTTTCTCGGATCTTTTAAATTTAAAATTTCACAGATTTACGAAAAAATCTTCCACTTTGACCGCCCGTAGCTCGTTAATCTTTGGAGCTGGAGAAAAATAAAAAAAAAGACTTTTAGATAATTCATTTTTCTACATTTTCGTTAGGGCAAAGTATTTTGCTCTAGGAGGCCCCGTTTAGAAGTTATGGAGGTTTAAAGGAAAAAATGTCGTATTTTCCGCCATTCTGCACCGCCGCACATTTCGGGCGATATCTCCGAAACGAAAAATGGTACGGAATTTCTGAATATACCGGAGGGAGCGGAAAGAAACGCTCTTGTCCTTTGAGATTTTTTTATTTTGAGCTAGCTCCAGCCGTTTTCGAGTTATAGGCGAAAAACCGAAAAAATGAGTCTCGCTTCGGAAACGAAAAAGCGAAAAAACGTGCAATCCTAAAACGTCCGTATCTTTCGAAATACACATTTCGGAGCGCCGTACGGCGTCGCGGCGGAACGGGGAGAGATTCTAGTTATAGCTAGCCGCAAACTGCGAGGTCGAAATCGAAAATTAAGCCCGGCAGGAGCGAAAGGAAATCGTACATTTTTGACGTTTACGAAATACCAAATCGCCTTCCCCTATTTTCTCTTTTACCCCTCGACTCCTCATTCCCCAAAAAAGCAGGCGAGAGAGATAGGTGACTTTCGTCCGATTGTAACGGAAAAACCCGGAAAAATACCGGAACCGAGTATAGCCTAAGCACTGTAGGATTCCGTCCCGAACACTTTCGAGCCGGGCACGGACCGGCGAAACGAAGCGCGTCTCGACGGCATGTACCTTAAGATCGCAAAGAGGAAGGGGCTCGCACCAACTGCTCTTTAATATTATGACTAGAATGGGCTATCGCCCATTCTAGCTCCTCCGGAGGGGTGACAGCTAAAGCTGTCAATGCGAGTGCTCCGCACTCGATTAGGTAACGCTTGAATCATTGTAGAAAGCTTGAATCAATGTAGAAAGCTTGATTTTTAGTTTCGATTTCAGATTCGTCATCAGCTACCTGAAAAACACCTAGGTACCGATTTTCAGTCGAATCGGTCCATAAATGACATATGTTGTCAGCCATTTTGGTTTCCGCCATGTTGAATTTTGTAAATCTAATGTTATATTCGTTATTAGCTACACTAATAACCTGTACATACCGAGTTTCATTTGAATCGGACTGTTAATAAAAAAGTTAGAATAAATGGCTATGGGCACGCCACCATTTTGAATTCTTTAGCGACGGTCACAGATTCGTGATCTGTAGCCTCGATAACACTCACCGACCTATTTTTGGACGAATGTCACCGTAAATGACAGATTTTATCCAACAATTCGTACCGCCATTTTGAATTTTTCAGTTCCGTAATCATATTCGTTACTATCTACTCTAATAACCTCTAAATACCGAGTTTCAGATGAATCGGTTGGCAAATAAGAAAGTTACAGTAAATAAAGGATAATAGGCTATGGGGACGCCGCCATTTTGAATTTTTCAATTCTGATGCCATATTCACAATCAGCTGCTTCAGTAAGTTTATAATACCGAGTTTCATTCGAATCGGTTGGAAAATAAGAATGTTATAGTAAGTAATGGATATTAGGCTATGGAGAGGCCGCCATTTTGAATTTTTGAGTTACGATTAGATATTCGTGATCTGTGACCTCGATAACACATACATACTTATTTTCAGACGAATAGCACCGTAAATGACAAAATGTGTCCTGCAACTCGGCCGCCATTTTGAATTTTTTCCATTTCGACGTCACATTCACAATCAGCTACTTCAGTAACTTCAACATACCGAGTTTCATTCGAATCGGTTGGAAAATAAGAAAGTTATAGTAAATAATGGATATTAGGCTACGGAGACGCCGCCATTTTGAATTTTTCAATGTCGATGTAATATTCACAATCAGCTACTTCAGTAACTTTATAATACCGAGTTTCATTTGAATCGGTTGGAAAATAAGAAAGTTATAGTAAATAATGGATATTAGGGTATCGTCCGCCATATTGGCGTCGCCATTTTGAATTTTGCGATTCTGACGTCATATTCGTGATCGGCGTGGTCGATAACCCCCGAGTACCAAATTTCAGGTCAATCGGATGACGAATTAATTTAATTGCGATTTTCGATGACTTTGGCCATCCCTGGATACCAAGCTAATGCAAAGTAATCTTTGCCCACCCCTGTAACACAGAATTCCTAGAATATTGTTATGTACGTTATTCAAAATGGCGGAAGCAAAACATGGACTTTAAAAACTGTGATTTTGCAGGAAATAATGGGAGTTGAGAGGCTTTCTAGGTGTCAAATTAATCGGAAAGGATGATATTTTGTTGTGATAGTGAAGTGTGCGGGCCAAATCAGAAATTCGGCTCGGCACGGGCGTGTGAAAGTTGGGTTTTTTTGTGAGAAAGTGAAAAACATCTACGTACAAATAAATTCATAATTAAGCAATTACTTGGAATAGAAGCTCGTTCTGTGTCTCGAGGGAAAGGGGGAGCTTGGCCCTTTCCCGTGATACCAAATTGTATAGGAAAAATCGAAAATTCGGCCTCGCAGGGGCGAGACAAACGTGACAAATTTGAGTGTGTTAAAACGTAACCTAGAAAATTGTAAAACATGAAATCTTAAAACACTCATATTTTAGCTAATACTGGACTTAGAGGCTCGATCTTGGTCTCTATTTGAACACGAAGATTCGCATTTTATTCGTGCAGTACGTGCCCTGGGTTAATTAAAAAATTTAGTGTAGTTCTGTGCGAAATAAGAATGGATATTTTCGTAAAAATCGAAAACCGTAAGTACTTTAAAAATACATAAGTGAATAAAAATCGGGAGTGGAACGGCGTTCGACGTCTCTCTGGAAAAAAGAGGAACGTAGCTTTCTGGCGATACCAAGTTTGACCGGAAAAATGGAAAATTAGGCCCGCGGCGAGCGCGACAAAATTAGCTTTTATTGGATCTTTTAAATTTAAAATATCACATAATTACCAAAAATTCTTCCACTTTGACCGCCCGTATCTCGTTAATTTTTGAAGCTGGAAAAAAACAAAAAAAACGACTTTTAGATAATTCATTTTTCTACATTTTCGTTAGGGCGAAGTATTTTGCTCTAGGAGGCCCCGTTTAGAAGTTATGGAGGTTTAAAGGAAAAAATGTCGTATTTTCCGCCATTCTGCACCGCCGCACATTTCGGGCGATATCTCCGAAACGAAAAATCGCACGGAAATTTCGAGCATACCGGAGGAAGCGGAAAGAAACGCTCTTGTCCTTAGAGATTTTTTTATTTTGAGCTAGCTCCAGCCGTTTTCGAGTTATAGGCGAAAAACCGAAAAAATGAGTCTCGCTTCGGAAACGAAAAAGCGAAAAAACGTGCCATCTTAAAACGTCCGTATTTTTCGAAATACATATTTCGGAGCGCCGTACGGCGTCGCGGCGGAACGGGCAGAGGTCGTAGTTATAGCTAGCCGCAAACTGCGAGGTCGAAATCTAATTTTAAGCCCCACAGGAACGAAACAAAACGGTAAATTTTTGACGTTTACGAAATACCAAAACGACCTCTCCTATTTTCTCTTTTACCCCTCGACTCCTCATTCCCAAAAAAAGCAGGCGAGAGAGATAGCGTACTTTTATCGGTTAATAATTAAAAAACCACGAAAAATACCCGTCCCGGATACGGCCTAAGCGACAGAAAATTCGCCGGCGAATCGAAAGACTCCGGACCCGACCGGAAAGAGCGCGCCCCCGAAAAGCCTTTGAGGGCTCACTTTCGCCAAATCAAAGGGGTACAGACCCTCCAGATTTTAATATAACGCGGCCTCGCGCCGACCGCGTAGACTAGAATGGGCTATCGCCCATTCTAGCTCCTCCGGAGGGGTGACAGCTAAAGCTGTCAATGCGAGTGCTCCGCACTCGATTAGGTAACGCTTGAATCATTGTAGAAAGCTTGAATCAATGTAGAAAGCTTGGTTTTTAGTTTCGATATCAGATTCGTCATCAGCGACCTGGAAAACATCTAGGTACCGATTTTCAGTCGAATCGGTCCATAAATGACACATGTTGTCAGTTATTTTGTTTGCCGCCATATTGAATTTTGTAAATCTGATGTTATATTCGTTATTAGGTACACTAATTACCTGTACATACCGAGTTTCATTTGAATCGGACTGTAAATAAAAAAGTTAGAATAAATGGCTGTGGGGACGCCACCATTTTGAATTCTTTAGCGACGGTCACAGATTCGTGATCTGTAGCCTCGATAACACTCACAGACCTATTTTTGGACGAATGTCACCGTAAATGACAGATTGTGTCCTGAAGTTCGTGCCGCCATTTTGAATTTTTCAATTCCGTAATCATATTCGTTACCAGCTACTCTAATAACCTCAAAATACCGAGTTTCAGATGAATCGGTTGGCAAATAAGAAAGTTACAGTAAATAAAGGATAATAGGCTATGGGGACGCCGCCATTTTGAATTTTTCAATTCCGATGTCATATTCACAATCAGTTGCTTCAGTAAGTTTGTAATACCGAGTTTCATTCGAATCGGTTGGAAAATAAGAATGTTATAGTAAGTAATGGATATTAGGCTATGGAGAGGCCGCCATTTTGAATTTTTGAGTTACGATTAGATATTCGTGATCTGTGACCTCGATAACACATACATACTTATTTTCAGACGAATAGCACCGTAAATGACAAAATGTGTCCTGCAACTCGGCCGCCATTTTGAATTTTTTCCCTTTCGACGTCACATTCACAATCAGCTACTTCAGTAACTTCAACATACCGAGTTTCATTCGAATCGGTTGGAAAATAAGAAAGTTATAGTAAATAATGGATATTAGGCTATGGAGACGCCGCCATTTTGAATTTTTCAATGTCGATGTAATATTCACAATCAGCTACTTCAGTAACTTTATAATACCGAGTTTCATTTGAATCGGTTGGAAAATAAGAAAGTTATAGTAAATAATGGATATTAGGGTATCGTCCGCCATATTGGCGTCGCCATTTTGAATTTTGCGATTCTGACGTCATATTCGTGATCGGCGTGGTCGATAACCCCCGAGTACCAAATTTCAGGTCAATCGGATGACGAATTAATTTAATTGCGATTTTCGATGGCTTTGGCCATCCCTGGATACCAAGCAAATGCAAAGTAATCTTTGCCCACCCCTGTAACACAGAATTCCTAGAATATTGTTATGTACGTTATTCAAAATGGCGGAAGCAAAACATGGACTTTAAAAACGGTGATTTTACAGGAAATAATGGGAGTTGAGAGGCTTTCTAGGTGTCAAATTAATCGGAAAGGACGATATTTTGTTGTGGTAGTGCAGTGTGCGGGCCAAATCAGAAATTCGGCCCGGCACGGGCGTGTGAAAGTTGGGTTTTTTGTGTGAAAGTGAAAAACATCTACGTACAAATAAATTCATAATTAAGCAATTACTTGGAATAGAAGCTCGTTCTGTGTCTCGATGGAAAGGGGGAGCTTTGCCCTTTCCCGTGATACCAAATTGTATAGGGAAAATCGAAAATTCGGCCTCGCAGGGGCGAGACAAATGTGACAAATTTGAGTGTGTGAAAACGTAACCTAGAAAATTGTAAAACATGAAATCTTAAAACACTCATATTTTAGTTAATACTGGACATAGAGGCCCGATCTTGGTTTCTATTTGAACACGAAGATTCGCATTTTATTCGTGCAGTACGTGCCCTGGGTTAATTAAAAAATTTAGTGTAGTTCTGTGCGAAATAAGAATGGATATTTTCGTAAAAATCGAAAACCGTAAGTACTTTAAAAATCCATAAGTAAAGAAATATCGGGAGTGAAACGGCGTGCGACGTCTCTCTGGAAAGCAGAAGAACGTAGCTTTACGGCGATACCAAGTTCGAGGGGAAAAATGGAAAATTAGGCCCGCGGCGAGCGCGACAAAAGTAGCTTTTCTCGGATATTTTAAATTTAAAATTTCACGTATTTTCGAAAAATTCTTCCACTTTGACCGCCCGTATCTCGTTAATCTTTGGAGTTGGAAAAAAACAAAAAAAACGACTTTTAGATAATCCATTTTTCTACATTTTCGTTAGGGCGAAGTATTTTGCTCTAGGAGGCCCCGTTTAGAAGTTATGGAGGTTTAAAGGAAAACATGTCGTATTTTCCGACATTCTGCACCGCCGCACATTTCGGGCGATATCTCCGAAACGAAAAATTATACGGAATTTTTGAACATACCGGAGGGAGCGGAAAGAAACGCTCTTGTCCTTTGAGATTTTTTTATTTTGAGCTAGCTCAAGCCGTTTTCGAGTTATAGGCGAAAAACCGAAAAAATGAGTCTCGCTTCGGAAACGAAAAAGCGAAAAAACGTGCCATCTTAAAACGTCCGTATATTTCGAAATACTTATTGTGGAGCGGCGTACGGTGACGCGACGGAACGGGCAGAGGTCGTAGTTATAGCTAGCCGCAAACTGCGAGGTCGAAATCGAATCTTAAGCCCCACAGGAACGAAACAAAACGGTAAATTTTTGACGTTTACGAAATACCAAAACGACCTCTCCTATTTTCTCTTTTACCCCTCGACTCCTCATTCCCAAAAAAAGCAGGCGAGAGAGATAGCGTACTTTTATCGGTTAATAATCAAAAAACCACGAAAAATACCCGTCCCGGATACGGCCTAAGCGACAGAAAATTCGCCGGCGAATCGAAAGACTCCGGACCCGAGCGGAAAGAGCGCGCCCCCGAAAAGCCTTTGAGGGCTCACTTTCGCCAAATTAGAGGGGTACAGACCCTCCAGATTTTAATATAACGCGGCCTCGCGCCGACCGCGTAGACTAGAATGGGCTATCGCCCATTCTAGCTCCTCCGGAGGGGTGACAGCTAAAGCTGTCAATGCGAGTGCTCCGCACTCGATTAGGTAACGCTTGAATCATTGTAGAAAGCTTGAATCAATGTAGAAAGCTTGGTTTTCAGTTTCGATGTCAGATTCGTCATCAGCGACCTGAAAAACATCTAGGTACCGATTTTCAGTCGAATCGGTCCATAAATGACACATGTAGTCAGCCATTTTGTTTGCCGCCATATTGAATTTTGTAAATTCAATGTTATATTCGTTATCAGCTACACTAATAACCTATACATACCAAGTTTCATTTGAATCGGACTGTAAATAAAAAAGTTAGAATAAATGGCTATGGGGACGCCACCATTTTGAATTCTTTAGCGACGGTCACATATTCGTGATCTGTAGCCTCGATAACACTCACCGACCTATTTTTGGACGAATGTTACCGTAAATGACAGATTTTATCCAACAATTCGTATCGCCATTTTGAATTTTTCAGTTCCGTAATCATATTCGTTACCATCTACTGTAATAACCTCTAAATACCGAGTTTCATCCAAATCGGTTGGTAAATAAGAAAGTTACAGTAAATAATGGATAATACGCTATGAGGACGCCGCCATTTTGAATTTTTCAATTCCGATGTCATATTCACAATCAGCTGCTTCAGTAAGTTTATAATACCGAGTTTCATTCGAATCGGTTGAAAAATAAGAATGTTATAGTAAGTAATGGATATTAGGCTATGGAGAGGCCGCCATTTTGAATTTTTGAGTTACGATTAGATATTCGTGATCTGTGATCTCGATCACACATACATACTTATTTTCAGACGAATAACACCGTAAATGACAAAATGTGTCCTGCAACTCGGCCGCCATATTGAATTTTTTCCATTTCGACGTTACATTCACAATCAGCTACTTCAGTAACTTCAACATACCGAGTTTCATTCGAATCGGTTGGAAAATAAGAAAGTTATAGTAAATAATGGATATTAGGCTATGGAGACGCCGCCATTTTGAATTTTTCAATGTCGATGTAATATTCACAATCAGCTACTTCAGTAACTTTATAATACCGAGTTTCATTTGAATCGGTTGGAAAATAAGAAAGTTATAGTAAATAATGGATATTAGGGTATCGTCCGCCATATTGGCGTCGCCATTTTGAATTTTGCGATTCTGACGTCATATTCGTGATCGGCGTGGTCGATAACCCCCGAGTACCAAATTTCAGGTCAATCGGATGACGAATTAATTTAATTGCGATTTTCGATGACTTTGGCCATCCCTGGATACCAAGCAAATGCAAAGTAATCTTTGCCCACCCCTGTAACACAGAATTCCTAGAATATTGTTATGTACGTTATTCAAAATGGCGGAAGCAAAACATGGACTTTAAAAACGGTGATTTTACAGGAAATAATGGGAGTTGAGAGGCTTTCTAGGTGTCAAATTAATCGGAAAGGACGATATTTTGTTGTGATAGTGGAGTGTGCGGGCCAAATCGGAAATTCGGCCCGGCACGGGCGTGTGAATGTTGGGTTTTTTGTGAGAAAGTGAAAAACATCTACGTACATATAAATTCATAATTAAGCAATTACTTGGAATAGAAGCTCGTTCTGTGTCTCGATGGAAAGGGGGAGCTTGGCCCTTTCCCGTGATACCAAATTGTATAGGGAAAATCAAAAATTCGGCCTCGCAGGGGCGAGACAATTGTGACAAATTTGACTGTGTTAAAACGTAACCTAGAAAATTGTAAAACATGAAATCTTAAAACGCTCATATTTCAGTTAATACTCGACCTAGAGGCTCGATCTTGGTCTCTATTTGAACACGAAGATTCGCATTTTATTCGTGCAGTGCGTGCCCTGGGTTAATTAAAAAATTTAGTGTAGTTCTGTGCGAAATGAGAATGGATATTTTCGTAAAAATCGAAAACCGTAAGTACTTTAAAAATACATAAGTGAATAAAAATCGGGAGTGGAACGGCGTTCGACATCTCTCTGGAAAAAAGAGGAACGTAGCTTTCTGGCGATACCAAGTTCGACCGGAAATATGGAAAATTAGGCCCGCGGCGAGCGCGACAAAATTAGCTTTTCTGGGATATTTTAAATTTAAAATATCACATAATTTCGAAAAATTCTTCCACTTTGACCGCCCGTATCTCGTTAATTTTTGAAGCTGGAAAAAAACAAAAAAAAAGACTTTTAGATAATTCATTTTTCTACAATTTCGTTAGGGCGAAGTATTTTGCTCTAGGAGGCCCCGTTTAGAAGTTATGGAGGTTTAAAGGAAAAAATGTCGTATTTTCCGCCATTCTGCACCGCCGCACATTTCGGGCGATATCTCCGAAACGAAAAATCGCACGGAAATTTCGAGCATACCGGAGGAAGCGGAAAGAAACGCTCTTGTCCTTTGAGATTTTTATATTTTGAGCTAGCTCCAGCCGTTTTCGAGTTATAGGCGAAAAACCGAAAAATGAGTCTCGCTTCGGAAACGAAAAAGCGAAAAAACGTGCCATCTTAAAACGTCCGTATTTTTCGAAAAACTTATTGTGGAGCGGCGTACGGCGTCGCGACGGAACGGGCAGAGGTCGTAGTTATAGCTAGCCGCAAGCTGCGAGGTCGAAATCGAAAATTAAGCATAACAGGAACGAAACAAAACGGTAAATTTTTGACGTTTACGAAATACCAAAACGACCTCTCCTATTTTCTCTTTTACCCCTCGACTCCTCATTCCCAAAAAAAGCAGGCGAGAGAGATAGCGGACTTTTACTCGTTAATAACTAAAAAACCACGAAATATACCCGTCCCGGATACGGCCTAAGCGACAGAAAATTCGCCGGCGAATCGAAAGACTCCGGACCCGAGCGGAAAGAGCGCGCCCCCGAAAAGCCTTTGAGGGCTCACTTTCGCCAAATCAAAGGGGTACAGACCCTCCAGATTTTAATATAACGCGGCCTCGCGCCGACTGCGTAGACTAGAATGGGCTATCGCCCATTCTAGCTCCTCCGGAGGGGTGACAGCTAAAGCTGTCAATGCGAGTGCTCCGCACTCGATTAGGAAACGCTTGAATCATTGTAGAAAGCTTGAATCAATGTAGAAAGCTTGTTTTTCAGTTTCGATTTCAGATTCGGTATCAGCGACCTAAAAAACACCTAGGTACCGATTTTCAGTCGAATCGGTCCATAAATGACATATGTTGTCAGCCATTTTGGTTGCCGCCATGTTGAATTTTGTAAATCTAATGTTATATTCGTTATTAGCTACACTAATAACCTGTACATACAGAGTTTCATTTGAATCGGACTGTTAATAAAAAAGTTAGAATAAATGGCTATGGGGACGCCACCATTTTGAATTCTTTAGCGACGGTCACAGATTCGTGATCTGTAGCCTCGATAACACTCACAGACCTATTTTTAGACGAATGTCACCGTAAATGACAGATTTTATCCAACAATTCGTACCGCCATTTTGAATTTTTCAGTTCCGTAACCATATTCGTTACCAGCTACTATAATAACCTCTAAATACCGAGTTTCAGCCGAATCGGTTGGCAAATAAGAAAGTTACAGTAAATAAAGGATAGTACGCTATGGGGACGCCGCCATTTTGAATTTTTCAATTCCGATGTCATATTCACAACCAGCTGCTTCAGTAAGTTTATAATACCGAGTTTCATTCGAATCGGTTGGAAAATAAGAATGTTATAGTAAGTAATGGATATTAGGCTATGGAGAGGCCGCCATTTTGAATTTTTGAGTTACGATTAGATATTCGTGATCTGTGACCTCGATAACACATACATACTTATTTTCAGAAGAATAGCACCGTAAATGACAAAATGTGTCCTGCAACTCGGCCGCCATTTTGAATTTTTTCCATTTCGACGTCATATTCACAATCAGCTACTTCAGTAACTTCAACATACCGAGTTTAATTCGAATCGGTTGGAAAATAAGAAAGTTATAGTAAATAATGAATATTAGGCTAAGGAGACGCCGCCATTTTGAATTTTTCAATGTCGATGTAATATTCACAATCAGCTACTTCAGTAACTTTATAATATCGAGTTTCATTTGAATCGGTTGGAAAATAAGAAAGTTATAGTAAATAATGGATATTAGGGTATCGTCCGCCATATTGGCGTCGCCATTTTGAATTTTGCGATTCTGACGTCATATTCGTGATCGGCGTGGTCGATAACCCCCGAGTACCAAATTTCAGGTCAATCGGATGACGAATTAATTTAATTGCGATTTTCGATGACTTTGGCCATCCCTGGATACCAAGCTAATGCAAAGTAATCTTTGCCCACCCCTGTAACACAGAATTCCTAGAATATTGTTATGTACGTTATTCAAAATGGCGGAAGCAAAACATGGACTTTAAAAACTGTGATTTTACAGGAAATAATGGGAGTTGAGAGGCTTTCTAGGTGTCAAATTAATCGGGAAGGACGATATTTTGTTGTGATAGTGGAGTGTGCGGGCCAAATCGGAAATTCGGCCCGGCACGGGCGTGTGAATGTTGGGTTTTTTGTGAGAAAGTGAAAAACATCTACGTACATATAAATTCATAATTAAGCAATTACTTGGAATAGAAGCTCGTTCTGTGTCTCGATGGAAAGGGGGAGCTTTGCCCTTTCCCGTGATACCAAATTGTATAGGGAAAATCGAAAATTCGGCCTCGCAGGGGCGAGACAAACGTGACAAATTTGAGTGTGTTAAAACGTAACCTAGAAAATTGTAAAACATGAAATCTTAAAACACTCATATTTTAGTTAATACTGGACATAGAGGCTCGATCTTGGTCTCTATTTGAACACGAAGATTCGCATTTTATTCGTGCAGTACGTGCCCAGGGTTAATTAAAAAATTTAGTGTAGTTCTGTTGTAAATAAGAATGGATATTTTCGTAAAAATCGAAAACCGTAAGTACTTTAAAAATCCATAAGTAAATAAATATCGGGAGTGAAACGGCGTGCGACGTCTCTCTGGAAAGCAGAGGAACGTAGCTTTCCGGCGATACCAAGTTCGACCGAAAAAATGGAAAAATAGGCCCGCGGCGAGCGCGACAAAAGTAGCTTTTCTCGGATATTTTAAATTTAAAATTTCACGTATTTACGAAAAATTCTTCCACTTTGACCGCCCGTAGCTCGTTAATCTTTGGAGCTGGAGAAAAATAAAAAAAGAGACTTTTAGATAATTCATTTTTCTACATTTTCGTTAGGGCGAAGTATTTTGCTCTAGGAGGCCCCGTTTAGAAGTTATGGAGGTTTAAAGGGAAAAATGTCGTATTTTCCGCCATTCTGCACCGCCGCACATTTCGGGCGATATCTCCGAAACGAAAAATCGCACGGAAATTTCGAGCATACCGGAGGAAGCGGAAAGAAACGCTCTTGTCCTTTGAGATTTTTTTATTTTGAGCTAGCTCCAGCCGTTTTCGAGTTATAGGCGAAAAACCGAAAAAATGAGTCTCGCTTCGGAAACGAAAAAGCGAAAAAACGTGCCATCTTAAAACGTCCGTATTTTTCGAAAAACTTATCGTGGAGCGGCGTACGGCGTCGCGACGGAACGGACAGAGGCCGTAGTTATAGCTAGCCGCAAACTGCGAGGTCGAAATCGAATCGTAAGCCCCACAGGAACGAAAGAAAACGGTAAATTTTTGACGTTTACGAAATACCAAAACGACCTCTCCTATTTTCTCTTTTACCCCTCGACTCCTCATTCCCAAAAAAAGCAGGCGAGAGAGATAGCGTACTTTTATCGGTTAATAATTAAAAAACCACGAAAAATACCCGTCCCGGATACGGCCTAAGCGACAGAAAATTCGCCGGCGAATCGAAAGACTCCGGACCCGACCGGAAAGAGCGCGCCCCCGAAAAGCCTTTGAGGGCTCACTTTCGCCAAATTAAAGGGGTACAGACCCTCCAGATTTTAATATAACGCGGCCTCGCGCCGACCGCGTAGACTAGAATGGGCTATCGCCCATTCTAGCTCCTCCGGAGGGGTGACAGCTAAAGCTGTCAATGCGAGTGCTCCGCACTCGATTAGGAAACGCTTGAATCATTGTAGAAAGCTTGAATCAATGTAGAAAGCTTGATTTTTAGTTTCGATTTCAGATTCGTCATCAGCTACCTGAAAAGCACCTAGGTACCGATTTTCAGTCGAATCGGTCCATAAATGACATATGTTGTCAGCCATTTTGGTTGCCGCCATGTTGAATTTTGTAAATCTAATGTTATATTCGTTACCATCTACTCTAATAACCTCTAAATACCGAGTTTCAGATGAATCGGTTGGCAAATAAGAAAGTTACAGTAAATAAAGGATAATAGGCTATGGGGACGCCGCCATTTTGAATTTTTCAGTTCTGCCATATTCACAATCAGCTGCTTCAGTAAGTTTATAATACCGAGTTTCATTCGAATCGGTTGGAAAATAAGAATGTGTAAGTAATGGATATTAGGCTATGGAGAGGCCGCCATTTTGAATTTTTGAGTTACGATTAGATATTCGTGATCTGTGACCTCGATAACACATACATAGTTATTTTCAGACAAATAGCACCGTAAATAACAAAATGTGTCCTGCAATTCGGCCGCCATTTTGAATTTTTCCCATTTCGACGTCACAATCACAATCAGCTACTTCAGTAACTTCAACATACCGAGTTTCATTCGAATCGGTTGGAAAATAAGAAAGTTATAGTAAATAATGGATATTAGGCTACGGAGACGCCGCCATTTTGAATTTTTCAATGTCGATGTCATATTCACAATTAGCTACTTCAGTAACTTTATAATACCGAGTTTCATTTGAATCGGTTGGAAAATAAGAAAGTTATAGTAAATAATGGATATTAGGGTATCGTCCGCCATATTGGCGTCGCCATTTTGAATTTTGCGATTCTGACGTCATATTCGTGATCAGCGTGGTCGATAACCCCCGAGTACCAAATTTCAGGTCAATCGGATGACGAATTAATTTAATTGCGATTTTCGATGACTTTGACCAACCCTGGATACCAAGCTAATGCAAAGTAATCTTTGCACACCCCTGTAACGCAGAAATCCTAGAATATTGTTATGTACGTTATTCAAAATGGCGGAAGCAAAACATGGACTTTAAAAACGGTGATTTCTCAGGAAATAAGTGGAGTTGAAAGGCGTTCTATGTCTCAAATAATCGGGAAGGACGATATTTTGTTGTGATAGTGGAGTGTGCGGGCCAAATCGGAAATTCGGCCCGGCACGGGCGTGTGAATGTTGGGTTTTTTGTGAGAAAGTGAAAAACATCTACGTACATATAAATTCATAATTAAGCAATTACTTGGAATAGAAGCTCGTTCTGTGTCTCGATGGAAAGGGGGAGCTTTGCCCTTTCCCGTGATACCAAATTGTATAGGGAAAATCGAAAATTCGGCCTCGCAGGGGCGAGACAAACGTGACAAATTTGAGTGTGTTAAAACGTAACCTAGAAAATTGTAAAACATGAAATCTTAAAACACTCATATTTTAGTTAATACTGGACATAGAGGCTCGATCTCGGTCTCTATTTGAACACGAAGATTCGCATTTTATTCGTGCAGTACGTGCCCTGGGTTAATTAAAAAATTTAGTGTAGTTCTGTGCGAAATAAGAATGGATATTTTCGTAAAAATCGAAAACCGTAAGTACTTTAAAAATCCATAAGTAAATAAATATCAGGAGTGAAACGGCGTGCGACGTCTCTCTGGAAAGCAGAGGAACGTAGCTTTCCGGCGATACCAAGTTCGACCGAAAAAATGGAAAAATAGGCCCGCGGCGAGCGCGACAAAAGTAGCTTTTCTCGGATATTTTAAATTTAAAATTTCACGTATTTACGAAAAATTCTTCCACTTTGACCGCCCGTAGCTCGTTAATCTTTGGAGCTGGAGAAAAATAAAAAAAGAGACTTTTAGATAATTCATTTTTCTACATTTTCGTTAGGGCGAAGTATTTTGCTCTAGGAGGCCCCGTTTAGAAGTTATGGAGGTTTAAAGGAAAAAATGTCGTATTTTCCGCCATTCTGCACCGCCGCACGTTTCGGGCGATATCTCCGAAACGAAAAATCGCACGGAAATTTCGAGCATACCGGAGGAAGCGGAAAGAAACGCTCTTGTCCTTTGAGATTTTTTTATTTTGAGCTAGCTCCAGCCGTTTTCGAGTTATAGGCGAAAAACCGAAAAAATGAGTCTCGCTTCGGAAACGAAAAAGCGAAAAAACGTGCCATCTTAAAACGTCCGTATTTTTCGAAATACATGTTTTTGAGCGCCGTACGGCGTCGCGGCGGAACGGGCAGAGGTCGTAGTTATAGCTAGCCGCAAACTGCGAGGTCGAAATCGAATTTTAAGCCCCACAGGAACGAAACAAAACGGTAAATTTTTGACGTTTACGAAATACCAAAACGACCTCTCCTATTTTCTCTTTTACCCCTCGACTCCTCATTCCCAAAAAAAGCAGGCGAGAGAGATAGCGTACTTTTATCGGTTAATAATTAAAAAACCACGAAAAATACCCGTCCCGGATACGGCCTAAGCGACAGAAAATTCGCCGGCGAATCGAAAGAGTCCGGACCCGACCGGAAAGAGCGCGCCCCCGAAAAGCCTTTGAGGGCTCACTTTCGCCAAATCAAAGGGGTACAGACCCTCCAGATTTTAATATAACGCGGCCTCGCGCCGACCGCGTAGACTAGAATGGGCTATCGCCCATTCTAGCTCCTCCAGAGGGGTGACAGCTAAAGCTGTCAATGCGAGTGCTCCGCACTCGATTAGGAAACGCTTGAATCATTGTAGAAAGCTTGAATCAATGTAGAAAGCTTGGTTTTCAGTTTCGATTTCAGATTCGGCATCAGCGACCTGAAAAACATCTAGGTACCGATTTTCAGTCGAATCGGTCCATAAATGACACATGTTGTCAGTTATTTTGTTTGCCGCCATATTAAATTTTGTAAATCTGATGTTATATTCGTTATTAGGTACACTAATTACCTGTACATACCGAGTTTCATTTGAATCGGACTGTAAATAAAAAAGTTAGAATAAATGGCTGTGGGGACGCCACCATTTTGAATTCTTTAGCGACGGTCACAGATTCGTGATCTGTAGCCTCGATAACACTCACAGACCTATTTTTGGACGAATGTCACCGTAAATGACAGATTGTGTCCTGAATTTCGTGCCGCCATTTTGAATTTTTCAATTCCGTAATAATATTCGTTACCAGCTACTCTAATAACCTCAAAATACCGAGTTTCAGATGAATCGGTTGGCAAATAAGAAAGTTACAGTAAATAAAGGATAATAGGCTATGGGGACGCCGCCATTTTGAATTTTCCAATTCCGATGTCATATTCACAATCAGTTGCTTCAGTAAGTTTATAATACCGAGTTTCATTAGAATCGGTTGGAAAATAAGAATGTTATAGTAAGTAATGGATATTAGGCTATGGAGAGGCCGCCATTTTGAATTTTTGAGTTACGATTAGATATTCGTGATCTGTGACCTCGATAACACATACATACTTATTTTCAGACGAATAGCACAGTAAATGACAAAATGTGTCCTGCAACTTGGCCGCCATTTTGAATTTTTTCCATTTCGACGTCACATTCACAATCAGCTACTTCAGTAACTTCAACATACCGAGTTTCATTCGAATCGGTTGGAAAATAAGAAAGTTATAGTAAATAATGGATATTAGGCTATGGAGACGCCGCCATTTTGAATTTTTCAATGTCGATGTAATATTCACAATCAGCTACTTCAGTAACTTTATAATACCGAGTTTCATTTGAATCGGTTGGAAAATAAGAAAGTTATAGTAAATAATGGATATTAGGGTATCGTCCGCCATATTGGCGTCGCCATTTTGAATTTTGCGATTCTGACGTCATATTCGTGATCGGCGTGGTCGATAACCCCCGAGTACCAAATTTCAGGTCAATCGGATGACGAATTAATTTAATTGCGATTTTCGATGACTTTGGCCATCCCTGGATACCAAGCAAATGCAAAGTAATCTTTGCCCACCCCTGTAACACAGAATTCCTAGAATATTGTTATGTACGTTATTCAAAATGGCGGAAGCAAAACATGGACTTTAAAAACGGTGATTTTACAGGAAATAATGGGAGTTGAGAGGCTTTCTAGGTGTCAAATTAATCGGAAAGGACGATATTTTGTTGTGATAGTGCAGTGTGCGGGCCAAATCAGAAATTCGGCCCGGCACGGGCGTGTGAAAGTTGGGTTTTTTGTGTGAAAGTGAAAAACATCTACGTACAAATAAATTCATAATTAAGCAATTACTTGGAATATAAGCTCGTTCTGTGTCTCGATGGAAAGGGGGAGCTTTGCCCTTTCCCGTGATACCAAATTGTATAGGGAAAATTGAAAATTCGGCCTCGCAGGGGCGAGACAAACGTGACAAATTTGAGTGTGTGAAAACGTAACCTAGAAAATTGTAAAACATGAAATCTTAAAACACTCATATTTTAGTTAATACTGGACATAGAGGCCCGATCTTGGTCTCTATTTGAACACGAAGATTCGCATTTTATTCGTGCAGTACGTGCCCCGGGTTAATTAAAAAATTTAGTGTAGTTCTGTGCGAAATAAGAATGGATATTTTCGTAAAAATCGAAAACCGTAAGTACTTTAAAAATCCATAAGTAAATAAATATCGGGAGTGAAACGGCGTGCGACGTCTCTCTGGAAAGCAGAAGAACGTAGCTTTCCAACGATACCAAGTTCGACCGAAAGAATGGAAAATTAGGCCCGCGGCGAGCGCGACAAAAGTAGCTTTTCTCGGATCTTTTAAATTTAAAATTTCACAGATTTACGAAAAAATCTTCCACTTTGACCGCCCGTAGCTCGTTAATCTTTGGAGCTGGAGAAAAAATAAAAAAAAGACTTTTAGATAATTCATTTTTCTACATTTTCGTTAGGGCGAAGTATTTTGCTCTAGGAGGCCCCGTTTAGAAGTTATGGAGGTTTAAAGGAAAAAATGTCGTATTTTCCACCATTCTGCACCGCCGCACATTTCGGGCGATATCTCCGAAACGAAAAATGGTACGGAATTTTTGAACATACCGGAGGGAACGGAAAGAAACGCTCTTGTCCTTTGAGATTTTTTTATTTTGAGCTAGCTCCAGCCGTTTTCGAGTTATAGGCGAAAAACCGGAAAAATGAGTCTCGCTTCGGAAACGAAAAAGCGAAAAAACGTGCCATCTTAAAACGTCCGTATTTTTCGAAAAACTTATCGTGGAGCGGCGTACGGCGTCGCGACGGAACGGGCAGATGTCGTAGTTATAGCTAGCCGCAAACTGCGAGGTCGAAATCGAATTTTAAGCCTCACAGGAACGAAACAAAACGGTAAATTTTTGACGTTTACGAAATACCAAAACGACCTCTCCTATTTTCTCTTTTACCCCTCGACTCCTCATTCCCAAAAAAAGCAGGCGAGAGAGATAGCGGACTTTTACCCGTTAATAAGTGAAAAACCACGAAAAATACCCGCCCCGGATACGGCCTAAGCGACAGAAAATTCGTCGGCGAATCGAAAGACGCCGGGTCCGACCGGAAAGAGCGCGCCCCCGAAAAGCCTTTGTTGGCTCACTTTTACCGAATTAGAGGGGTACAGACCCTCCAGATTTTAATATAACGCGGCCTCGCGCCGACCGCGTAGATTTTAATGAAAAAACCTCTGCGCCAAACGGATCAGGCAGAGGTTGGTTCTTGAGTACTTGACTGTTTCAAAAAGTCTCACACCTAAAAATATATAAACTAGAACAATGTTATGAACTAAAAACTGAAAATCAAAGCTATAGGTAGTTAACGTTTCGGAAGAGAATCTACTTCCGTTCTCAAAACTTTTTGGCCGTCAACCATGACAGTTCTTTGTTTATGTATTTCCATAGTCACGTGAGACATTAAATTATATTTATCTTATTTTTAACACGCGTGGGATAATAATCATAGAATTAAATGGGACTCGGCGAAGATTTTGGAAAAAGAGAGCAACGGAACTAAAAGAAACTTAAAGAATCCGCGATTATTTTATTAAACGAGGATAGATGCGTTTCTAATTATTCAATAGATTTTTGTACTAGTTGGTTGCCGATCCTTAGAGACGAAGTAAGTAAAAATAAGATAAATATAATTTAATGTCTCACGTGACTATGGAAATACATAAACAAAGAACTGTCATGGTTGACGGCCAAAAAGTTTTGAGAACGGAAGTAGATTCTCTTCCGAAACGTTAACTACCTATAGCTTTGATTTTCAGTTTTTAGTTCATAACATTGTTCTAGTTTATATATTTTTAGGTGTGAAACTTTTTGAAACAGTCAAGTACTCAAGAACCAACCTCTGTCTGATCCGTTTGGCGCAGAGGTTTTTTCATTAAAATTTTTAAATATTTTTCAGTGGCAAAATACCCAATAAAAAGTAAGAAAATCTGAATATGCCACAAATAAACAATTACAGACAATACCTATCTTGTCTCTTCAACAAAGAGCCTGAACTCTCCTCGTTAGTCTGTTATATATTTTTCCGATAAAGCATTGTCTAGATATATGGGCGAGACAGAAAATAGTAAATTTTGATACTGCGATACTGCAACTGAGACTGAAAAATATATACTTTGCGAATACAAGATGTTAATTCACATTAGGCTAAAGTACCTAGAGAAGATGGAATTAAACCCTGAAGACAAAGAAAAATTAGCTCCTAGGAAATTCATAAGTTTTGCATGTAAAAAGCTTGAGAGTCCTGGACAACAGCTAATTGTAGGGTAATTCACAAAAAATCTTTTAGGTCAAAGTGAAGGGCTGAAAAGCCGAGCAACCCCTTAATAAATATATAGTCTACAAATATGTAGCAAATCTCAGAAAGAAAAGGTAGTAAATTATTGATAAGGGTTCCACCAACTAAAACAGGAAAAATAATTATTGAATTAAAATACAATCCATTAAAAATGAGAAAACTTAGCATCATGTCAACATCTCCGTTGAAAAAGTGTGAATTTGAAGGTAGTGTTGTGTCACGTTGTAGCACTCATTTCGAATACGATGCTTTAGGGTTTACTTACTCTACTTTACGGTTCGTGTTTGGCAACACATCTCTGATAACATTAAAAGACCAATTAGAAGCTGACGTACCAGACGGAGTATCTTGCATGTCAATAGTACCTAATTCTCGAAATGAATGGATCAAATATTAGGAACTCAAAGTGATCGCTGATCAGTCAAACATTTCAATTTATTTTAATGTCGGCTTCTATTGCGTGTTTTCATTAAGTATTCAAATAAGATTTCATTCAAAGTGGGAGTACTCCGTTGAGGAAATCTCGTATTTTAAAGTTTATGTAGCGTTAAAACCTACACCTGTCCGTCTTCGAGAAGTTCTGTAAGGAGTACATAATCATGTCCATTCGAGTATTGTTCTAGCGTGGTAAGAATTAAGTTATACACAGTGAGTTGGCGTCAGTGGACGGTAATTATTTTGCACAAAAATATGTTGAAATATGAAATTATGTAGCTGTACGTTAGGCAAGTTTGTATTTGCCTGTGGAAATACCTGATGCAAGGCGAGCTTTCATAAAAATATTGTAACATAGCACATTGTATCCACATTTTTACTTCCACATTCACGTAGTGAATTGGAAGTATAGTAAAAAAAAAATTCAATCTTTTTCAGTTATTCCGTTGAATGGTTGGGTGTTAAATAGGGGTAAATAGAGGAAAATAAGTAAAGCAAGCTGGTAAGAGTACAGAGACTTGAAACGGTGCATGTACTAGAAGCCAATGCCCCAAATTTATTTATAATATTTTTCAATCCCCCACTCCATTATTAAAGCGGTTGATGAAATAAAATTGAGTTATTCACTGGAAATTTGGTACACGTATATATTATAACGACATCTGGAACTAGATTATATTTTCAAATGATTCCGTTGAAGGGTTGGAAGTTAAATACGGGAAAATAAGTAAAGCAAGTTGGTAAGAGTACAGAGATTTTGAATTTGGTGTATATACTAGCAGTGAAGGCCTCAGGTTTTCTTTATAATATTTTCCATCCCCCCACCACTCCACTCCTTTTTTAGAGTGTTGATAAAATTAAATTGAGATTTTCACTTGAAATTTGGTACACATATGTATTATAACGACATCTGAAACTAGATTATATTTTGACCTAATACCGTTGAAGGAGTGGAGGATAAGGGGAAGGTAAATAGGGAAAAATAGGTAAAGCAACCTGTAAAAGTACAGAGACTTGGGATTTAGTATATATACTAGAAACCAAGATCTCAGATTTCTTTCTAATACTTGTCAAAACTCCCCCCCTCCTCACCCCCCCAAGCACGTATGTATTGTAATGACATCTGATTGAGATGATTCCGTTGAAGGGGTGAGAGGTGTTAGGTTCTGATTAGGGGAAAATAAGTAGAGTAAGCTAGAAACTTAATTTTTAACGTATATGGTAGAAACCAACGCCTCAAATTTTTTTGACATCTGGCCCAAATATTATTAAAATTCTCTGACCAGTAATTTCCACATACTAGAGTGCAAATATAGTCAAGATGTTTCCTTTAAAGCGACTTGGATGAAAACTCTAGATGTGAAAGTAGTGATTCCTTAGGCAGCGGTTTTATAAAAATGTGTTTATTGTGCATTTATGATTTCATTTGTTTATTGTTCTAACCTAATGATTTGTAAGACTGGCAAAAATCTGGAAGTTTTCAAACTTAACAGATTTGTGTAGTTATATACCCTAAGTAAAACGCTAAGTTTGCAAATGGCGCAGTGGAATGAGGTTAAAAAAGAGCAAAATCGGGCTTACTCCAGTTAAAACAATGAAGGATCCTGCTCCTGAGGCATTGCTTGAATTTATATCCTGTAAATATAAAAAAAGATGCGGTCTAGAGTGTGATTACAGGCAAGCCCATTTAAAGTGTTCTGTCGTATGTACGTTTTGTAATGGACATTCGTGTCAAATTATCTAGAAATTTTGAGCCACAATAAAGAAGAAGAAGGAGAAACAGACATTTCAGTTCAAAAATTGCTGTCATATGCAGATGATGAAGAACATGTTATGGAAGAGGAGATCGAGATTTCGACAATTACGGAAGATCCTGTCGTTAGCCAACCTGGTCCATCTAGGGTACCAAAATTGACAAGAAAATAATAAACTCAGCACGACGATTGGCGTTATGGATTAGGCCTACAAGGGATACCACATTAGATAAACGCGCCGTATACTGTACCGTATGGTGGTGTAGAAACTTTGATGGCTAATATAACTAATCACTATCAATGAATCAATAATCAGTATAATTTTCGGTGAAAAGAGAGAGGTCTGGCCAGTAACAGAAATACGCTTCATTTTACTTTGCTGTAACTCGGAAACCACAGATCAGAGAAAAAAGTTCCAGATAAAAGTTGTAGACAATTTAATATTATAGATTTTTTATAATAACTAATTTTATTGTAGAGGACATCGGAAATAATATATTGTGGAAACACTGAATTTCAGTGTGAAATATAGCGGCGTGAGCATCGCGGAGGCGTCATTTCGCTGCAAAAGGTACTACCAAGGGGACATAACTGTACAAATCTGACATGTTGCAAAACTCCAAGGTTCTTGTATCTCCTTTGACTGGGCAATTCTTTTATATGGTCATATATTAGGACAAGAAAATTTACTAACCAAGAAAGAAGAATTCAATCAGGACATGGCTGTGTATATATAAAAACGATATTCTGTTTAAAATTAAAGTAATTATAATCCTAATTGGAATATAAACTTGATGTTTTGTGCAATAAAGTTTGCCTGTTCATTTTATAATTGTGTTAAGATAGCCCTTAGCTATATAGAGCTTCAACTCGCATCCCCCTATAATGAGGCGTTTAATTCCAAAGGTAAATAAACTTGGAAACCTAATAATCACTAATAAAGAGTCGCAGCGCGTGCTACTAATCAGAAATTGTAGTACGCTAAACGGTTATTTATTACTCCATGAGGGTCTTAAAACCAACTTATATACTTAAATAAGTTTCGAAATGCTGCAGTACCTATATCTATCGTGTATTGGTAGAACACCCGGTCTAAAATATCTACGCCTAAATAATATGTCAGCACTTGTAACTTACAAGTTTTAATTTTACAGTTTGACTAAATATATTAGGGATGCGATTATACATTCCTATATAAAATCGGGAACATATACAATATGTAAAAGAGCTTAACGATTCATTGATAATAGTAATAACTGAAGAGCCGTAAGAGTCTCAGTTTGAACTTACAAACGGTTAAGTGTCGTTGATGATTTTAAAATTGGGGCAACTGGTGGTGGAATGGTAAATTGTTACGAAATCAGTATCATTCTGCAAGAAATACGTTCCCAAAAGTGACTCTCCAGTACGATACCCAAATTCTCTCATGCTTTGGCGATATCAATCAGGAAAGTGAGTCATCAAGTAGTTGATGGGAAAAAGTTTTGGTGGAGCTGTACGCCTAGATTCAGTGAGGCTGTCAATCGTGCTATAGAGTAAAAGGAGGCCAACTGGGATAATTCAACACGTGTGAAAAACGTTGTAAATAAGAAGAACGTCGTGTACTGTGTACTCCATTATACCCAATAAAGTGAACATTTTTTCGTTAGGGAAATATCGAGCGTGGAGAGGTTTGAAATTTACACATATTCGGAAAATATACGTGGCCTTTGTGACAACTACTAATTTACAAAAACTAATGTATTACTATCCATAAATTGCAATAGCTCTGTGTAAATAGCACAGCCTTTGCAACTTCTGGATATTGTTTTGTAAATCCTTTAGAATTTTTTCTCACGACAGAAGTGCTAAAGCTGGGGAACACACTGCCCCAAAAATTATTGCTTAATAATTAATAATTAAATAATTCTCATATTCGTCTAGGTTATTAGGCACTTCTGTTATTTCCTCTCCAGAGAAACCTTTGGGAAGATGTCTTCTTACCTTACTTGTATTTAGCGAAACACTTCCTTAATATCATCATCATCAAAACTCAATGTTTTTCTACCCGTAGCAAAGAATTAAGTCAATCAGGCTCTTTCAATAAAATGCATCAGTTAAACTCATCCCCATGACTTTGGCGGCTGCATAAAAAATAAATCTAATTTTTCCTGGTTTGTTAGCATTGACCACAACAAGATAAGGTAGATACCATGTAGTTTTATTATTTTTTAGCAATTCAACTTCAGATAACTTTCTAGCATATCCCTCGTCGATGTACTTATGGATGGTATTTGGTACACTCACTTTATCATATTTTCAAATTAAATTGGTTTCACTTCTATCTTCACTAATATGACAAGTGGTCTCGTCCATAATGTTTGTGGATCTTTGATCTTCTTTTGAACGGGAATTGCAATCCTTAACACCTAAACGGTCCATTTGAAAGGGCTGTTTTATTACATATATCATACAAATTTCCATCTTGATAATTTATAAACAGAAAGAAATCTTCATTAATACATCCTCGATGAGATCAAACCATGGATCGTCCACCTTAATGTTGTGCGTGATAAAATAGGAGTATTTTGCAGTAACTTTTCGAGCAATTGCGGGATCGATGTTATCTTGGCCAATAAGAATAATTGGCCTTGCATTTTTCAGGGAGGCAATTAAAGTGAATAATAAACGCTTTAATTTCCTAACAAGCTTCTTAAATTTAACAGACTGTACAGGTAAGATTACATTTTCAACAATCCTTGAATTTGTCATAAAATACTCAACTTGATTCTCTTTACTCTTTATACTAATTGTAACTCTTCTGGAACTACTATCCTCCCTCATTCGTTATCGAATTCGTCCAACGAATTTTTGAAGTGTCAATTGGACCAGCATCAATTTTGTCTGCTGCTTCCACGTCTAGCAGAGTAATAGTTGATGTTTCATGAAATAAGGCAAAAACCTGAAACCTTTCTTTGGGGTCTTTATATAACAGGCGCAATCCTCAAGAGACCTTCATTTTGTTTCATCAGGTGATGATTAACATATTCTTCATCAATTCCATTCTGATGTTCTTCTTCATTCTTCATATGTACAGGATTATTAAGCAGATGGTATATTCTAAAGCAATGATCAGTTTCACAAGTCTTTTTTCTTCAACTATCGTTGTTAATGAGTAATGCCCAAAAAGGTAAACACACCTTGTTCGCTTTTACCCATTCCCGACGTCTCCCATTGTCCAAGGTCTTGAAAAGGATACATTTGTTAATGTAGTGGTTTCGAGCCGACTCAAAACGATAGAGTACCGTTCGGAAGTGGATCTTTAAAAATGAGAAACCGAAAAAAATCTGTGTATACAGGATGTCCCAACAAAAACTCCCATGCCAGATATATTCTAAACGAAGAGAGATATCTTCATTCTGTAAAAGCCGATTTGTAGAGCATAAAGAGAGCTTCATTTATGGATATAATTGTTTAATATATCAGTATATAGATGGCGCTGTACTCTAACGAAATATTTCGATGGAAGAAACTTTAAAATGGGGTTTATGTGAAAGAAAATGCATTTCTAAGCAGATTATGTTCTAAAAAATATAAAACTAACCGTTTTCGAGATATTCGAGTCCAAATGTTGGCATTTACCAATATTGAATAATTGTAATCTCTTCAACATGTCAATCCTTTAAGTGGGACAATTTGTATTTAATTTAAAAATTTTAGAAGAAAATATTTAAAGAATTTTTCATATCTTATGAATTAAATATATTTGAAGTAACCCTTGGAAAGAAAAACTAAAAATATCATTTATCATATAATTCAAACATTTAAGCAACAAAAAAACAATTACGAACGTAAGACAGTTTTTATGAACTGATGAAATTAAAATAACTATTTTAACAGGTGTTCGAAATTATTACCATTTTCATTAACACACATCGTAAACCTATTAACAAGTTCAGATCTACAAACTTTTAATAATGTATGCCGACTAATGGCGGCAACACTAGCATAACTTTTATTATTAAGATCTGCCATGACTTTGTACACTTCACTTTTTAAAAATACCCATAAATAAAATCTAATGGAGTAATGTCAGGAGATCGAGCGGATCTAAGTACTCCATTGGTACCAATCCATTTTCCTGGGTATGCTTGATTTAATTAATTAACAACGTTGTGATGATTATATGGACCTGCTCCATACCGATGACACCACATATTATCCAACTGAGCGGGAAAATTCCTTAATAGTACTTGTAAATAATTTTACAAAAATTGTAAATATCGTTCACCTGTTAAATTCTCATGGTAGAGGTATAGGCCAACAATCTAACCATTAACGATACCACACCAAACATTTACTCCAAAACGATTCTGAGATCTGGTATGTTTCATCCACCTAGGATTCTCTTGAGACCAGTAACGGCAATTATGTGTTGCGATTACTTCATTGTTGTGGAATCTACTTTCATCACTCCACATAATTGTATCTAGAAAATTTGGATTTTTTTCTAACATAATTGAAAATTGCGCCAAAAAATCTAATCTCTGCTCATTGTCCCCTGGAATGAAATGATGAACTAAATGAACTTTATATGGAAAAAAATTGTTTGTTTTAAGAATTCTGTGGCAGGTGGAACGTGCAATATTTCTTTCTTCCGTCAACTTGCGTACTGACATGTTTGGGTTATTTTCTACTTGATGTAATACCAATGCAATATTTTCATCAGTTTCAGTTCTTTTTCTTCTTCTTGTTTTTGGTTTCTTAAAACCAACCAAATAATTTTTCAAATTACAACACAAACTTACAAAAGTTTTCCGATCTGGTAAAAGTCTGTCAGGAAAACGAATTTCATATAAACTTACAGCTCTCGAAGCATTTTTGCGACATTCCCCATAAATTAAAATCATGTTTAATTTATCTTCATTTGTATGAGAAACCATATTTAATAATAAATATTCACAAAGAAAACAATAATTAGGTACAATGATACAGTTCTATTGACACACCAAAAAAAAAACAAAATGTGATTGAAATTGAGAAATGTCAAAGCTATTATTCCAAAGGTAACTTTAATTGTATTTAATTTATAAGGTATAAGGGTTATTATACTCACTAGATATCAAATATTTTTAATTATAATCTAACCTAATAACAAAGCAATTATATGAAAAATTCTTTAAATATTTTCTTCTTTGTAAATTAAATACAGATTGTCCCACTTAAAGGACTGAAATGTTGAAGAGATTACAATTATTCAATATTGGCAAATGCCAACATTTGGACTCAAATATCTCGAAAACGGTTAGTTTTATGCTATTTTTTTAGAACATAGTCTGCTTATAAATGCATTTTCTTTCACATAAACCCCATTTCAAAGTTTCTCCCATCGAAACATTTCTTTAGTGCACAGCGACATCTATATACAATTATGTTTAAAAATAAAACTCTATACTCTACAAATTGGCTTTTACAGAATTAAAATATCTCTATTCTTTTAGAATATATCCGGCCTGGGAGTTTTTATTGGGACACCCTGTATTTCACATACCTTTGAAAACAGACAATTGATTTAATTTCAAATTTTCAAAAAATTTATTATAAAGTGATTTTGCAGTAAAAGTCATTTGACATTTTCTGTTACGAATATATTGATATTTTTTAATTATTTCAATACTTTGGATTATTTTCTCTACATATTTTTACAAGAAAATTCAAGCACCGATACGTGCTGGTCCAATATCCAATATCATTATCATTTCCGAGACACACGCAGTGTCGAGGATCAATGAACTCCTTTTAAATATCTTCTAAATGGTTTAAGGTATCTTTGTCGGTTTTGGTACACGAAATTAGGAATTTCAAATATAACTTAATCAAAAATTTGGTTAACGTATGGGATAATGAAATTTTCCGGACCATATAAATTGAGTATTTTGAGGAATATAAACAGAGTTTATTGTTAATAATTCTTCTTATAGTACAGGAGCTGTGTGGCTGTTCGTCGTCGCTTTGATGATCTATCAGGTATTTTTTTAATTTTATGAATGTTAACAATTCATAAAATAGACTTCTAGCGAGGCTCCTTCAGGTACGCAACGAGTTGTGAGATTTGTAAAAAAGTAAAGTTATAGCACGTGTTCATTACAAGATTTTTAGATTGAGAATATTTCTTAAATACTTTAAACACAGAAAAATACGCTCAGGAAGAAACTACGTCAGTTAATTTGCCAGATAGAAAAACGTTTCGAAATTCAAAAAAATCAGATTATTGTATATGTTACGGTATATGTTATCTTAGAACTTTAAATAGTAAAGTTACGTTCCCTTAACAACACAATAACGTTCCGAGAAAGTTATAGTTGTAGTGAAAATTACTACAAACTCATAACTACACAGGAATTTAATATTTTCCGGTAAGTTGAGTTTCTACCGCATGTATCATTATTAAAAGGTCGTTATTAATTTTAATAATTTATTACAAGCGTCCTAAATAAAAATTTCGTATCTCAAGACTGAATTCTATTCAAAATAATATCTACATGTATTTAAAATTGACATACACACAAAATTCATGTAATAATGAGTTTTCAGAAAGGCCACCTAGCTCCCGGACTATTACTTGTAAATATATAACATTTAATAATATAAATGTTTGTGCTTCGAGTGGCAATTACGAATTAATTTTATAAAGGTATATTTTTTAACTAACATTTTTCTATAATTTTCTTAAAAATAGATAATTTAACATGTTTCTTTGTTTTAGATTGAGCGTCTTGTTCGTGTAAGAGGCCATCATCATTCTCCCAGCACAGCAACTCGGAGCCGCGGTGGCGCCATGGCCATCCGGGATCACCTCCGTCGACGACATGGCACACAAAGGTAAAAGTAATACGAAATGGTAAATATTCATTATTTGCTGCTTTGATTGATTGACTTTTAAATTAAAATTCCTTTTATATGGATCACAAAGTAAGCTGTATAGTTTAATTCAAAATAATTATAAATAATGTTTATTATGGAAAAAATAGGAGGAACAAAATATGTTTATGTATCTGAAAATATTCTATCTAAAATACCAAATAATTAGAAGTACTGAAAAGTAACGAAAATGTGCGTACCTATTTATGTAATATGGTGACAACCATGCTACGCACTCGCAGTCTCTCTCCACAACATACGTGAATGAAAATGTTTTTAAAATCCCCTACTTCTCTGGTACCCGGTCCTCAGGGGGTTTGAACTAGGATTAAATAATCCTTACTAGAAATTTTGAGTTCTTGGTAGATTCTTGACAATAGAAAATTATTTTAAAAACTTATCAAGGTCACCGTGGACGTAACATAAAACACAATGGCGTCAAAATCAAATAAAAAAAATTAGAAATATCTTCACTGCGAGCGCCGCGCCGACCCGAGCTCCTTCGAATTTCAATTCTATACAAATGTTCGTCGGAAGTTTTGTACCTGTTCATTGAGTGTCTCGGCCTCTACAAAAATGTCACTGTATACAATAATTGAAAGAACTGATATTTATCCTTCGTTCACCGTAGATTGCAACTGAAAAAAATGTGAGTGTTCATAACTGAAAATATATTTACAAAAATTGCTGTTCTTCGAATACGGTCTGTCGTATTGATAATTACCAATTAGGTATCTCTTTAAGTAATATTAAGCGAGGAATCATAATTATGACTAAGAATATAAACTAGGAAAAGTCCGTCTGTCCGTTCATTACTTACATTAAATTAGCAGCAACATTTTACGTACTTGATTGAAAATTAACAAACTATACCTCTTAGTCTTCTAATTCCGATGTCTTAACTGTGGTGGCTTTCCAGAAATAACGATAGTCTTTGCAAAAGTTACCTATATTTTGAAGCAGCTGATGAATATTTGTAAACGTTTTGTACTATGTATTTAGGGTCGAAAGTGTTTTTCTTAATAAATATCACGTTCTTGTACTGCAAAGTACATCTGTTTTAATAAATTCGAAAATTGTGAAAGAAATCCTAAAAATACTTAATAAGATAAATTTAACAATTCTTTAAAATAAAATAATCGGTAAAACTTATCTCTTTGTTAATATATGGTGATTACTCTAAAATAAATTTGTTAAAAAACAACATAGGATAATAATAATCGGAATGTACTTATATGTATTACTACAAAGAAAATTGGATGACTTTTGGTTAAGTAAAAAAATATACAGGGTGATCATCCAACAGAAGAAATAAACAAGCTAACCGTTATACTCTTCGCCGATTAACTGCGCTTTATATATAATTGTTGCACATTCTATAGGATACTCTTCGCAGTTTTTTTGTAAATATTATTATTTTCTGACATGTTTTGTTGAATTACAAAACAAACAAAAAATGTATGTAAAAAAATATATTTTTATTTAAAAGATTTATAACTTTTTTATTTATTGATCGATTTTGTTCAAAAACAATAGGGTTCTTCCTCTAGCTAACACTAACTTACCGTCCAAATTTCAATACAATTGGACTTTTCGTTCTTAAGTTATCATGCTTACAAGAAACGTGACGGACGGACGGACAGACAGACGGACAGACAGGCGGACGGACGGACATTTTGAAAGTTGTTCAGAATTCGATCACCAACACAGTGATATGAACATTTTTTCTCTACGAGCAATATTACCGATTTTAGAAATGTGCCGATCGAATGCAATATACTCTTCATTTTGTATTTGTGAAAAGTATAACAATATATAGTGTGACTCATTTTGAATGGAAACACCCCTGTAAAAAATGTGCCTATTATTTGATTTTAACGGGACTTTTTTTTAAAGATAGGCCATCGAAAGCTCTACTTTATGACAAAAATTTATACATAAATTTCAATTTTCAAGACCTACTATGATTTTTGTTCAATGTCAAAAATGAACAAATTTGATTAGCGATTTTTTTAAATAAAATCTAACTATACCACTAGATTCAGAAACATCTTAAATAATATTAAAAATATTAAATAATGACAGATTTATGACAAAATTAATGTAGGTAATATTTTATAATATCCTTTACATGATTTTTTCTAAAAATCGAAGTAGCTCAAGAAAAAGAAATAATAGAAAGATAAATTAAGTGGATAGTTTTAATAAATATTGTCTTTTAAAGAAACTTGATCATATTTGACTTAAAAACATGTATGAACAATTGAAAGTAATAATAATTAGGTATTTAATAAACAAAATAACAACACATTACACTAAAACTAAAACACGATAATACAATTTATCTTAAATTTTTGTAGCATCTACAAGGCCGCCGTTTATCTCGATGCACTTGTCGAATCGTTTTTTAATATTCTTTACGACATGTAATTGTTGTCGGGTAACTTCTGCACAAGCTTGTCTTATTCTTGCCCATAAATCTTCTCTATTACTCGGGCGTGACCTGTAAACTTTAGATTTTATTAAACCCCATAAAAAGAAGTTAATCGGTGTTAAATCCGGGGATCGGAGTGGCCATCCAATTAACGCGCTACCTCGACCTATCAATCGTTTACGAAAGTTAGCATTAAGCCATCTGGTAACCACTTTGGCATTATGGACAGGGCTGCCATCTAACTGAAAGTGTAGATTTACTCATTCTTGTATTGAAAATTCATGTAGAGTAGTATTGTTATGAGAAGATGCTTGGGGCGGAGCCAAAGTACGCGACTATTTCTACCAGTGGCAGCAGCATCTGGGGTAGAAGGATATATAATAATTGTAATCAAATTTTCGAGGTTGAGGATCTGTGTAACGCAGTAGATTAAAAATTCGTCACACTCTGGTGTTTACGATGAAGACATTTTTCACTGAAAATAAGGTTATATCACTTAATTCAATCAGAAACGGCGAACACATCAAGTATACTGCAGCACAGACCCTGTGACTGCAGGTTGACGATGTCAAATATGATGCAAATCGCTCTCATTGGCTTAGATCAATGGACACACAGAAACTAGTTTCTACGCATCATTTCTTGCAAGAATCTTCTCATAATAATGCTACTCTAGCATATTCCAAAATTCATTTCTTAGAAATTGTTAAAACTGCATGCCATTCATATTACCTTCAAAAAGGAAAGGATCAATGATTGTTTCATTGAGTAGCCCACACCAAACATTAACTTTTTGGGAATATTCTCTTTTACAATTAATGACCCACTCTGGGTTTTCTGTAGGCCAATATCTACAATTTTGTGACGATACCACCCCATTTCTGGTAATAGTTGCCTCATCGCTGAATAAAGTAGTTTTCAAAAAATTTCTGTTTATTAAGATACTCTCCTTGAGCCCACGAGTAAAATTCCATCCGTGTTTCATCATCACCAGGTTTCAACGTATGTAAAAAACTTGGGTTTGAATGGTTTTACCTTATTCTTTTTAAGGCATCGGCGAATATTTTCTCTAGGTAAATTCAAATCTAGGCTAGCTAGTCTTACGCTGGCGCGGCGTTTGGATTGTTGTTAAAATAATGTAAAACGGTCTGCTCGTACCTGGATCTTCTTTGTGCGTTATTCGTTCTTATAATACGCCTTGTCACAGCGCCACACTCATTAAAAATGTTGTTTATTTTAGAAACGGTACTTTTAGTGATGTTGGACCTATTCGGGTGCCTATCATGAAATATCTCACATACCTCTCCCAAACTTCTGCCATTATCTTCTCCAAGGCGCACAAGTTCAATTTTTTCTACTACATTTAGAGTATCCATAATTTTAACTTCAAACTAATAAACTAATACTTGATAATATTATTGATAAATTTTATAATTTCAATAGCAATATATTCTGAGTATACGCGTATTTTAAAGATTTGACGTCTGACTTTAAAATTTGTTTTCCATGGCGCCCTATTATTATCTGTCATAACTCAATAAAAAGACAATATTTATTAAAACTATCCACTTAATTTATCTTTCTATTATTTATTTCTCATGGGCTACTTCGATGTTTAGAAAAAATCATGTAAAAGTTATTATAAAATATTACCTACATTAATTTTGCCATAAATCTGTCATTTTTTAATATTCTTTCACAAAGTTTTGGATTTAAACATTTGAGATTCCGATTCCAGTGGATTAGTTAGATTTTATAAAAAGAATCGCTAATCTAATTTGTCCACTTTTGACATTGAAAAAAAATCATACTAGGTTTTGAAAATTGAAATGTATCTCTAAAGCAGAGCTTTCGATGGCCTTTCTTTTAAAAAAAGGCCCATTAAAATCAGATAATAGACACATTTTTTACAGGGGTGTTTCCATTCAAAATTGGTCACACTGTATAGCTGGTGCACAAATATGTAAAATTTGCTGTATCTTTACAAATTTCCACCATAATTGAATTATTTGTTAAGAAGTCCACTAAAAGTGCCAACTGTGTTAACTACATGACAAATATTATGGCCATATGTCAAATTTTTTTCATTATTTATTCCCTTTGGAGGGTTCACCCTATGTATTTTCCAGCGAAAGTATACCCATTAAGATGGAGCGCTACTATGGGCGAAATTTGACTTTTTGCTATTAAAAGTTTTGCTAGCAAAAAAAGTTGCTATAGCTGACAGTAAATATTGCTCCAAAACCATTTTGCAAACAAAGCGTCTCTTCTGCCCTCTACCACCACTCAAATGGGGGTGATACTTTTCATTATTATTGTTATTACATGTAAAAAGTAACACCTTAAAATCATTTTCAGATAATATTAACAACTTTTGCCCTCTATCGCTGTTAGGGAATTGACAGTAATCCCCTAACTGGCGGTGAATAAAAATAATTTTAATGTATTAAAAAAAAGAAAGAGACAGTGGACTGTTGCGGAAAAAGAGATTTATATGGATCCTACCTTTACTCCTTCCAGAATCCAGTGGTTCAGCTTCAGGAGGCCTCCAGATAGGGAATCCCAAGATGTTGTTAATCTTCAAAGATCAAAATGACCCTTGTACACACACAAGCGGAAATATAAACACAAAGCGAAGTTGATTAGTAATAATTTTTGCGGTATATGACACTCGTCTACAGTGACACGAGGTTAGACAGCGAATGTTTTGTTAGGCATCACAAAAAATCTCTTTTTGTTAGCGCGTAAAGATACAGGGTGAGCCAAAAATGAAAGGCGCACGAGTGCATTTTATTTCTACTTAAAGCTAGCGTTAAATAAAGTTAATGAAAGATAAAATTAAAGTAATATAATATCTATAATAATTAAAAATAAAACTAGTAAATAACTGTGGACGGAACATACCGCCCACCTAAAATACAACGTATTTTACGATTTAGAATAGGGCAATAAGCATAATTTAACAACAGGGCGCTTTAGGAGTCCATTAGTTGTACGCACAGTGGCAACGCGAACAACGCCGTCTGCACCAGGATGTACAGATTCAATGCGACCCAGTTGCCATTGTAAAGGGCGAGCCAGTGAATTTTTTATCAAAACCATGGATCCCGGTATAACAGAATCAGAGGACGAAGTCCACTTACTTTTTTGCAGCAGAGTATGTAGATACTCAGAATGCCACCGCGACCAGAAATCCTGGTGCAAACGTTGTAGCATTTGCCAGCGAGTTAGACGTCCCACGGGCACCGCAGTTAGGTCAGTTTCCGGGAGGGCAGTTAGAGGTTCAAGTGTTAAAAAATGTCCGGGTGTTAAAACGGAGAGATCATTAGGATCAGTGCTTATTGGAGTTAAGGGACGTGAATTTAAAAATGCTTCAATTTGTACCAGTAATGTGTATAATTCTTCGTATGTCAGAATTTGTTGGCCAATAACGCGGTTTAAGTGTGTTTTAACCGACTTAATTCCGGCTTCCCAAAGTCCCCCGAAATGCGGAGCGGAAGGAGGGTTAAAATGCCATTCAATGGCCTCAGATTCAGCAGCGGATTTTAAGAGTGCGGAAAGCTGATTATAAGCGCCGACAAAATTGGTGCCACAATCACTATAAAGATGGTTGCATCGTCCGCGACGAGCAATAAAACGTCGCAATGCGGCAAGAAATGCATCAGCTGTCAGGTCGGACACAAGCTCTAGGTGCAAAGCTTTTGTGGCGCAGCAAATAAATAGACATAAGTATGCCTTCTGGGACTTAGTACCTCGTCGTTTACCCAAAGTAATCTGAAACGGACCGCCAAAGTCCAGACCAGTGTGCAAAAATGGTTTGACCTGTGAGATGCGTGGGGAAGGCAAATTTCCCATTACAGGTTGACAGGGGAGAGGGTGAAGTCGCCAACAATTATGACACTTAGATAAGACGCCACGTATTGCTCTTTTTGAGGACATTATCCAAAACTGTTGCATAATCAGAAATTGAACAGATTGTAAGCCAGCGTGTAAGTATTTTTTATGAAAATATTCAATAATTAATTCCGTAAGACGACCAGAACGTGGCAATAAAACAGGATGTTTTTTATCGTAAGACAATGAAGAATGGTGTAATCGACCTCCTACTCTTATGATACCTTGATCATCAAGAAAAACGCTGAGTTTTCGAAAAGGTTTAGAAAGCGGTTTCCCAACTTTGAGTTGATTTAAAACATCAGAAAATACCAAATGTTGGGTGCGTTTAACTAACATTAATAGAGCTTGATGTAATTCATGAAAGGAAAAAGAAGAATTCTTTTTAATAGCGGGATTTTTTATATTAAATATAAAGCGTTGAACATACGCGACCACGCGTTGTAGTTTGCTAAGGGAAGAGTAGTTATTTAACAGAGGATCAAAAATATTTAAAGAAACTGCAGAATGTAAAGAAATTATTCTTTCCTCTGCGAGTGCTTCAGAAGATAACGCAACGTCAGAAACATGAGAGGGCCAGGAGGCTTGTGGGTCAGACAAAAAACTTGGTCCCGCCCACCATAAAGCGTTATTAAGTAACTCGGATGGAAATAAACCTCTAGAGGCAAGATCTGCTGGATTATCACCAGAAGAAATGTGAAACCAATTTTCGGATGCAATTTTGTCTTGTATAAAAGTAATACGATTACTGACAAATGTTTTCCATCTGTGTGGAGAGGACTTTATCCATGATAAAGTAATAGTGGAATCAGTCCAGGCACAAATCTTACTGAAATGTATCTTATCATGGTACGTACGTAAAACATAAGAAAACAAATCAGCAAGAAGTACAGCACCACAAAGTTCAAGGCGCGGTATTGAAATGCGGCGCAGTGGCGCTATCTTAGACTTTGCACAAACTAAAAGGGTAGTAATATCGCCGTTTCCATTAAGCACTTTAAAATATACTACTGCACTGTAGCCTTTCATGGATGCATCACAAAAACCATGTGCTTCACAAGATAAACTGTCAAATATGCGTAAGTGACGGGGAATGGCAACACGAGACAGCAGAGGAAATTCAGATTTGAATCGTGACCAAAGAGAGAGCACATCATCTGGCGGTGTTTCATCCCAATTTATACCTAAAGACCACAATAATTGAATAATATATTTAGTAAAGAATGTAATGGGAGCTAAAAAACCTAGTGGATCGAAAATTCTGGCTAACTCTGATAAGATATGACGTTTAGTACATGATCTTTCTATAGGTTCTACGTTGTATGAAAATGTATCCAAAGCTGGATGCCAATGTAAACCTAAGATTTTTAAAATACACTCGTCGTCCAAAGAAAGGGGACTATTAGACAAGTGAGAGGCAGGTAAATCACTTAATAAATTGGGGTCATTACTAGCCCACTTTCTTAGCTCGAAACCACCTCTCTTTAGAAGTTCAACTAGTTCATTTTTTAAATGACAAGCATTTTCCAGCGATGGGCTTCCTGTCACTACATCATCGATATAAGTGTCAAAATTAAGAACATTAGCGGCTGAGGGACAATCAGATTTTCCCTCCTCAGCTAACTGCAATAAAGTACGTATAGCAAGGTAGGGGGCCGAAGAAATACCGTAAGTAACGGTTTTCAAACGAAAATCTTGCACAGGACCATCAGATGTGAAGCGCCACAATATTCTCTGATAATCTGTATGAGCGGAATTAATTAAAATTTGTCTGTACATTTGTTTGATATCTGCGGTAAATGCGATTTTATGAAGCCGAAAATTTAACAAAATGGTGACGATATCTCTTTGTAACTTGGGACCGGTTAAAAGGGTATCATTAAGTGAAGAATAAGGCGCAATTTTAGCGGAAGCATTAAATACTACTCGTAGTTTCGTAGTACTGCTTGAAGGTTTAAGAACACAATGATGCGGGATATAATAAGTTTTTTGAGAATCGGAAGGAGATATGAGGAGCTCCATGTGACCAAGATCTAAATATTCTTGCATGAAATCTGAATACTGTTTATATAAAGCGGGGTCTCTACGTAGTCTACGCTCTAAAGAAAGAAAATATTTTAGAGCTAAATTACGAGAGTTGGGAAAAATGGGTTCATTACTACGAAAAGGAAGTGAGACAATAAATCTACCCGTTTCATTGCGAGAAAAGGTTGTTATAAATTTTTGTTCGCAGAGTGTATCATCAGGAGACAGAGAGTTGACTTCCGGAACAGTTTCAACTTCCCAAAATTTTTTTAGAACGTCTTCTACGGATGGTGTGGAAAGAGAACAAAAAAAAGATTTAATCACAGCCAAAGCTGTGATAGGCAGTTTTCCCATTAAAACATAACCAAATATTGTATTTAAAGCTATAGGATGATCGCCATTTCCAACAATTCGACCAGTTTCGATGATATTAGGAAAGACGTCAGCTCCAAGTAAAATATCAATCGCCCCTGGTATATTAAAAGTAGGATCAGCTAATTGCAAATGTTTAATATGAGACCAAGTTTCTGAAGAAAAACTAATAGTTGGCAAATTATTACAAATTTTCGGAAGTACTATAGCCATCAAATCTAAATAAGGCGTTGATTTTCCGAGCGGGCGGATTTTAAGAGACACTCCACTAGAACTAGTAAAAGTATGCATGGGACCCAAACCTTGGATTGATAGAGATGTATTAAAATGTGTTAGGCCTAACCTATGAACACACTTTTGCGAAATAAAACTTGTTTGGGAACCTGAATCTATAAGTGCCCTACATTTATGAAAATTACCGTATTTATCGGATATTTCTATTAAAGCGGTTGAAAGTAAAACGGGGGTGGTTTGTGGTGTGAAACCTGAGAAAGAATGTGTCGAAGTAGCGACAACCGCGGTCCCATCATTAGGTGAAATACTAGCTACTTGTTGCGTAGGCGTATCAGCTGAGACAGCCGGTATATGAGTATCGGTTTTTTCGAAATGCAACAGAGTATGATGTCTCTGCTGACATTTGCGACAGGTAGATGTAGAATTGCATGTTTTAAAAGTATGCGACGAACTTAAACAATTTACACACAATCGATTCTGTTTTGAAAAATGATATCTATCCTGAGGGGATTTATTATGAAATTCCTGACATTTATATAGTACGTGACCTTTCTTGCATAGAGGGCAAACTATCGAATTATTAGTATTGGCAAAAAATGACGAACTAGATGGCCGAGCGGGGGGTGTTAATGATTTTGTTAGTTTATTTTGCGAAGCAGAAAAATGTAAGGTTTCTAAAGCATTACAATGACTTTCTAAAAAATCCATTAAAATCTTAAAAGTGGGTATTTCATTAGAATTAAAATGTAATTCAAAACGTGATATGGTCGTTGTATCAAGTCGGCTCAAGAGCATATGCATCAAAATAAAATCCCAGTGCTCTACGGGGAGTCCTAAATTTTCCAAAGCGGATAAATTTTCCTGAAAAATGTCTAGCAGATATCTCAAAGCCCGAAAATTATCCGAATGTAATTTTTTAGCATTTTCAATTTCTACCCAATGGGCAGTAGTGAGTAAACGTTTATTCGAATAGCGTTGCACTAAACGGTCATAAGCAATTTTATAATTATTTGCGGTCATAGGAACGCATTTTACGATATTAAGCGGAGGGCCTGTTAAAGAAGTAAGTAAATAGTTGAATTTATCAATGTCATTTAAATTTTGATTATTGTGTACCCTAGAATTATACATATCAATGAATGACGGAAAATTTTTCAAATCCCCCTTAAATTTAGGCAATTCAACTCGAGGTAAATTAATATGCGAAAAATTGTTAATAACGGGCGCTTGAACGTCCATGTTTACAGAATTGGCCATATTCTCAAATAAATCGGAATAAATTACTTTAATATCAAAGTATTCATTGTCAAATGATTCACGAACTTGAGCCTCAACTTCCAAATCAGATCCATCTGTAACAGCTAACAGGGCGAGAATAGAATTATGATTTCTATCAAATTCTTTTTTAATCGGTTCTATAACTGCGTAGCGAACCTTAAAAGATCGACGTGAAGCCTGACTATCAATGGCCATTTGTGCAATATTATATAATTCGTGCATTTTGGTAATTTCGTTTTGTCGAAAAGTGCGTAATTTCTTTAATTTGTCCTCCATTGTAAGAAACTTAATTCGATAACAAATTCAAAGGTAAATAAGAAATAAAAGGTATTCAATATTTTTAGCGTCACAAAAACTGCCCTAACTGATAAGAGCCCGTGAACTCGTGGTCGCTATCGATATAAATTTTATATTTTACGCGATGCCTTGATAATTCTAAATCGTACTTATATCAAATATAAAAATGGCGAGATTTGATGTTAAGGAAATTATGCTAATTTAATAAAGTAACTTTAAGCCGAAATAAAATACACTTATGGTCGAAAAGATATAGTAAATAACGTGAAACTGATAATGATAATGAATTTAAATGATTTAAATGAAATGTGATTTAAAATAAAATGAAAAAAAACTAAATTTGAAAGCGAAAAAACAATATATGAATGAAATATGCTAGAAGAGCAAAAAAAACGTAATCCTTGGCTCGATGGATCAAAAAAAATGTTAGGGAATTGAGAGTAATCCCCTAACTGGCGGTGAATAAAAATAATTTTAATGTATTAAAAAAAAGAAAGAGACAGTGGACTGTTGCGGAAAAAGAGATTTATATGGATCCTACCTTTACTCCTTCCAGAATCCAGTGGTTCAGCTTCAGGAGGCCTCCAGATAGGGAATCCCAAGATGTTGTTAATCTTCAAAGATCAAAATGACCCTTGTACACACACAAGCGGAAATATAAACACAAAGCGAAGTTGATTAGTAATAATTTTTGCGGTATATGACACTCGTCTACAGTGACACGAGGTTAGACAGCGAATGTTTTGTTAGGCATCACAAAAAATCTCTTTTTGTTAGCGCGTAAAGATACAGGGTGAGCCAAAAATGAAAGGCGCACGAGTGCATTTTATTTCTACTTAAAGCTAGCGTTAAATAAAGTTAATGAAAGATAAAATTAAAGTAATATAATATCTATAATAATTAAAAATAAAACTAGTAAATAACTGTGGACGGAACAATCGCCCTGTTAAAAAATTCATGTACTGCACTAAAACAAAGTATGCCTTGAGTCAACACTGGACGTTACAAAAGCAAGAACTACTACGATCACACTTTGCAACAGAATACAATAAACTATAGTCGATTAACACTTATCCTTGACTGAAGAACCTGGGATTTATTTATATAGGACATACCATACCTTCTTCGGGATCTACTAAAAATATTACGTAGTCCATACTAAGATTTTTTGAATCAAATAATTTTAACTTAGACAGTTTGTTAGCAGTGGGAACCGATGGAACAGTAGTAAACACTGGATCGAAAAACGGAGCCATGCCTCAAATGCAGGCATAACTGAAACGTCCTTTGTATTGGTCAGTCGCATGGTAACGAAGTTCCTTTAAGACATCTTTTCCACTTCCTTCATGGTGACACAACTGGACGTCCAGGGTCCGTGGGGTGTATAATGAAAGCACTGGAAACCTGCCCATAATTCCTCAGTTATAGACTTTGAAGGAACCAATTTTTTGTAGTTTGTCTCACATATTTATTCCTAATAAGAAATATCGCTACCAAATATATTCTAAAATCTCTACTGGTAACTGCTCCTTAGATTTATTTAAAATGGGCCTTTGGATTTACTACTTTATTCCAGGTGGTTAACTATGGATAACCGAAGGTTGCGACTTTATGTTGGCACAAAAACTCCACTCTCAAAGATTTGACACAATTTATTCAAATGGTCTATTCACCAATGTGGTTTTCGATAAAGTAACTTGCCCTGCAAAAGTGGTGCCAAACATGTCTGGAAAACAATTCAACTAAGTCAATACTGGAAACCATAACAAAGACATTTTGTTGATCCAGTAATACAACACAATGCCTTTTTCATTCACTTCGAGAACCTATTAATATGTGTGCTTGCAAATGACAGAATGCTTGTTCAAGAACTAGCATCAAAATATATACTAAAAGCCAAAATGACCTGTGGCATGGAGACAACCTCAAAGAGAACGTTAGTCATTACTAGAATAAAAGAGGCAAGTGAGTATACCCCACCCATTTCTGAATGATTTTAGTGATGAAGAAATTAAAAGCTCAATCAATAGTAAAAAGTTGGTAGATATCATTCCCTTTTTGACATAGGCAGGCAGTGGAAAATTGTATCTAGTTAGTGACTGAAGCTTCACAAAACCGGTTCCGAAGCCCGAGATGGCTTAGTCTTAATTCCAGAGCGGCAGTGCCAGCCTTTAATACGGGTGGGGGGGGGGGGGGGGGGATTATTGAAGTAACATAGTTACCACCTCCTTGTGGTGAGTTTTGGATTTATTATTTTTATCTGATCAAACAAAGAGGTGATTTTTAATCTCACTTCACACCATTTAGGTACCATTTAATTTTTCTCAGGTTACATATCTCTTTTAAAGATTCATAGAGGGCAGAAGAAATTATCGGATTTCTCTAAAAAAAAAATCAGGGTAATAACTGGGCTAGAGTAACAACCTTCTTTCCCCATTAGAACTAAAAATACAAAGATTTTTCGCTTCACCCTAATACCCATTTCGTCGCTAGCAGTAGCGTGAACTACTCACCAAATTTGACTATTCTCCATCAAATAGTTATTTAGGTATAATGCCAACAGACAGACAACAGATCGACAGACAGACAGATAGACTGAAGGAATTGAAAGACCTTCATTTTCGTAATCTACATACTCTAAAACGTGAAAATCCGAAGAAATCTCGGAGGGTAATTTTTTCACGAATACAATACTTACCTTTGGTAATCAAAGGAAGTAAAAAGTTATCAATAGTAGAAACAAATTTCCTCAAAACTATGACCACAAGCTTTTTGGTCACCATTAATTTTTGTGGTTTACTGTTTTTGTGCACTTTGATTGAAGCAGCTATGCGTAGAAAATATCGAAAAAATAAAAAAATTTAGTGTTTTTATTAATATTTAATAAATTATTTGCAAAATTGAAAAGAAAACCATATACAGGGTGTCCCAATAAAAACTCCCAGGCCGGATATATTCTAAACGAATAGAGATATTTTAATTCTGTAGAAGCCAGTTTGTAGAGCATAAACAGAGCTTCATTTTTGAATATAATTGTTTTTTTAATATATCAGTATATAGATGGCGCTGTGCTCTAAAGAAATATTTCGATGGGAGAAACTTTGAAATGGGGTTTATGTGAAAGAAAATGCATTTCTAAGCAGATTATGTTCTAAAAAAAATACCATAAAACTAACCGGTTTCGAGATATTTGAGTCCAAATATTGGCATTTGCCAATATTGAATAATTGTAATCTCAATATTTCAGTCATGTATTTAATTTACAATCTGTATTTAATTTACAAATTTTAGAAGAAAATATTTAAAGAATTCTTCGTATAATTGCTTTGTTATTAGGTTAGATTATAATTAAAAATATTTGATATCTAGTGAGTATAATAACCTAATATAATAACCTTATAAATTAAATACAATTAAAGTTACCTTTGGAATAATAGTTTTGACATTTCTCAATTTCAATCACATTTTGTTTATTGGTGTGTCAATAGAACTGTATTATTGTACCTAATTATTGTTTTTTTGTGAATATTTATTGTTAAATACGGTGGTTACTTCAGATATATTTAATTCATAAGATATGAAAAATTCTTTAAATATTTTCTTCTAAAATTTGTAAATTAAATACAGATTGTCCCACATAAAGGACTGAAATGTTGAAGATATTACAATTATTCAATGTTGGGAAATGCCAACATTTGGACTCAAATATCTCGAAAACGGTTAGTTTTATGGTATTTTTTTAGAACATAATCTGCTTAGAAATGCATTTTCTTTCGCAAAATCCCATTCAAAGTTTCTCCCATCGAAATATTTCTTTAGATCACAACGCCATCTATATACTGATATATTAAAAAACAATTATATTCAAAGATGAAGCTCTCTTTATGCTCTACAAATTGGCTTTTACAGAATTAAAATATCTATTCGTTTAGAATATATCCGGCATGGGAGTTCTTATTGGGACACCCTGTATAGGTAATTGTTTTCCTTATAAATATGCGATATATGACTTTAGACTTTGTATGCCAAATTCCAGTGTATTTAACGGCTTTTAACAACAAGTTGTACGTTACAGATTTTTTGTAAGTAATAATTTTAATATAAATATTTGTTTAACATTTGCACATCGATTTCCATTCTTTTGCTAACGTTAATTTGTATAAATAAGAGAATAACAGTAAACGTAAGTACCGGTCTGGTAATACATTGAAGTTTTAAAAGAAGCCCAAACCATCGACAAACATGGGATAAATAGGATAATCCAACAACGTGTCCGTGAATCCACCCCATTTCGACACACAAATAGCCATTTTAGCAGTAGAGATTTCCACCACGGTTAACGATAGTTTGATTTGATATTTGCCTTAGTAACAATTCTCTCTAGATTTTATTAAATTAGTATTCAGCATTGTGGAATCGCTAGAACCGTCTAAAAAATTATAAATTAAATGGACAGAAATAATAATAAAAGTGAACTGGTTCCATTTCAACAAGGAACATATTTTGAACATAATTCTACAACCACGTAGTGGAGAGCAAGTATAGTAATCGTAAAAAAAGTAGGTACAATTGCATTTTGCTGAAATAGGTATAGAATGTCATAATACGTAAAGCTTTTAAATAAATTCTATCTGGAACTTCTTTTTACGCAGATATTGACTTGTTTGGTATACGTATATAATATAACGAGATCTAGATGATATTTTAAGTTTATTTCGGTGAAGGGTTGGGAGATAAAGAGGGGTAAATAAGTGAAACAAGCTGGTAAAGGCCCACAAACTTGTATTTGGTATATATACAAAAAACCAAGGTCTCAAAATTATTTATGACATCTGCCACCACTGTTACCACCTTCACTTTATTATTAAAGGGATAAACTAAATAAAATTAGATATTGGCTAGACTATACCTTGTGCACATTTCGTTGAAGGGTTGGAGGGGTAAATGAAGATAAAAAGGGGTAAATAAGTAAGGCAAGCTAATAAGAGTCCAGAAATAAAGATGCTGCTTACAGTGAAAATGAACATATTTAATACGTGAATGAAACGTGGCTAAAAGAAGGATGTACGGACAGATGTGATGGGTAAAATTGATGGTCCTTTTCTAGAATATTTGTTCACACTAGGATAGGAAGCCACCATTGGGAAGAGGTCACCGATTAATTAAAACTGATGTGTTACATCGATAGTAGAAGTTGGACTTAGGATTCCGATTTTGTACTAGTGGATACCATTAAAATAAGAATTCGCACGTTTTTGGGGATGATTTTGAACAAACGTTAAACCTCGGCACGTTCTGTGTTCTAATAGTTATAGTCGGAATGGATATTGCTATATTAGTATTTCAACTATCAACGTGTTAACTAATTTCCATTGCATTTATTTCAAACCAAGAGGTTTTGGCAAGAAAAAACACTAAGTACTTTCAAATTAGAAAATGTTCTAGATTGTTTTAAAAGCTTTAAAAGAAGAACCTACACATGCATAAGTGGTCTAGGTGTACAGAACATGTGGTGAAAGACGAGCAGATAACGTGAGAGATTGACAGTGCCCTGAATCAAACACTAGAGCCAATAGTTATTTCATTACTTAAATGTTTTTTTAGCCGCTTCTCAAGTCACCGAGGTATCTCCTTGAAAATCCAGAATGATTTTGTGTTAGGTAGAGAGAAATGAGGCCCTGCACAGTTTGTAATGTAGTCCGCACCACATCTTGGGGATTATAATTTTAATTTATAATTGAAATTATTTCGCGGTGAGCAGGGATTGAACCTGCTTCGCTAGGTATGCGAGTATGCAAGCTAGACGCGCTAAACCACTTAGGTACCGTGCTCCTTACTAGAGGATGAAAGTCCTACGGATTTTTCCGAAGACGAAATATTCAAAATACTGTCACAGCTTTACATGTATACAATATTATGATAAAGAGGCCTGTTTTTTCTATCGCCATTGTACTGTCATTGCAACGAAATTTATTCGTAAATATTGATAGAACGAAATGGATTTCATTCTAAGTGGTAAAGTTCACTTATATCTCTTGCAATAAAAATGTGTATATTATTATACTCTTTAGAAATATGTAAACGAAGAGTATATTGCATTGATAGACACATTTATAAAATCGTGAATACCTCCGGTAGTGATCATGTTCTCATATCATTGTGTTAGTCATCGAATTTTGATGATTTGTTAAAATTCTGTTCGTCCACCACATTTCTTATTAGCACAATAACTTAAGCACGAACAGTCCAATTATTTTAATTTGGATGGTAAGTTAGATTGAGGAACAACTCTATTGTGTTTGACGAGAATCGATCAGTAAATACAAAACCTATACGGGGTGTTTCAGGTATCCGGTAATTAATTTCTAGGTGTGATTCTACAGAAAAAATATGAAAAAAGTTCATATAAACATGGATCCGGAAATCATTCCTAAGTGCGCTGCGGGCCTTTGAAGAGGGTAACCAAAATTAGTGAAATTGAATTTACATTCTCCTGCACTAACTAAGGAAAAAGAACAAATTATTAGTAAATTAAAGGACTCAACAGGTTTTAGAGATTAACAAATTTAATTAAGTGGTCAAAATGGGCGCCATTCAATTCTGTTTACACAAGAAGACTGGAAAAATTCCCTTAGGTTCAAATTTCTCGAAACCGACTGTTTCTACGGCGTTACAACAAGATCACCTTTTTTTATGTATTTATAGCCAAGGAATCATATTCCGATGAGACAATCACAGAAAATTCACATTAAAAATTTGGGGGGAGGAGTAAGAATTTTGTGCACCTCTGATTGAATTTACCTTTAGTGGATAACATCAGATAATGACCTTTATTTATATTCCTGTTCCTGAAATATTAAATAAAATGTCAATTTTGAGTGTACCCTTCAAGGCCCGCAGCGCCCCTAGAAGGGATTTCCGTAGCAATGTTTATATGAATTTTATTTTCATATTTTTTATATAGAATCAACCCTAGAAATTAATGACCGCATACCTGAAACACTCTGTTTTATTAATCGTTTTCATGAGCAAAGTGTACCTCTAGATTATTACGACCTTGATACGATTCTTCAAAAGCAAAAATAGTGTATAATATACTGATGAGCATTTCATCAATCAAGATGGCATCATCTCGAAATTATTGACATTAAATATAAAACAATGACTCTTAAAAATTATTTATTTTTGAAATACAGCTAAGAACGTCCTACCGAATGCTAATCAATTATATACAAACTACACTAAACCGGTGCGACAAAGGACATAATGTTTAAATCCTGTTTATTATTTAGTTTAATTGATAAACTGTACTTTGTTAAAAGCTTTTAAAGATATTAGTTTCGCAAAAATGCATATATGCCATTTATCTTCTTGGTGGAATAAACGCAAACCGAATTGGTACATAGGATGAAAACACCCCACAGGCCAAACTGTATCTAAACAGGAGCTTACAACTGGACAACAAAAGTAACAGTTCCAATCACAATTCGTTATGGCTTTCAAGAAGCCGACAAGGGTTTGTTTGACATTTCTATTTTATTATTTTCCTCATACATCGTTATTCATACCCCAATATTACTATTTATTGTATTTATTTTAATGCGGTTTGTAAAATTATTTGTTGACAGATGTAATCCACGTCACCCTAAAATTGTTAAGAAAAGGTAAATTGTTGGATATGTATGAAATGTTTTTTTATGAGACTGAATAATTATACTAGGCAGCAATAAATAAATATAAATATTTTTTCTATCACAAGGGTAAAAACACCTAGTATATTTTAGCTCAATTCATCAATCCACAAACAGTTGTAGAATTTTGCTCTATCAAGTAGGGTTTTTAAGAGAAACAATTTAAATTAAATTATATTGTATCTTTTCGTTCCAGGTTATATGTAAGTTATTACACTTATTTACATAATAATATAATCTAAAACGAGTTTTACTTTCGATGGACGCTAGCAGTGAAGAAATTATTGTAATGATTCGTCCTTAACTATTTAATTAATTTTCATTCTACATCATTCCCAGACAATGAAAAACAGGTTTGGAAAAATTCTGTGTGTCTGTGTGTGTTTGTCTGCTTGCCCATCGCACAGCGAAGTTTTAAAACCAATTGACTGATATCGTTTAAATTTATTTCATAAAATTAAGGAAGTTATGCTCATGCGAATAAATCTAAAGTTTTGATTAAATTTTGTACGTTAATAGTATACTACAAAATTAACAATGTACTATTAGTGGCTTTCCCCGAACATTCACATGGTAGTTTTATTAATGAATTCGTGAGAAAGTAAGTTCGGTGAAGCCCTACCATATATTTATTTTCTGTTATACGTTGAAATCACTCCACATTGTGATTACTCAATGCACCAACGTTTTGAAGAAAAATGTTCAAGTGAGAGGTCAAAAACTGAATCTTCAATGACATCATCCATGCCACCATTTCAGAATAATTTCCAGTCTTCAAGTTCCCAAAAAGTTTACATAGATATTCCTGAAGACTTGCGAAGCAGGTTTTTCTATCTCATTTACGACAAATATTTTATATTTCAAACGCCACTCTTCCACGTTGTGTTTAAGGCTGAGTTTTCATAACTGAGTCAATTTCATTACAAAGCAGAGGTCTTTCTTCTCGAGATAAATATTCTCTATATTCTTTGCGAACTGCTTTGGTTTTATGCTGCAAAAGATTCCAACCCGGTTAATATTGACTGTAATAGTTCTGCCCCTGTATAGTAGAATACTCCCTACTAAACTTGGGCTGTATCCGTTATACAGGGTCATTATCAGATGAACGTAAACAGTCAGGTATTATATACAAGGCGGGTTACCAGTGTGTGGATGGTCAATATCTTCTTATAGTGCATTCTACAAGTCGGACAGGAATACAACTTTTTCCTAGCCTAACGAGACTACGTCACGCCCCCCTTTTCGAGGATACTGAACACGATCGCGGTGGTTAAAATCTCTCTCCGAAATCACTCCACTCCTCAAAAACTACCCCCAAAAGGGGCAAGCCGCGTATCTGCCATCTCCTACCAGCCAAACATGTGTTACCCCGTTTTCGAGGCATCTGAGTACGATGGTTATGTTGAGACACCTCCTCGACCCTCGCCAATTCTCCAAACGGCCAAAAGCCACCCCGCCCACCCCCGAAAGAGTTGAAACGCGGATAGGCCGTCTTCTCTTGGCTAAACCCGTATTACCCCCTGTTTTCGAAAATTTTGAATAGAAAACCCAACATTTTTTTCATATATTTATATTTGAACCCTAATTGTCTATACGGGCATATATCGGTTTTGTAGATCTTCTCGACTTGAATTTTTCAAAAACCGTCTAAAAATAATTGACACTATGAAATATCATGATGTAGGTAATTGATTGCTGCACATCTTAAATAAAAACATACAGGGTGTTCCATTTGAAAAAATGTGTTCTAATAGTTTAAAAATGTTGAAATCTGAATTGTCGTCGAGAACATCCTGTAGAATGACATTTTACTACAAGATACTTGGAAATTAGTATATGGCCTAGACTAGCAATCAAAGTGAATCGTCGGTCAAAATGAATATGTTTTTTACAGATTTTTATCTTGACTGCTGCAAATGCATTTCTTATCGCAAAAGGTGAAATAAAGGGTCAACGCCTCAGAACAAGTTCAAAAATATATATGCCTAGATGGAGAACTAAAAATCAAATATATATGAAAAATCTTTTAAAATTGGAAGTATTAACTTTCTACCACTATGTGAAAAATCCTCTAGATTCTAGATTTAAAAATAGTATTGGAATATGCCGCTGTTGATCTCCTACAATATTTTATACATTTTTTAAAATTTGAAACGGGTGAAAAATATTATCCGACCACACACTGGTAACCTGCTATACTTCTTGTAAAAATATAAAAAGTTGTCATCCTAAAAAAGTAGATAATTAAGAAACGGCGGAATAAAATAATATTTAGAGTGTAGTTAATACTATTGACTAGGGAGGACTCTTGACATATTTTTAGTGAATAGAAGATATTTTTAATAAGACTATTACGAGTTGCAGTAGGGCGCTACCAACTGCGAACACCTTGACTAATAAAAATAAACAATTAGGTAGTTATGTACTTAATCTCAGTGAATCATATAAAAGTGAGTTGAGTCGTATTTGAGCAAAATGTTAATCAAGTAGGTGTTCGTAGTCTACCACGCACGACTGCAACTTCTACTATTTTGTAAATTGGTAAGGCAAAAATAGTGCATTTATAGTAAACGAAATACATATAGTGACACGAAGTGCAAAAAAAGCGGCGGTGTCCTTTGTCGGTCGCTTTGTCGGTTTCAACTGTTTTATCGGCATGCTTTTCAATGGCCTCACTATATCTCTTACGTCTACTATACCTACCATAATGTTCCACAGTATTCCTTTAACTAGTGAAAATAAAGAAATAAAAAAATATGGTCGATTTATTTGTTCTCATTTGTCATTTTATTTTAATTACCATACAAACATTCCATTACTATTAAATATAGAGATGAAGCTTCTTCTATTTGCACAGGTTTTAATTTAACTTGCTGAGTCTTTCGCATTTAACTTAATCTTTCTTTTAATGTAATGTTTGGAACACATTGCCAAATATTTTAAAAAATAAAAATTTTGTAAGAACATTTTATACCTATAGAACTATAAACGACACATGTGACGGAGCCACAATAGTCACATAACAGAACTAAGACTAACAGCCGGTTTTAAAATCGCAAGTTAACTTTCATGTTAGTTGACTTTTACTTGCAGGTTACAGCTTACAGCTTTACTGACACTTGCGTTTTTCAATATAAAGTTAAGTGATGATTAGTAAATGAGAGGCTGTGAATAAAATTTATAATGTTGGTATTGGAAAAATGGGTAATATACATAAAATGTATGAATTTTTGTCAAAGTCACATCACCTGCGATCAAATATAAATGTCAGAAGCAATTTATGAGTTAGTGGTCTATTATTAAGTAAGTAGGTAGTATTTAGTCTCGATCTATTTAAAAAATCCCTTCCATCGTATTCTTCGAAAAAGTTAGATCTATACCGGATTACTTTGCCTCCTCATCACTGCTATATGAATTTACTTAGTACATATCCATTTTTAAGCGAAATATTTACTTATTTTATAGGTTATAACCTGCCAGTAAACTGCCAACTTCTAGTTTATCCACACCTCATCGGCTAGTGAAGTTAACTACTAGATAACTACAACATTGACAATGACCAGCTATTGTAAAACCGGCTGTAATAGAGATACTTAAACCTCACATATGAATTCAACAAACCAAAGTATGCTTTAAATGTCGTACTCCAAATTTTTGAGTATTAGAATAAACAAAATAAATACCCACCTACTAGAAAATTAAAAATCGTGATTTCTGCAAAAATTTAATGACGTTTCTGGTAAATTAAAAATCTTACTCTGTTTAGCTTCAAGATAAGATATCGTACTCATTGGTGGACATATTGTCCGTCCTTCGCGACATTGATAGATAAATTCAAAGTATGGCTCTGCTTATCTGTTTCCTGGGTCTGACGTTCTAGTTAGAGGTGATTTGCGCAACTGTATTTCAGGAATTTAGAAATTTTAATTGAATCAGGCTTGTTTTCGATTATTTCTTATTTTAATTATGTCAGAACGTACTATACACGAGAACAATGTTGTTCTATGTATTAAGTAATACCTTATATGATTTAACATTTTCTACCAAATTTGAATATGCCCCGCTTTCCCATCCCGTAAGCGGCACAGCTTTAAGGTTTGTTATGTGCAGTAAATATATGGGGACAACTATACCTAACTTATCGCAAAAAGGTTGTTACTTAAAGCAGACAAAACTAATATTCCTTGACTCGGGCGTTTCCAACTTGAAATGGTTATTTTACTAAAATTTATTTTTAAAATTATGTAAGTATAGCAATTTAATAAAAATCAAAAATCGTGTCTGCTGTTTTATACTGTATAATTTAAAACTAAAAAAAATATGCATATTTTAAAAATGCTTATACGTTTCATTCTGACGTTATTCTTGTTGACACCCATCTTTATAAAATTCGCTATTGTCTGCTGAGAGATGTATGATTTTGTTCATTTTATTTCTTTAAAGGATGGGGTGTTATATATAGTAGTAAAGTAAGTCGCAGAAATTCCATTCCGCAGCGTCTCCCTTTGTGATGATGTGATTGTGTCCGAGCCAAGGGTGGCTCTTTCAGGTCTTCTCTCGGTTCTCTCAAATCGACCAAAGTGTCGCGTCCGGTACTTAAGAATATTTACTGAATAAAAAAGTCTGGACGTCAGGCGTCTTTGTAAATTGTTCCGTTCTATCTCCATTTTACTCACTGGCTTTCATGGATATTTTATAATATTATATACGCTTTTTGTACATGTAAAAACATACTTAGATATAAGCATTATGCTATTCGCCAGTTTATTGTTAAGTTTTTATATGATTGTTGAATTTACTTTTTGCAGTTCTTTTTAAGAACAAGTTTTTTTTTACATATAATTGCTATGTGTTAATTACATATGATCTCCCCATGATGAGAGCTTGATTAACAAAACACTCGTCGATATTTTAGGGAATATATTTGTATTTGTAAAATCTTATCAAAGCAGCAAGTTTCTTTGGGTGAGCAAGTTATTGTACTTACAAGAAACGCGACACACAGATAGACTGACATTTAAGTCTTTTCGCGAATTTTCCCTATTTGGGATATTTATGATTTTAGAAATGTGCCTTGAAGACATATAGTTATAAAATACTGTCGCTTGAATAGGATTCAAAATGGACCGAACCACTGGGCCATAAAATTTTACAATAGACTGCCTATATTTATCAGAGAATCGCCGCTTAAATTCTTCAAGCATAGGATGAAAACGTTTCTCATAGAACACGCATTCTATAGTTATGGGCAATTTTTCAACTGTAATATTGACCTGTTTTGATTTTCAAAAAAAAATTACGTATGCATTATATTTAGTCTGTCTGTCTGTTTAAAAACATTGTTTGTCTTTTACCAATTTTTATTTTATAACTAGCCTTAAATTAATTTCTCTACCATATGTTGACCTGTGTAAATACGCGCCAATATTCTTGACTAAAGATGACGGTCTAGGATGATTACGGGTCGAGCTTGAGGTCTTTGCCCCAATCATCGCTGTAGACCTGGACCGGCCTCGTAAGGGGTGGGCCTGCTTTCTCGCCTATCTCCCCCGCAAATGCGGATGGTATTGGCGATGTTAGCAAACCTCCCCTGGTCCTGAACCTGGACCCTGCCAGCTGGATCGTTTCTTCTGGCGCTCCTCTGTCTTGGTCTTCTTTCTTCGCTGGCATGTATAGGCTCCCGGGAGCGTCTTTCATCTGTCGTGAGAGAGAACGGCTGTTACCGAGCCCTCTCGGAGTTTGAAAAGGATTTGGGGGTGTTAACTAGTCGGAAGCCCAGGGTGCCAATTAGCATCATGTGCTCCGATTTCGTAGGAAGGAAGTGTGAACTGTGTAGCTCAGGGTTGTGTTCGGCCAGAGACGCTTTCTTAGCATCAGAGGCCGACACGGGCTAGGGTAATTGGACGTTTTTGGTCATTGTCTCCTTGCGGTGTGGCTTGTAGATCGGGCTGAAACAGATAACAGGTTAGTTATACTTATCCATTATCCAGGATCTGGAGCTTCGGCCTCTTATGCCTCGGAGCGTCGTTGGGGTCATAGTCAGTCGCCTGTCTAGATAGCGGATTCCCATGCTCTGTTGCACGGGCGTATGCGTTCTTCGCTCTGTTCCGGATGACTTCAGTTACTGGGGTGTATTCCAGGTCTCTGAAGATGTCGGCGTTTCTGACAAACCATGATGTATCCACGGCGCACCGAAGTGGAACGTTTTCCACGGCTTGTATCCTCTTCAGATGGGTGGCTGCTTGGTATCCCCAGGCAACGGTGGCGTAGGTCAGAATAGGTACAATGAGGGTCCTGATAAGCGTGAGCTTGTTCTTCAGGTTGAGGTGGCTCTGTCTACCTATCAGAGGGTAAAGTAGAGTCCTCTTCGTCCTCGCTTTCTGTATTATCGCTTCCGTGTTCTGTCTCCATGTCAGGCTTCGATCCATGATAACGTCAAGGTACTTGACGGTATCGTGCCATTGAATGTTCTCGCCGTTCAAGGAGACATGTCCTGTGGGATTTTGTTTCCTGACTCTCTTGAAGAGAATGGCTTTACTCTTCTCCGCGTTGATTTTGACTTTCCTCTTGTTGCACCACTCTTCCAGAAGGGATGCTGCATCCTGGAGGTTGCAGGTGACAAGTCTTGCACATTATACTGTTTAAATAACACCAATAAATTATCTTATCTTATCTTATTTTATCTTATGTGTACATCTACTAATATTTAACCAACAAATACTCTTCCAAGAGAATTGTATCATTGCCGAAATACTTAACTGGATATTTTCCTGTGTTTTCGTTATTATATTCTCCACAAATACGAAAATGAAGAGTATATTGCATTTGATTAGCATATTTCTAAATATTACTGCTAGAAAAAAGAATATTATATTATTATGTTAGGCACCGAATATCGACTTTTGAACAAATGTTTGTCCATTACATTTCTGAAACACCTCTTTTGATTATATTTAAATTTGAACGGTACGGTAGAAAGAACAGTAGGTACTTTTTTTATGAGTAAATATAACAGTTTTAAGCTCTTAATATGAAAAATGTAGACGAAAGACGGTTGCGACTTTTAATAAGATTCTACAAAACACAACCACTGTATAGTGTATTGATGAATGTTACGTCAATTAATCCATCATCATTAATGGTGAACTAATATTATATAGTTTATTAATATTAAGAAAATAAGACTCATTACCGCTCCTACACATGATCTTATTTGTACATTATAAGCATTAGTGCATTGCCACGTCGACACACCGCATATCGCACAGTAAACTTAAATAGAACCATTATTTTAAATGAGAGTGACCATATGGGCATCCCTCGCACAGTAATATTAAATACAACCATTATTTCAAATTAGAGTGACCAAATGAACAATTTGAGCCTTGCACATCGCACAGCCTTCGGCACGGGTGATATCGTGGTTTTTAATAAAATTATGGAAAGAAATAGCCGAACAATATATGAACAATTAGTACAATTTCTTTTGTATGCAGACCAGGCTAAGCGCCGTGCGATATGCAGTGTGCGATGGGCGATGTGTGACGGGCGATGTGATAGTTCGGAACGATCGCCCATCTCGTAAACATAATAAAACAAGCTAACCGTTATACTCTTCGCCGATTTACTGCACTTTTTATATAATTGTAGGATAGGATACTCTTCGCAGTTTTTTTTTAAATAATATTAGTTTTAGACATTTTTAGTTTAATTACAAAACATAAAAAAAATTATGTAATTTTTTTTTATTTAAAAAAATTTATAACTTTTTTTATTTGTCGATCGATTTTGCTCAAAAACAATAGTGTTCTTCCTCTAGCTAACACTAACTTACTGTCCAAATTTCAATACAATAGGACTTTTCGTTCTTAAGTTATCATACTTACAAGAAACGTGGCGGACGGACACACAGACGGACGGACACACGGACGGACGGACAGACGAACGGACATTTTGAAAGTTGTTCAGAATTCACCAACACAGTGATATGAAAATGTTTTCTCTACGTGCAATATTACCGACATTAGAAATGTGCGGATCGAATGCAATATACTCATCGTTTTGAATTTGCAAAGAGTATAATAATCATCCACCACCCAATTTATAGGGACCCTGCAAATTGGATCCCGACAAAATGTATTGTGTGTGTGTGTGCTTTTATAAAATAAAGAGAATCAAAAGTGCTAGTTGATGATGATAGATAGTATTACTTAATTAATATTTATGTCAAGACGCTTATGTCCACCTGAACTCGATTACAAAAAACGGTGATTTTTCATAGATCCTACTTTTGCTAGAATGCTTCAAATATCTGTAAAATACTCCACTGCTATCATAATATCTCAGTTGTTATTAGCAATTGCATTTACCGAAAAAATACTGAAAGAACAAGATCTTTTTGACTGCAAGTCAATATCTCAGAGAGCTTCTGAATGGCCTTGTGAAGAGACATTTTCCAAATATTTGCATATTAAAGACTTTTTTAATTACTATTAATTTGAAGAGTTTCTTCATTTCACAAATTTCGATTGACGTTTGAGCATAAAATTCTACTTAAAATCCAGCTTGCTAGCTATTTTTCTTTCAAGTGAATATCTCAATTTTATGTTATCAATCCCATTAATAATGGAGCGGAGGTGGTGGGATTTGAAAAATATTAGAAAGAAACCTGAGGCCCTGGTTTCTAGTATATCTATCTATCTATTTAACCCCCAGTCCTTCAACGGAATCATCTCAAAATATAATCTAGTTCCAGATGTTGTTATGATACATACGTGTATCAAATTTCAAGTGAATATCTCAATTTTATTTTATCAACACCTTTAATAATTGAGTATGGGTAGTGAGGGGGTTGAAAAATATTACAAATAATCTGAGACCTTGGCTTCTAGTACATACAGCGAATTTCAAGTTTCTGTACTCTTACCAGCTTGCCTTACTTATTTTCCCCTATTTACCCCTCTTTAACCCCCAACCCTTCAACGGAATCATCTCAAAATATAATCTAGTTCCAGATGTCGTTATAATACATACGTGTACCAAATTTGAAATGAACGTCTCAATTTTATTATATCAACCCCTTTAATAATCGAGTAGGGGTGATGGGATATGAAATTTTTTTTTTAAAATGAGGCCTTGGCTTGTAGTACATACATCAAATTTCAAGTTTCTGTACTTTTAGCAGCTGGCTTTACATATTTTCCCCTAATTACCCCTATTTACCCCCAACCCTTCACTGGATATCTTCAAAAAACAATCCAGTTCCAGATCTCGTTTTAATATATACAAAATTTCAAGTCAATATCTTAAACCGTTCCGGAGAAAATGTGCGGACAAAAAAAAGTTACAGCCAGACCGACAGACAGACAGACCGACAGACAGACCGACCGACAGACAGACAGACACATTTTTTCGCTCAAATTTAAAATCTCGACGTTTCAAGAAAAAACGCTTTTGAATTTTTTTTTACGATTAAGTACTATACTTCCAATCCACTACGTGGATGTGGAAGTAAAATTAGACGATCAATGAACTTCGCATAGATCATCACCTTTGTTCACTTTTTTTAAAGCTTTTATTTAACTGCCTTTGTTTATTAGTTAGTATGTTTGGGCCAAATCTTGCAATCAAAATGTCTAGTAGTTCGAATTAAGCTAGAACTTTGAAATTTTGCACACGTGTATAATTCAGGTGACAATGCAATATGGTATATCTAATCGTTCCAAATCCAAAATGGTCCACGTCCCAAGATGACGCCTCTTGATATGTGTGTCAAATGAAAGGATTTGACGAGTACAAATACACATAAAATACACATAATGTGACATCATTCCAAATCCCACATGGCGGACGTGCAGTCAAAATTTCGCCTAGTTCTAATTAAGGTGGATGACTTGACGAGTGAAATACGATAAACTAAGTAACGTCATTCTAAGTTCAATATAGCGGACGCCTTAGGGTGGAGGATTACCTTTTACTCCACAACTCTCTTGACGTGGGTATCAAATGAAAGGGTTTTGTCTGTTTTTCTGTAAAATAAATAAATGCTAAAAAGTAAAAAATAAAATTATCCAAAAAATATTTAAAAAACAGCTTTTATTTAAAAGAAATTTACTAAAAGGTATAAAATAGTTTAAAAATAGTTGATTTGCTCAATTGACCACCTTCAAAGCTTAGGGTTTTCAGATGTATGAATTTAAAAAAAATAGTTTTTACTTTTTTGTACTTTTGTATTTTTTATTAATAAAAGCTTTTTTATAAATATTTTTTTATATATTTTTTCAGCAATTAACGACTCTGGCTTAAAATTGATAGCATTTTTTGGGATTGGGAATATTGCTAATATTTATGGGCGCGTATATATGGGGACCATTTAAACATAGATGAAGCGACATGCAACAGATCTGTTGGCCGATCGACGGTACAGCGGAGGTCTATGTAATATTGAAGCGACATGAAACAGGAACAGATTTCTCGGCCCGCCGCACGGGTTGTGAAACGATATATCAAGGTCAAGGATAAACATTCAACTAATAAGCGTAAATCTTATAAACCACAGTCATCGGCTGTTCATACTTTTGTTTTTATAATTCCTATTACCCCGGGAAATAAGATAAGAAAATATTTTCGACATTACAATTGAAATATTTATTTACTCTCAATTAGATAGCTAGCAATAATTCTGTCAGGTATTTGCAGTACGTCTTTGATACTAGCGTATAGGATGCAAAATCTATGAAGTTTTTTTAAACAAAATATAACATAGTTATTATCACATTTGAACTTATTGCAAAGTATTATGTTGATCTTCCGTAGAACAGATTGAATATATATTAATTAGGATATTACGAAATTTGTGAATATAAGTCATTTTTATTTGGTGTTTCATTAAAAATTACAAAGTTTATACTGTTTCCGGTTAAACGGAGTTATGTTAGAGTAATCAAAATGTGCAACCGCTTCGCTCATACAACTTTCCACAATTTAAAATCGGTATCACATTTTACAAGAAAGTTATAGGCTGGCTAGCAATATCGTAGGCGCACCCCGTATAGTTTAAAGTGAATTATTTTTTGTTTGTATGTAATTGTAATAAAACATATTCTTCATAAGGTTTGACAAACAGCAGAAAAAGTAATCTATGAGAAAAATTAAAAACTGTCTCTAAAAATACTAATTTCCAATATTGGCATTATTTTGATAACCTGCGTTGTGAAATATTCGATATATTCCGCATTACAATGCGGAATACGTTTTTCTATTTTTTATATCGTATTTTAAGTTTCAAGAGTTACATACAAACACAGTCTAAATGATCAAAGTAAGTTTCACCATTTTACACTAGCAAAAATGTTTCTATTGGATAAGAAAGTTACAAGGTCGATATGAAAAATATTAGGAAGAAATCTGAAGCCTTGGTTTCTAGTATATACACCAAATCTCAAGTTTTTGTATTCTTACCAGCTTGCTTTACTTATTTTTCTCTATTTACCTCTACTTTCTCCCTACTTCTTCAACGGAATCATGTCAAAATACAATCTAGTTTCAGATGTCATTATAATACATATGCGTACCAAATTTCAAGTGAAAATCTCAATTTAATTTTATCAACTCTTTTAATAAGAGAGTAGTGGGGGTGGTGGGGGGATGGAACATATTATTTAAAAGAACCTGAAGCATTAGCTTCTAGTATATACACCAAATCCCATATTTCTATATTCTTACCAGCTTGCTTTGCTTATTTTCCCCCATTTACCACTATTTAACACTTCAACGGAATAATCTCAAAATATAATCTAGTGCCAGATGTCGTTATAATACATACGTGTATCAAGTTTCAAGTGAATATCTCAGTTTTATTTTATCAACCCCTTTAATAATGGAGTAGGGGTGGTGATGGGGGTGGTTGAAGAATATTATAAAAAAATCTGGTGCCTTGGCTTGTAGTACATACACCGAATTTCAAGTTTCTGTGCTCTTACCAGCTTGCTTTATTTATTTTCCCCTATTTACCCCTAATTTAACTCCCAGCCCTTCAACAGAATAATCCCAAAATATAATCTAGTTCCTGATGTCAATATAATATATACGTATACCAAATTTCAAGTAAATATCTCAATTTTTTTCATCAACCCCTTTAATAATGGATGGTGGAGTTGGTGGGGGATGGAAAATATTATAAAAAATTTTGAGGCCTTTGCTTCTAGTACATACACCAAATTTCAATTTTCTGTACTCTTATCAGCTTGCTTTACTATTCCCTCCAACCCTTCACCGGATATGTTCAAAAAACAATCCAGTTCCAGATCTCATTATAATATATACGTGTACAAAACAAATCAATATCTTAAACCGTTTCGGAGAAAACGTGCGAACAAAAAAAAAAGTTACAGACAGACAGACCGACAGAACGACAGAATTTTTTTTTTCGCTCAAATTCAAAATCTCGACGTTCCATGACATTCTAAACCTATTTCAAGAAAAAAAAAATTGAAAATTTTTTTACGATTACTATACTTCCAATCCACTACGTGGATGTGGAAGTATTTATTAACTCTACCAGCCTGAAAGGATCTTAGAGCCCGAGAAGTGGGTATTTTCAAGAAAAACCTATACATTTTTACTTTATCGTTTTCTCGTAAAATATTGATTTTAGTAAGATAAAGCAAAACTGATAAAACTACTTCTAATTTATTTCTTAACACACTGTAACTCCAACAGAGCAGTAATCTAATTAATTCCCATCCCAATTATTTTATCTTAAAAAATTGTTCTATATTATGTGAATCATAAACCAATATTTTATAATTTTCTTGCATAAAACAATTCTAACAGAAGCATTGAAAGAATATTTATAAAGATCATATTATATGAGTAGATCGACGGCCGTCTAGTCGAGTGTAAAAATTTCTTCTTCAAACAGAGTATCGATTGAACAAAAGTTCTTTATGATAACCTTTGAGAAATTTCCTTTCTTTCTATTTTTTACAAGCGAGGGACGACGCTCGTTTTCCTCTTTCCGAGTGGACATAGGCATAATTTAAGTCGCAGAGAATGGACCTTCATGCATTTATTTAACGTTATCACTACCGAGAAACACATTTTTACGTTTATTTATGTTATTACTTGCGAAGCTTTCTTGGACTTTACTACGATGTATCGTCCCGACGTTTTTGGACATTTCGTAGAACAATTATTTGTTTTTCTAGTTGACAAACGACTAGTCTAATGTAATGAAGAAAAGTAAGGGTAGAGTTAGGAGAATATAAATGATCCAAATAACGAGAGCAATAATCTTTTTCAAGGGTTTCTGTCAGTGCTATTTAGAACAAAATGGTTTTGTTCACTTTTTTGTTAACCTATACGATTTGATAACCCAAAGTTTTAGGTATTGTAAATTTAATTTTACAGAATTATTACTATTTTTTTTATTATCGATATATATAATTATAATTAGATAACTTTTTAGTTAATGAAAATCAATCAAAATGTGAAATCAGTATTTAAAATTCATACTTACATCATAATTTTTAAAGTTTTTAAAAACTCTTGGTTAAAAGAAAACACTAAAAACTATGAAACAGTATTTCACTTAACTGAAAACTCTTACCTAATATCGATATTCGAGTTGAATAAAAATAGATGTCATAAAATGTATTCAAGTCAATATCTGAATGTTATTATGATAATCCTTTTAATAATGGAGTGGGGGTGGCTGTGGTAGTATCAGACGTTATTCAAAAATTTGAGATCATGGCTTTTAGTATATGTATACACCAGATCTAAAGTCGGATGCTTACTAGCTTGCTTAACTTGTTTACCCCTATTTACCCACCTTCAACGGAATGAGCCCAAATATAATCCAGTTTCAGATCTCGTTATAATACATACGAATACATAATTTCAGACAGACAGACCGACAGAAATTTTCTCTTCGCTCAACATCAAAATCTCCACGTTTTATGACATTCTAAATCTATTTGAACACAAGAAAAATTGAATTTCTCTTTGGAATCACTATGCTTCCACTCCATAACATGGTTGTTGAAGTAGTAAAATTAACTTTTGTCTAATTTTTAAAATTCTTTAATGGCGGAGGTGCCGGTGATTTCAAATCACTTCGGTTTTCCCCATTACCTTTATTTCATAGGACAGAAAACTCTATTGAAGGGAACATATATAAATTAAACTGATGTTCGAAATAAAAGTTCTTCTCGAAAAATTCTTTCAAATTCAACTGCTCATACCTTTCAAAATACAACCTCGATATTTATAATTTTGACATCATGCGAAAGCTACGAATTTGATATGGTGATTACTAAACCCCTTACGAAATTGATTGATTGATTGATTTGCCAGCGTAAGGTGGGCATTGCTGCCAATTCCGGGCATCCATGGAGGTTCGTTCCAACGAGCAGCTTGGTCGTCCGTCGAACACGCACAACGGACGGCCAAACCGCGTGCCGGAACCAAATCTCAGATGTTTTATATGCCGCCGGACCGGCTGCATACGCCGAGTTGGACATTGGACATGCTTGTTGTCAGCAGCGAGAGTCGCATGACGCATAGGGTACGAATATAGGATGGGGAGTGTAGGTGTTTATGAGATGCATCTTTTAAGTTTCCATGCTTCTATTAAGCTTCCATCTGTCATCATCAGTTGGGGTGTGCAGCTGTTTGCGAGATGCTTCTCTTCAGTTTCCATGCTTCTTTTAAGTTTCCATCTATCGTCATCTACTTATTTTTCTTCTTCTAAGTTTTCTGTTTCTTCAATTTCTGAATTTGGCAGCTTTCATTTTTTATTTTTTTTGTTTTGTTTCTATTTATTAACCATTCCACAGGTAAGTATCCATTTACAGTGGAGTTGTTGGGAAGGGCCCTATACCGCGGTAACAATATTTTTTTTGCGCGTTATGAGAAAAAAAGAGGTTCGAAGGGATAGTTTGCTCACCCTGTATGACGCTTCTTTGAGACAACCGGTTTCAATTTCCTCCTTCCAAGTTAATAATAAAATATTATGTTTTGAATCAATAAATCGAACTGATAAAAATTAAGATGGTAAAGATCAGATAAAAAGATAGAATAGAATAATATCAATAAAATAAAATAAAATAAAATAATTTAATTTGATTTATAGCTTATCTGTCTTTTTGCAGCGTCTTGTGATTGCTGTTTTATTTTATTTCCTTTCCTTTTCTTTCTTGGGTTGAGTTGATTTTGTCAGTTTAAATACTTAAAAACTTTCCACTGTATACTTACTTTAGGTCACAACACACTTATATATGAATGAGTGTGAAATAATTATATTTGACATTGATTGATAAAAAAAAACCTCACCTATCTATTAGCTAACTAGTATTAGAGCGTATATACTCTATGCATGTTTAAAAATGAATTATTATTTGTTTGCTTATAACTGTATTGAAACATATTCTTTATAGGATTTTGCAAACAGCAGAAAAAATAACTATCTATAAGTAAAAGATCAGTCAATGTCAAATATAATTAATTATTTCACACTTATTCATAGAAATTGTCTTGGTTTTGCATGAAACATCTTTATGAGTGGCTTTATGTCTTTCTGATGAGCTCCAGATTAAGGGCGAAAAACGTTTCAAAGGCTAAGCATTTCCAAGAAACTGAATGATATATTGCATGAAAATGTAATCGATTAGAATGAAAATTTTTTTAAGACAAGGTAGATAAATAAATTCATTTTAGGCATTTGTTTTCATTTTTAACTGAATATTCATAATCGTAGGGGTTATGTAGATACTAGTTTAATCTGCATGGCCGTAGGGGACTGTGTGGATGCTAGTGTTCGAATGAGACTTGTCAAATAAGAAATTAGACAAATACATTTTAGGACTTTAATTTGCTAGCATAACCAGAATTCAGGTTATCGAAAGAATGCAAAGATTTCATTAATATTTTTATCCAAAGTTTTTCTTTTAGTTATAGATAGTCACTTTTTCTGCTGTTTGCAAAATCCTGTAAAGAATATGTTTCAATACAGTTATAAGCAAACAAATAATAATTCATTTTTAAACACTTATATTGCTTTGTAAACATATGTGCCTCATCATGACACTGACTATGCTATTATTTATTGGCCATGAACCACTTAAAAACTATCTTATTGGGTCGTCTAAGGTGTACGTAGGGACACTGCACTTCACTTGAGCTTGTTTGCTTTATTTGATTTGATATTATTAGAAAACCTTGTAATTATTAATTCCATATGATCTTTGTTTTTCTTTTGAGGCGCTTCATTTCACAGAAATTTCAAGTTCTACAAAAAGGAGAAAAATCATTTTATACATTTTTAGGTATTGATCGTAGATTTTTATTTCGGTAGTAACTTTCTCGAGCAAAAAAAAAATTTTTCGGAATGCATTCATTCTGAAATTGATTTTATCTTGAACTAAGACTTACAGCGAAGTATTTGTTCCTGTCGATAACGATGCCCGCCCGTATACAGCTGAAGTTTTGATGCGGCTTAGCATCGAAAAAATGAAATAGCTAGCTCGATTTTCAGACCCAAATCCAATCAAACACTTTTGGAGTCGATTTAAATTGAATCTGGCAGTTGACCAAGTTGAATTCACCAGAATACTTATTAGGCGACTTTCAAAGTACTATAGTATAGTGTATAAGATCCCACACTTTTTTAATCATAGCAAATTTACGAATAATAAATAGGCCACATTAAAGTTTTTACTGCTTAGTAAAGTGGTACATCTTTTTCGTAGGAAGAAAACCTCAAAAAGTCGAAATATTAAATCTGAGTGAAAAACATTTCTCTTCGTCTGTCTATTACTTTTTTTGAGTGCACGTTTTCTCTAGAACGGTTTAAGATATTAACTTCAAATTTGGTACACGTATGTATTATAATGAGACCTCAAACTTGATTATATTTTGAGCTTATTCCGGCGAAGCGGGGGGGTAAATGTGGGAAAATAAGTAAGGCAAGCTGGTAAGAGTCCAGAAACTTGAGATTTGGTGTATATACTGGAAACCAAGGCCTCAACTTTTTTATAACATGTTTTACCATACAAAATAATGAAGAAACGGTGGAAGAAAAGATTATTTGGAATGTAAATGGCACTATTTCTGAGAAAGAAACCTGCTATACTTTTAGTGAAAAATATACATGATGGCCACCCAGGGCCATCGAATGCCACAGCGGGACAGTTTATTTCTGGGCATCACTACATACCCAAGTGTGTACCCAAGTAGTTATCTATAAGATGTCCAAAATGTCTATAGTATGTTTATTTTCTTTGTCCGGGCTCTCGAGAGATAGGTGGGCCTGTGGCCACCTTACAACATAATTAACTAAGAAACAACGGAGGAATATTATATTTAGAATGTAAATGGCACAATTGCAAAGGAATAAGCTTGCTATGCCTTTAGTGAAAATGTACAGGGCGATCATTCTACTAATTTTTCCCTAATTTAAAAAAAATCGTGGAAAATAATATTTGTTATGTAGTTGACAACACTACCATTTAGTTATAATTGAAGACAATGTACCACGTGGTCGTTCTAAAAAATTATTAAGAGACGATAGAGGTAATAGAATGTTCATTGTTCAAATTAGTAAAATAACGTTCATATCACTGTCAGCAATATGTTTGAATAATAAATGTATGCTAATACGAAACATAAGGAATTGATTCACTTATCAATCAATTTTCTTCCAGTTATGAAGTGGAAAAAGGTGACAAAATATTTTTTTGTAAATGCTGTCCATAAAGTAGTTATGTATAAACAACAGTCGATGTAAAATATGATTTAGTCAACACCAGTTAGTATTTATATTTACCAAATATATAAATAAAGTCACAACAAACAATAAATATCAGTGATACATCTCGCAATCCTGGTTGTGACAAGTTCGACTTCCTTTGGATAGTAATACACAAGGGGTGCATTGTTGGTTTAACAGCGACTTCTCGGTTGTTGAATGCGACGTGAATGGGATATAAGACGCTGCCCCACCCCCTAAATCTCAACTTGAATCCCTCATGCGTGGTTTCGATATATAAAAATCGAGAAATCTTCACCTTTCACTACCAGCTTCCATTTGTCACGTGGTGGATGAATAAAAGTGAATAAAAGAATCGGCTTTGGCAGCCCAAAAGACTGATTTTACTGATTTATACGTTTTGTTAGAGCTTCTTTATATTTATATAGAAACTTTATTTATCGATTTAAGAAAAAGAATAATGATTTATAGTTGGTGAAAAGATCTTGCGTCCAATATCAGTGTGGAAGTTCTTATCTATTGCAAATTATCGTAGGTAGGTACCTAATTTTATTATATTGTGACATGAACAATATTGTATAATTATCTAAAATTATATGTATTTATGTCTTAACAATAATTCTCTATGTATGCAAAGTAATGCTTAGTGATAATCAATGGAATATCCAATAAATATAGACATTTTTGAAAATTATCTCGAGTCCCGCAGCGACGAGTGTAATTTTCTTAAAAAATTCATGTATGTGAAAAATTTCCTGCAATTAATTCAAGCACACGGGGGGGGATTCGGTAAGAAAATTTCACACGAAAATAAATTAAATAAACTCTAATTTCAACTGACATTAAGATTATTCTAAGACACAATAAGGTATAAGATTAGTAGGCCATGAATGGATCTTATTGACAGTGACAGAAACGCATCGGAATTAGTAACTAGTGTTGTTGTGTCAAAAGTTTGAACATGGAATACGTATAATAGATAAATATATCTCTTCCACCCATTTTCAAGAAATTACTGAAAATTGTTTAGGACAACTCTGTTTGTGTTTTATTCACTAAAATAGGTGGAACATTGTTTTCTTTATATATTTTCATGTTTTATACACATAGCATAGCACAGTTTCAGCACAGTAGGTATAACTTGACAAAGATGGCTTTGAAACATCATTAGTTATTTATCATTATTTCATTGTCAATTTAACCAATTTAAGATCAATATGTCTTATTGTTGAAGTTATTTTCGAGCTGTTACTCTTTTAACAGCTCGAAAATAACTACAACAATAAGAGATATCTATAATATTATTCTTATAAGATGGAAAAAGAACATAATATAAAATATGCGCATATTGCGAAGAATTTTGTGAAGTTAAAAAAGTCATCCAAAATGGAAATACTTATCATATCCGATGAGAAGTGTAATATGGAGGAAAATCAAAATGAGAAGTTATTCACTATCATAATTAGGTATTAAACATGAAATAAAATGTTGTTTCGCAAAGCTCAATGATTTTTTTATAATTAGGTATCTCGTTTAATTTGAAAAATAAAATTCCATTTTTATGTAATAGCAAATGTCAAATATGTTCATATGTCAATAATTTGATAGAAAAATTTCCATTTATTAATTTCGTTTATAGTACATACCCTGGAGGTTGAAAATTTCCGTAAATTTTTTGGGTTGCCTTGGTAACGACACAAGCTTCTGATTGGCTACAAAGGTGACAAAGGTAAATTTTCTTCAAGGGACTCCACTCAGATTATAGGTTACTATATTAGTGAAATAAAACTTTTTAAATTCCCTAAAACGGAATTGTCTTAATATAGCACTTTTCTGTTGAAACTTGTTATATACATTTTAAGAAGTGTAGTAAAAAGAAATGAAACAAAATAATATTCAAAATTGAGTCTTTTGCGGTTTTTCTTAAACATCTCTTTCTATATAATTCGTATCGCAAAGACGAAAAATCAAGTTGTCAGAATGATGTTGCAAAAAAAACTAGATTTGTCCGAACCTTGTTAAGTTGCAAAACATAAAAACATTTGAGAGACGCCAACAATAAATGATAACGAAACTTTAGAACGATATGCCTTTTATGGAGCTAAACTATTAAGTCAAGTTTAAAGTTCAAATTTTTATAATAAAGCCTAAAAAATCATTACAAGGTCAAAAATTGAATCGTCAATTGTTGACGTGCATCAAGATGTACACATTTTTTTTCAGATTATAGTTTTTTATGCACTTTTCGGTGAAATTAATAAAAATAAATTATCTTTTTCTCCTTTTGGCATTATGGGTCTTTGCCTGTCTGGTTATTTTTTTCCATTCTGTTCTCTCTTGAATTTTTCTTCTCCAGTTTCTAATACTCATAGCTCTCAGGTGGACTTCTACATCAAGACGAAGAAGGGGAAGACCGTGGATGAGGCGGATAGATAAAAAATAAATTATAAATGTTTTGAAATCAATTGTTTTAAATTTTTCTAAAAACAAATGCTGTTCATCAATATTTTGCCCAAAAATAAACATTAAGAGCATGTATAAAAAAGTACATTATATGTGAACAATTTTTAAAATTAACAGTTTTATCTACGCCAACAGGAACTAAATATATGAAATTTTTTGAGTTGTAGCCATGTATAAACAAATTGAGTGATATAATCTCTTGATATTGGACATTTTCTAATGTTTAAAACTCTTTGTTCAACAAGTAACAATTCTTTCAATCACATTATTTGTTGGACAATTATAGAGTTCGACAGTGCACCGAAACGGAAATGTCGCGCACGGCCTATGAGGATATGCGGCGCTTAAGAAAATAATTCTGACATGGTGAAAATCATTTTGTCGATGAAAGAGCGGTTTTAATCTATAGGGGCTTCTAACTTTATTTAAAATAATAGTTCAAACAAGTTTTTCAATATGCTAACAGTCTTATCTGTCTACGTTCATTAAAAACGTGAGCGCGGCGCTTAAAAAATTAAGTCTGGCAAAGTAAAAAACATTTTTTCTATAAAAGGCCAATTTTGATGCATACAGGGGATATAAAACTTATTTGTAAACATAAATATTTAAGGTGCTACGTCATGCAAGTTGTCTGATCTTGCTATATTCATAGAAAACGTGTGCGCGGCGCTTAAAAATTTAAGTCTCACATAATAAAAGGCTCTTTTTCGATCGATTTTTTTTGGGGCAGACCAATTTTAATCCGTAAGAGGGTTTTAAACTTTATTTTAAATATTATAAAAAGAAGCTGTTATTTTATATCAACGGTCAGATCTGCAATTCATCTCATGGACGAACGCTGCTCAAATAAAATGAAGTCTGACCCAGTAAAAAACGTTTTTTCATTGTCAGACAACCTTAATAGATAGAGGGGGTCTTAAGCTTCATTAAAAAAACAAACAAGAAATGGTGTTATGAGATGTACTTTTCGTGGAAAAATTAAGATATGAAAAGAAGTCTGACAGGTATTAATTAACAAAATCGGTCAGTCAGACACGTATTTCAAAAACTGTATATTTTTCTCACTAAATAGTAAAAATTTCAATTTGGTGTTTTCGCTTTATTTTAACGCGAATTCAAGGCTTAAAAATAATAGAAACTGACAAATGAAACGTAGACTGATAATCTTAAAAAAATTTTAACAAGTTTTCTTAACATTCTCATGTTTATTTTTTCGCGTTTTATAAGGTAGAAGTTTGTGTTATGACAGCTCGGACTGGAGCTTGGATTATCTTTTGTTGATTCATATAAAAATATTAATTATTTGAAAAGATAAAAAATATGTCGGCTTATTTGGCCCCGTTTCTCATCATATGTTTATCTAAATACTGTACCAAACATTCCATTGCGGGAGATAACAGTCATAATTTTTTTCTTGGATTTGTGGTGGGAGAATCGTGAATTATTTGGAAAATAATTGTTCATTTTAGAGAAAATTAGTAAACTTATTTGTCTATAAACTGCATGAAATAGTGGCTTGATTTCAAGTTTCCAGGTCCTATGCATAAAGAATAAGAAAACGTGTTTTCTGTTATCTAACTAAGTATCTGAGGATCTTCTGCAATTTTTATCCAAAGCTTCGTACGTGCGTTGACTAGTAAGTTGTTCATCTGTCGAGAGAAAAGTATAAAGTAACTGACAAGTGTGAGGTTTGGGAAAAGGGAAATTCCTTGAGAAATCACCAGAAACGAAAACGGAGAAATTTCCTTAAAAACGTCAATCATCCGCTTCGTTGATGAAACTCCCAGTCTCACAATGACAAACTTTCACGAAAAAACAGAATTCGTCGTTGTGAGGAGAATTTTAATCAAACTTTTTGGAGCAATACTGAGTTTATCACGCTTAGGAGCGAACTAGAATTTATTAATTCGTCCATTACGAGGGGTTTTCGCAATACCCTAATTTAAGTAAGCTTAATACTCAATTAAAGATTCTTACCAAATAATTGATAGAAATACAACTCAAATATAGTGCGTATCTACAGAGAAATTCGTGCGTAACTATACCTACCTACATAACTTAGTCATTTAAAATAAAACTGATTTCAAAGCACTTATAATTGTATCCGCTAAAGTAATTGATTATTGATATACAGGAAATTTTGCAAAATTTTTTATCTGCCTTATTTTTAACCCTTTCATCTGATTAGTTGTTTGGCAAACATGTTTGTGGTCATGACAATAATATGTTCGTTTTAAAATCCACAAAAATTTAACTATATACAAAGTATAAATTTTTAATGGGTGCGAAAACTACATGTATAAAGTTGCCTTCATATTTCTAAGTCACATAAAAAATTCCCGTCGAACGAGTCCGCGCGACGGTATCATTGAATAGGTAAGATGCCGCCTGCCAGCTTTGTACTTACCGCATTTTTTACATGCCTTAGAATTATGAAGACGACTTTAATATAATGTAATATACAAAAAAGGCAATTTTGGGTACCATCATATTTTTCTTATAACAATATTTTCTTGTAATGAAATATATTCTTTACAGGATTTTGCAAAGAGCAGAAAAACCTATCTATGAGAACTAAAATAAAAATCATTTGTAAAATTATTGATTTAGAATCTTTGAATTCTTCCGATAACCTGAATTATGGTTATGTTAGCAATTAAAATCCTAAAATGAATTTGTTTTTCTTATTGGACAATTCTCATTCTGACACTAGTTTCCACACAGTCCCCTACGGCTATGCAGTGCAAACCAGTATTCACATAACCCCCTACGGCTATGAAGATTCAGTTAAAATGGGAACAAAGGCCTAAAATGCATTTATTTACATACCTCGTCTTTTGGAGAAATTTTCATTCAAATGGATTACATTTTCATGAAATCTATCAGTCTGTTTCTTGGAAATGCTTGGCTTTTGAAACGTTTTTCGCCCCGATTCTGGAGCTCATCAGAAAGGCACAAAGCCACTCATACGATGTTCCATGCAAAAACCATGACAATTACCAAGTTTTTTTGACATTGTTTGACATTGACTGAATGAAAAAACAAATTTTCACCTATGTATTAAGTACCTATCTAGTTGGAGCCTCCTTAGTAGCACAACATATTGGACCAATATATAATCCATATAGGACCAATATTCATTATATTGCTCCTATATGGAATACATATTGGTGCAATATTGGTGCTACTAAGGCTATGTACTCTATACATGTTTAAAAGTGAATTATTTTTTGTTTTCTTATACTTGTAATGAAGTATATTTTTTATAGGATTTTGCAAACAGCAGAAAAAAGTATCTATGAGAACTAAAATCAAAACTAATTAAAAGTAAAGTAAAATTATGGTTTACAATCTTTGCATTCTCTCGATAACCTGAATTCTGTTTTTTAACTGAAATCCTATAAAGAATATATTTCATTACAAGTATAAGCAAACAAAAAATAATTCACTTTTAAATATTTTCTTGTTGGAAAATACCAAATTGTTAAGCAAAATCAAAGAACACTTATGGTTTTAATCACTAATTTTATTTAGGCCAATGCAAATCTCAGCAGTAACGAAATCAATTATTAACTAAATTAATGAATTTTCGCAAACATATAGTGGGGAGGTTCCAGTAGCTACCTATTTTTCAGATATACTTATCTTAATATCAATTATTGTAAGGATTATTACTCCGGTTTAATAGTGGAGTAAAACTAGGGGTTTAACTTGTTTAAAGAAAAAATGCCTTTCAATAGCATTTCTGGAACTAGCTGTAAACATTACAAAAAGTCTAGTAAAAAGTTTTGAATTAAATCCGATTGCTGGAAAGCTTTTGTTTAAACAAGAATGTTCAGAATGTATTTTTTGTTAGTATTTGTATCAAAAGTACATAAAAACACAAACAATTTAAAATAAAACAGTTTTGTCTAGGCCAATTAACAGCCGAGATATAGTCCAGTGTTTGACGGTTTCTCGCTCAGAATTCTTTCGGATAAAACAGATTGACATGAAACTTGGAGTATTTGGATAAGTCGGGAATGGCTCAACCAACAAAAGTTATATAGCGCCGATGTGCGCTTTTTCCCTGGGGGTGGATGCCACCCCTTCTCGGGGGTGGAAATTAGTACACTAAAAATAACCGCAGAAATCGATGCAAGGATTCTAAGGATGTTCTATGAAATTTTTTCGATAAATCAATCTTTTTCGATTGAAAATGTTGATTTATCATTTTTCAAGGATTAGGTTTCTTCATTCATCGTAATTCACGGATATTCGTGGTAACTCATGGACAATGATGGTAATTTATGGTCATTTATGAGAAGTTATGTGAAAGTAAAGAAATATCATAAATGACCATGACTGCAAAGTGTTGGCCTTGAAAGTACTCCATAAACGTGCGTACCAGGTTCGAGCCCCTTAAAAGTAGCACATGAACAGTAAGAATATTAACGACTCGGAGATATCTGCCTCAATCGTCCTCCTACTTACTTCGAGAAATATATATTTTAATTATCTAAAATCCTATAATGATTTAAAATATATTTTGACCTCCAAAATATTAAACTATTATCAATTATGCTTTTAATTTAAAAATACAGTTTTCTGTAGTTTGTATCTCTTTTACAGGTAATTCAAGATGATTGTGCATCTTGATGCCTGGCTACTAAAAAACGAGAACCCGTACGATGTGGTGCCGATAAGTACTAGAAAAAAAAGCAAGTCCTAATTAATCATAAATATATCGTTGAGTAAAAATGTTTGTTAAGTAATAAGTTGTTAAATTTGCAGAACGAAAATAGTTCATCTGAAATACGACGAAACGGGTTTTAATTGTTATATCATCATTTTAGCTGGGTATGTGTAAGGATATAGATCCAAATGCAAATCAAATGTCAAGATTTTCCTACAATTAGAAGTTTTAGTATTTTTATCTAATTTGATTAGTAATTTAGTTCAATATATGAATCCTAAATAAGACTTCTGTTTATGAAAGAAGTTGTTCATACGTCCGACACTCTTCTGTATATGTAAAAGGACATACAACGCCGTATAGAATTTAGTCCATAAAAAAGTTGCAAAAACATCAAATGTGCTATGACGAGGACGAGGTCTCGGCACCCTGTCGTTTTCGGGGATGTTCAACACGATAGTAATATTTTTAGGCCTCCCACTCCTCAATAACTACCCCTAAACGCGAGAGGCCATCCCCTTTTTGCGTTTTTTCCATTTGAGACATGCGAGGGCTAGTCGGATGGGTTTTTCGGGTAAACCGCATGGACATCCAACATATTATCAATCCGCGAAGTTGAACCTATCCCCTCCTCTGATACTAAAATCTTCCCAAAAATTTCAAAATTGATAAAAATTTGTTTCTATTCGTTTTCAAGGGTGCGCAACACGATAGCAACATACATTTTTCCCCTACCCTCCACTAATCGCCCCCCAAATTCCCAAAATCACCCCCTTTTTATATTTCTGACTGCTAAGCATGTGGCGAATCGCTAGATCGAGGTTTTTTACAAGATTTCGGTATTATAAGCAAGTTAAACGCCGAGACACGCAATCACCCCCGGTGTTAAAAACTACCCCCTCCCCTAATACTAAAATCTTTCCAAAATTTAGAACTTTGTGAAAACTGTTTGTCCTCGTTTTCTATAAAACCCCGACCAACGAGTCTCCACATGCTCAGTAGCAATAGGGTGATTTTGGGGATTTGGGAGTGGTTCAGGAGGAAATTATGTTGTCATCATGTTGATCACCCTGAAAAACGGAGATAAACGGTTTTCACAAAGTTTAAATTTATGGAAAGATTTCAGTATTAGGAGATGGGGTCGTGTTTAACCCAAAGGTGATTGCATGTCTCGGCACTTAACTTGCTTTACAATATCGAAATCTTGTCAAAAACCCCGATCCAACGATTCCCCGTATGCGTACTAGCCAGAAATAAGGGGGTAGTTTCGAGGATTTAGGGGTCGTTAGTGGAGGGTAGGGGAGAAATATATGTTACTATCGTGTTGAGCAACGTTGAAAATGAATAGAAACAAATTTTGGGGATATTTTAATAGGGGAAAGGGAAATTTCAACCCCGGGGGTTGGATGGTCAAAGAAATAACTCGAAGAGGTTTCTCGCATTTAGGGGTAGTTCCTGAGGGGTAGGGGCTTAAGAATATCACCATCGTGTTCAGTACCCTCGAAAACGGGGGGGTACCCAGATCTCGTCCTGGTCACAGCACCTTTCAAGTTTACCGCTTTTTGCAACTTCTTCATGGACGAATTAAGCTACATTAGTCGAATCTGTGAAAATGAATAAATGAAATATTTGCCAGTTAAATAACACAGGCATAAAGAAAGTCATGTACATTTCAGTTAAGCCGTTAAATCCGATGCCGCCATCAAAATTGCTCTATCACGTCAGGATTTTTTACTAACCTCAAAATAGTTAAAAACTCAGTGAAAATCTGAATTATGAGGGGGATTAAAGAAAAATCATGACGTGATGGAGTAGTTCTGACGACGCCATAGAATTCAGCAATTCAAAATACAGGGAGGTATTATACTCTGTTCAAACGTACATGGCCATTTTTTGTGTGTGCCTGTGTAATGATTTAAATGGGCAACAAAATCAACTTACTTTTACTAAAGTAACTTACTCACTTCTATGAGGAATATTGTAAATATTTATGGAACAGCTAGTTTCAAATATTTGATACTAATTGCTTTTATTTCTGGTTCATTCGAATGTTGACTACATCGAGCGTGTTCTCGTTTTCGAGCAAGGTAGTTCAGTTGACGAGATTTTCTCGTAGCTTGTTAGTACACCATATGATGTGCACAGTTATACGAATTAAGCAATATAAAGCTCGGTATATTTTTCAATATTATGGATTTCAATAAAACGTTTTACTCAATTTCTTATTGTATCGACCATATGGCATAAAGCAATTTTGATTATAACTTGTGGCTCTGGTTTTTTCATTTGTCTTTGCAATTTTCCTTACACAATAATACTATGAATGTATTCTAAACTTGATCTTTAACGTGTATAAGCGTCTTTATAGATCTACATAGAACTTAATTCATTTTGCAAATATTAGTATCTAAGAAGATTAGGATTCGGGTTTGCGATCAAAATATGTTTAATGCCATATGGTATATTTTCAAAATCGAAAAAATCTAACTATAGTATGACTGTGGGCAGGACATAGCGGTGTGAACCAGCTAGGGGGGGTGTTCGTCAGCGGGCGACCCTTGCCCGATTCCACCAGGCAGAAAATAGTCGAATTGGCGCACTCGGGAGCTCGACCATGTGATATCTCCAGGATCCTTCAAGTGTCCAATGGATGTGTCTCGAAAATTCTTGGCAGGTATAAATTTATTTGTGATTATACGTTTATGTTTTTTTTTATTAGGTTTATGTTCAATGTTTATTGTAAAATGATAAAGTTAAAATCAGGTTCTACCTAACTTCGAATTATTTTGTCGAATCAGTGTGATAACAAAAATTGCAATTAGAAACAGTTTTAAAATTTCCAGCATAATTAAAAATTAAAATAGTCAATCATCAAATATGTTCAACAAGAATATTGAAATATTTTTTAGTGTCACCGAAAGAATTAATATGCAAAAAAGGGTTTTGTAACTTGATCAAAAGTGAGGTGCTTTTTGCTAAGGGTATAAAATCGGAACCAATAGTCAAAAATATGTTTAATTTCTTTTAAAATGTTTGTATAACTCTTAACTAATAGCATTACCCTTGCAAGCATCTTTTATCAACAGTAATCGGAATTTGGGTTTAATTCCAGTGGTGCACATATATGTACATCAAAATATTAAATATAAGTTTGTTCTCTCTTACAAAATTAAATGTAATACGAACCTACCTTATGAGTTTATGATGTATTTTGGCATAATAAATGTATGTACACATATTTCACACATAAATTGTTATAGATCCGCACAGCACTTTCATGTTTCAAATTTTGTACTTTTACTGAGTGTTCATATTTTCAAAATATATATAGTAAGTATTTTTTCTAAATTTTCATGTGAGAGACGATTTCTTTTGGCAGTAAATATCCACTGTGAGGTCGATAATGATCTTTTGCATTCCACAGAAGTGAGGGAAGCATATCTAAAGATATTCATAGGCACCTGATTAAGGAAGGCATCTGGTTCTGTTACAGTTTGTTTGCTAATGGCAAATACGACCGCCAAGTTGGATTCCTTTGTAAAACAGCAACCCATTTTTTTTTATATAACCTCACCAGTTGCACTCGGAATTCATTAATTGTTTTTTGAACAGTATCTACTTTGTTAAATGTTTCTTCCAAGGAATTTGGACATTGATGGATATATAATTCTTGTCATTATTTTAAAACGTTCAAATATAAATTTTAAATCATTTTTAATATTTGGAATATTCATTAAATTCTTTGCATGCTTAATCGCAGTAGCATCTTCATTTAATAAGATCTACAACTTCCTTTAGTTAGTTGAAGTTAACATGGTAGTAACATGCCGCGTTTGTCCATGTTCCCCAACGTGTGATCACTGGTTTTGGAGGAAGCGGCAAATTGGAACATTTTTCTTAAAAAAGTTTTATCCTACTAGGAGCTTTTAGAAAAATTTTCTTTATATTAGTAATACGTTTGTCAACATGTGAAATAATCTCGTACTTTTTCGAATACGCGGAGTAACGCATGCGCTAAACAAGTAACATGTAACACTTGAGGGTATTTCTTTTTAATTTTTTTTTCCAGCACTTAACATATACGACACTGAATCACTAGTAAAACAGCAACTTTCTTTAAATTTCGTTCACCCAAGTCTTTCCAAAGCCATTTTAAAGCGTTTTCAAAAAAATGAAACACTGACTCGTCATTAACTGTTTCTAAAACCTTGGAAGCTACTAAATGGCACTTGCCAGGACCATCAACGTGTAATTTTGTAACTAATAAATTGACAACATTATTTCCTAAGAAGTCTGAGGTTTCGTCTATTGTAACTCAAAATTAGTCACTTTGAAGATCACTTCCAATTTTTCTTCATATAGTTCGCCGAGAATTTTTTTACGAGACAGGCTTTTACTTGGAACATCTCGCCCCACGCAATAATTATTTAGAAAAGGTGTAAAATGAGCGTTACTTAGTAACAAAAAAGCCAAATCGAAATGAAACTCGCCCTTTAAAAATCTCTTTTCCTTTTTTGCATTACACTCGTGTGTGTAGCTATTTACATGTTTTAAGACAACATTTTTCTGTGTACACATTATTGTGACATCACAGATATTACAAATTATTTGTTCGCCACCCAAATGTAGTTCTTTATAAGACTTAACCTTAACCCATTTTTGACAGTACTTTTCCTCGGACTAAAACGCGGCATATTAACAATAACTCTTTATTTCAGTAAGTACAATTATAAACTAGGTCATGTGCCAGGTCCATTCAATTTGAAGACGTAGGTAGTAAATAATGTTTGGCGTGTCGGCCACGTGTTGCAGGTGTGCATTGTTTACGCGCTGTTTCTTTAACTTAAATAGGGTCTTTTGTATAAATAGATTATATAATTTATATTATACGAAAAATAAATCAAAATTTATTTATTTTTCAGTTAACTATACATCTGTGCTTATTTCAATAAATCCTTGTAACGACGTACCTGAAAATTAAACCCAAATTCCGATCACTGTAAATTATCCAGTAAGTGTCTAATTTCTGCATTATGACCATAAATTTGATTATTTTGAAATGTTTTGCACTGCAACCCGGGGTGAATATAGAGATGAACGGGGCAAAAATACTGTATAAAAAATGCTTGCAAGGATAATACTGTTGGTTCCGATTTTACACCCTTGGCAAAGAACACCTCACTTTTGACAAAATCCTCTTTTGCATATTGACTGTTTCGGTGACACAAAAGAATGCTGGTAATAGTACGTTTAAGATGTACTTCAAATTTCGTTGAGAAGTCTCACCACTGTACCATTTGGTCGGGCCTAGGGCCGAACTTGATGACAGAAAATGCTGACAGGGATATTTCTGGATTATTCTCGACGTCTGGAAACATCACATTACAAGTAAAAAGTGTCAACAAAATATACATGTGAAATTTCAATTTGAATTTACCAGGTCACATGACCGCTTCCGCCGCCCGGATATAGTAAACCTTCTTCACCCCCTCCCCTGCACCTACTGACAAAGAGTAAGCAAAAAGGTCAGACCGGTGATCATTTCTGGCGGCCTATAAAATGAGCGAATATTAGCAATGCCAATAAGTTTGAGATTTATTCTCTAATGCTCTCCTACTTGGCTTGAGTATAGTCATTCTAATTTAAATTAAATCTTCAGTTACTATGTTATTACGAATTAGTGGCGGAAACTCTTCAAATAGCTATCTATATCTCAACAGTTATTGAAAATAGAGAATAGATACTTCAACAAAGCTACTCCCTATTGAGAAAACTTCAATATATTCAAAGAATATTATCAAATCCCTCTGAGTGAGAATACCCTACTCTACTAAAAAGAACAAAATTCACAGCTATATCTCAACAGTTATTGAAAATAGAGAATAGATACTTCAACAAAGCTACTCCCTATTGTGAAAACTTCAATATATTTAAAGGATGTTGTCAAATCTCTCTGAGAGAGAATACCCTACTCTACTAAAAAGAACAAAATTCACAAACTTTTACAAAATAATCAAAGTGATTTATTTTTCTATCTTACTCTATCTTCAGTACAATATTGATATCAAAAAGAATCTAAATTTCGTGGAATGTCAGTGTTTTTCCATAAGTAATTTCAGGATATCGTCAAAACTTAATTTTATTGTTAGGAGTAAGTTTCCATTTAAATATTAACTACTTAAGGAGGTTGAGGCGTTAGCTGAAAATAATGAAAGAGATCTGAAATAAAGTTTTTTTAATAGATTTTTATATGACACAATTTTCTGTAAAAAATCCAAAGTCATTAGGAAACTCATAATGTTAAAAAAATTTTAAAACTTTTACATGCAGTCTTATGGAAAATATGTCAACTCAGCATGCAAACAGTACATTTTAACACAAATAACTAAATAATACATACTACATAGTGGTAGAATACATAGTAGTGTGATTTGTTTATTAATTTATGCAAAATGAGTAACGGTTCCTTCAATCAATTTTTTGGTTAATTTTAATTTATAGCAAATAACCAAATAATGTCAGCGGTTCCGAAACCTAACTGTGTAAAGCATTGATGTTTTACGCATATTTTAATATTATTTTCAATAAGGAGACTTTTAATAAATAAATAAAAAATGTAAACATTTGTAAACCGTCAAATTTCTCTTTTCGTTAATGATTTTTAACTGATTTTTCAATTATGTACTGATTTAATTTTAATTTTTACTGCTTCTCATTTTTTTTTTTAATTATTTACTGAAACAAATTTGTATAATACACAGATATTTACTTAAATTTATTTATTTTTTTTTAATAAGTTTGGACAAAACATCCAAAAGTTAGTTCATTAAGTAAAATAATGAAATCTACTTAAATAATTAATTAATAATAAAACATGATTTATTTATGCCTTTATGACAATAATTATTGGTATCATCGACTTAATCTTTTGTAATAATTTATTATGGAAAAGTTCCGATTTAGAATTCGACTTACTTTTGGTTGGGACTGTAACACCTCAACCTCCTTAAAATATGAAAATAAGTTCTCTTATTATTTTTAGAACTAGGAACTTAGGAAAACTTTTAAAGCAAAAATAATTTCGAATAAATGAATACATTTTGTGTTTTCGAATGTGTATTTCTTACATAATTTTATAAGCTGGTCTGTAAAACTCTTGTTTATACTACTAGTTGGTCAACCTAACGTATCTTTGGCATAAAAACTATAAATGGTCACAGTCAATTAGATGCTGCCGTGTCTTTTAGATGAGAAATTTTGTATTTAAATCTAATGATAGAAGGCAAATGGATCGATGTCATCGATTGTGTATAAACAATGTTCATACCGACATAACCATGCGACTTAAAATGACCAGAATGGTTCGAAATGACAGTGTTGAGATTAGGACCAATCAATATTATAGTATTAGAGTGCGTTAAAGTGACAAATTCAATAATAACTCCTCTCTCTTTTTAAATTTCAAAAATATGGGAATTCTTGTATTTCTTAATTCCTGAAGGAAAGTTTGAAACTTTTGGTGTAATATTTCAAACCCAAAACTACATCGACGTAGGTTTCGATAATTAAGTTGTCATCTTCAGTAGTCCACTAAAATTGCTTTAACGGCCTTCAGATGTTGCCAATTTGGTTACCAAATGGCGCGTTGTTTGTAGTTCTCTATGCTTTTGGTGATTGTAATCACTACTTCGGTATCACAGTTTTAGTTTTAGAAATTTTACAACTACTGACAATAACAAATGAAAATTCATAACTCTGCACACTTGTAGTTCAAATTGCGTATTGTTGAAATATTTTGTCAGTATATCTAGTAAGAAAAGAGAATATCTAGTAGAAGCAATGAATGCAAAATTTTGTAAAAACCTCGCAAAAATTAATAAAGGGATCACCTCCGGGATTTAAGTAGGTAATAACCTGGAGAATAGGATGATGCATTCTTTGCAGTTCCAAGTTGAAAAAAATTGGGAAAAACTTTTTGATTTTCGGTTTTTTTACTCTAGCGGCCAAAATAATGAAAATAGAGAAAAAAGTTTTCAACAAAAGTTGTAGCTCTTCTCTTTCCTTACAAAAAATGCCTCTACACATGTTTATCTTATTTAAACCGTTTAGGAGATAAATCTAGTTTTCCACTTATAGTTTTGAGCCGCTCAGAAATTCGCGGAAAATGAGAATTATTCGGGAGGTTCGTACGACCGGACACATCGATCGATAGTTTTTACGATTCAGAGCCGCTAAAACAAATGAAAATAACATAAAGAATGTAGAGAAAAGTCTCAGCTTTAATGTAGAACTAATCACAAAGATGGCTTAGTAAATTTTATGCAGTTGATTTATGCCTATCTTTCAGTTTTATGCATCCTCCCTATTTCTCCCGTAACAACAGGTTCTTTTTCACCGCATGGACTCGATTTCAAGCACTTTAATCTATATTTCGTGAAAATCTAATTGATGAATGTTAAGAAACAAATCAGTTGTATATGTCTTACTGTATAATTGTGCATTTTCTGAACGTGTATGAATAATATAGATAAATTCAAAAAGTACTGCACGCATTTAAAAAACTCTAAAGTCGTTCGAAAGAATATGTTTTGTTGTACACATAATCCAAAAATTAAGATTGTGCTATTATTATTAATTAAGATACAGCAAATTGAACTCCAAATTTTGTAGGTGACTGATAAGAAATATACCCTCTATTTTGATCGCAAGGCATATTTTTCCAACAAAAGTAATTGCAATAAAATGTTAATTGGATTAATATATCATTATATAAGAACATATTAGCAAAATAAATTATCATTCTAACGACTCCCGGCAAAGTTATGAATAAATCTGTGGATTAACTGTACAAAGTTTACCAAGCCATCCTCTAACACTTTTTCTCTATGATAAATTTTTTTATTAATTTTGTGATTAGTTCCACATTAGAGCTGAGACTTTTCTCTACATTTTGTGTTATTTTCATTTTATTTAGGGGCTCTGAATAGTAAGAATTACCGATCGATGAGTCCGGTCGTACGAAACTCCCGGAGAATTCTCATATTTCGCGCATTTCTAAGCGGCTAAAAACTATAAGTGGAAAACTCGATTTACCTTCTAAACGGCTTAAGTAAGACAAAAATTTTCATTATTTTAGCCGCTAGAACCGAACCGAAAATTAAAAAGTTTTTCCAATTTTTTTTTAATCTTCCCGGAACTTGGAAATGCAAGGAATGCATCATTTCATTCTTCAAGTTATTAGGTACTTACTTAAATCTCGGAAATTATCGTTTTATTAAATTTTGTCACCCTAAATGGCTAATTTGCGTTTACTAATCCCTAAGATAAATATTTTAATTTTAATAAGTTTAAGACTGTACGAATATATTCTTATAAGACTGTTAATGTATTGTTATTTGTAATATATCTTCACCGAAATGCTAACAAGAACTTCTCATTCCTGGTAGAATTTTTAAACCTGGAAACTGCATGCAGTCATTTTTATAAATTCACTCTTGAAAATTATATTTCATAAACAACAAACTATGAACACACAAGAAAATGTTCCTAAAAGTTATTGCATTATGTCCCTACTGCTTATTCCCAGTCGCGGAGGGCAAGGCGTTATGCCCAGGTGGCACAATATTAATCCAAAGATGCATACAAACAAAATTTTGTTAGAAAATAAATTAAATGTCATGGTTCCAATCTATTCTAGTAAAGATTGACAAGCCAAATAAATTAATAAAAGGAAATGTAAGCACTAATTAATTAAAAAATCGATTGTGGAATCCGTTACTTTGTGACATTTAATCATGACGATATGAGAAAGGACGCTGCTTTGTTTTCTACCACTGAATTTATTATAACATACACCATTGCTCTGTAAATGGTTGTACTGTTGGGCAATAAAGCTATTATTATTATTACTGCAGTTTCGGTACCTTTTCAAACGTTGCGTTGATTCTAATGAATTGATGAGTTGATTCATTTGAATCAACGGAACTTATGAAAATGATAAAATAAGGAGTGTCCTTTCTCATATCGTAATACTTAATTAACTTAATAATTAACGACTACAAAGAATTTCGCACCAAGTTATTACGTGGTACGAGATCCTCTGTATATAAGTTCCTCCATACATCTATCTATGATTTTCAATATACTTACAATATTAAAACAGTAACACTTAAAAACCTCATAAAATAGAATAATTAATGCATTTATTAACACATTTTTATTTCACCCTTGTAATTTCAGATATTTGATGTCTGTAAAGCACCTTACCTTTTTCTATTCCCAGATACTATGAGACAGGGTCAATTCGGCCACGTGCCATCGGAGGATCCAAACCCAGAGTTGCTACTGCAGAAGTAGTATCGAAGATATCTTCATATAAAAGAGAATGCCCGTCTATATTTGCCTGGGAAATTAGGGACCGATTGCTGCAGGAAGGGGTGTGCACCAACGATAATATCCCGAGCGTAAGTTATTGTTTTTTATTTGATTAAATTTTAGTTTTATTTTAGTAAACATCAAAAGCGGATAAAGAATAGGAATATAAAAGACAATTACAAAAATGTATTTATTTATTTATGCATCATCCAACAGTACAAAGATCATTTACAAAATTTGAAAAGGCACACAATAACTTCATTATCTAAAAATAAAATAAAATCTGTATACGGGGTGTTTCAATGTTAAAGGTACATACGTTACTTGTGAATAGAGGGCACTTTGGCGGTTTCAAATTACCCGGCATTAATGCATCCATCGTCCTTCCTTACTGAAATACAGGATGTTTTGTTGATTTTGGCCAAATCTTTCCTTGATCATAACTATTGACCCACCCTGTATAATCGGTTCATACTTAGAATATATGTTTCACTTATTTTTCTTGATAGAACTTCATAATAAACCAGAAAGAAATCCAGGTCCGGCCTAATAAAAAATAGACAATGTGTTGTATGTCAAAATTAACACCCGGTATGACAAAATTTTGTAGATCTGTTTCGATATTCGAAAAGAGAGGAAAAAATTGAATAGAGTAGCTCACTTAATTTGTTTGCGCATATCATTCATCAACCTTGATGAGGTAGGATAAAAAATGTCTTCGCCTTTGACTTGGCGGTAAAAATCAAAGGCCCCGACATTTTTATGCGGGCAATAAATCTGAAGTAAACTATACAATATCTATATATTGTATAGTTTACTTCAGACTTATTGTCCGCATAAAAATGTCGGGGTCTTTGATCTGTGCTATATTAAAGCTATAGAGTTCCAACGTACACAGAGAAAAATGTGTGTGATATTTTACCACAATTGTAGAAAATTGTACTCCAAATTGGTCTTAAAATGGTGACAGGAACAATTTGTGCAAATAAATAATACATTTCTGGGGCAATGATTTTGTACAGTTTATGCATTAACATTGTTTGAAATTTTTGCACAAACTTAAAAATCACATAAATTGAATTCTTTACAAATTTGAATTATGGTTGCATAAAAATACAGAATTTTATTCCATTTGTGGAAGTTAGTTTCTACAATTTGTGTGAAATTTTTAAATGTATTCTGAAGGTTTCCTAAACAAACATTCACATCTAAACCTTTTCATTTGTAAAACATATTTACAAAAAATTGTGCTCTTAAGTGACACAATGTTTATAGTTTTTTAAAAGAATGTGTTTTAGTTTTCCACAATTTCTAAATGAGAAATCCTCAAATTGTATGTTTATTTTGTCAACTTTGTAATTCATTTTGCACAATATATACACTTAATTCAAAGAAGCTGTTCAGAAATGTATGAACCGGGGTTAGTTTTGCACAATTTATTACTCTATAATCTCCAAATTATGTATATATTTTTTGGTTCAGTGTGCACTCATTTCACACACTATATGTATCCACTTCATTTTAATTGTATTATTCTGTAACACAAATTGTGAAATATTATTTCCAAAATTGGAGGTATTCCTAAAGGATTTCAGTAAAAAAAATTAAAGAATAAACATTTTATTTTAACAGAACAACAATACATAATAGAGCATGCATTTGTAGTAATAAAGCTTATGTCGTAGTCACGTCATATTAAAAAAAAATAACATTTATCAATTCATCACCAAAATCTTGCTTACCATCAGAATATCTTCGTTTTGAAGCAGTTCTTTTACAAGTTTGCCTTTTGGGTTTAGTAGTTTAGGAACAGCTTTCTGTCGCTTCGCATAAGAAAACGAAATTACTCTCAAGCTGTAAACGAAATCAAGTATTAGAAGATAGGTATCATGCATTCTTCGCATATAAACAAGAAACAATTTTTATATTTATATGTTGACGAAGTTAATTTAAGAGAACATATATGCAAATCTGTAATTCTGTGTGAAGTACTTACCTCTGCGCGTATATGCGTAGCATGGCCGGCGCAGTCAGTACAATTTTTAACCAATAAACTTTACGTGAAACAAATGAAACAATTATAAAAAAATTTAAAACAATATCTCCAAACTGATTGTGAACAGTATGTCATTAAATTGTGCAATTTGTGCGGGCGACATAGATTACTATGATTGTTCAGCGGAAATAAATATATTGGGACTCCTACTTTCATACAAGTTTGTCAACAACCGTTTATAAAATAAAATCATACTTTTATGTTACACAAGTTGTGCAAATCCTTTAAACAATTACTTAAAACTAATTGTAAATAGAATGGCAACAAAATATATAGTTTGAGGATACTATTAACAATTAATTTAGTTAAATTGGCTATGATTTGTTGAGAAAAAATAAATAAATTTAATTCTAAATTTCGCCAATTTGTTGGTCGAAGTTTTCAATAAATTCATCGTAACTAAATCTTTATATTGGATAAATAAAACGCACAAGAATTATGCACAATTAAAATGTGTAAAACTATATAACGTTGTGCCCTAAAATTTTACAATTGTTTAAAAAAATGCAACAAGACGTTGTTCCACAACATTGTGCAAAATGTTCCAAAGCGATTTCTCTCTGTGTGTTATTTTGATTTCTCGGTTATCAGTCACTACATAACGTTTAATATATGGCAAATTTATGTCGGACCAAGTTTTTGTCGCTACATTTGTTAAATATTTATACCTACTTCGTTTTTTACTAGATGACACGTTTTGGAATCACATCTTCATGTGACAAAAATGATGGGTCAGTAAACACAATTAAATGTCAATAAATCATCTGGAAGCAAAAAGTTGATTGAAGATATTATGTCATATATGTTTAATTAATTTATTCGTAAAATTTTTTCTCAAGCTAAGTTTACAAAGAGAAATATAATTAGTGTAAATTGGCAGTTTATTATCAAAGATTAAATCCCTCGGACTAAAACTCTCGGAATTTAATCAAATAATAAACTGTCAATTTATACTAGGCAACTACACTTTCGAGAAAATGTTACCGTTAGAATTCAAAGCATTAGTGATATTGTAGATGAACCTAGTATCATTTGGTCTGATGGACACGACAAGGATTGTAGATAATTTAGGCCGGAGCCGTGTCGCCGCTACGATACTGATCAACTCTACTCACAAGGGGATTCAAGATACCCTTCAGACTTCCCAAGACGAAAATAGACACAATTATACTTACTGTGATTGCTACAGTCTTCTCTCTCCATCGAACTCTTATGTCGGGTAGTGCACTTTTAATGAATATATCTTGTAATTAGCACTTTCTCAGAAACACTTCTTAATAATTAAGGCCGTCGATGGATTCCATGAGTATTCGGATAAGTACGCAGACTTGACGGTATCAGAGGTGACCCGCGGAAAGTAATTTTCCGACTCACGACACAGAATCGCCCGTTGGTCACAAATCTTATAATTAGTGGATCAATAAGGAATCGAATTCAAAATATATTCTCGTTTATTGAAATAATTCATAAAATGTAAAAAATATAAATATTCAATACTTAGCTAAAGTGTGTAAGGCAAACATCAAAGAGCACCACCACTCGCAAGCCGTTACCTCTCGTAGGAATGTAACTCATCCAGCGTCGCGAGATCTATGACAATCCACTACAAAAAGATTCAGACTCCCAATTAGTAATATTTGTAAACTTTTAGAAAATTATTCACTTTGAATTTTGCACTAAAATTATCGAAATGATTGTCAGGATGCTTAAAGAAGCTATCTATGTGAGTTTGATGGTTTTCCTGCTTTTATAAACGTACTAACGGCATCGAACACAAATATACTTTTTTTCCGTCGACTCGCCTTCGAGCGATTAGTATGGCATTGTCCGCCTGAGCCGGGATAAACAGTATTTTGGGTTCGTCGGAATCGACCCTCCGACTTTGAATGCTTTGACTATTTTTCTGTACGTTTTTGGGGTTTTGTATGAGGATTATGCTCCAACCCTTTGAGGAATATTAAATGAGGATTTTGGTTTTTATTGGAGAAACCGTCCCATCGATTTTTTCTTTAATTTTGACGTTTAAAATAGCTACTCGCTACATCCTGACTGAGGATTTCGACTTGTGAATCACCAAATTCGCGGTACTTTCGAAAAAACGAATTCGTGGTACTTTCGAAAAATTCATCTCGACGAGCGGTTTTCTGCTTTATTTACGTCTTGTTATTGTATTTTTATAAAAATAATTTTTAAGTTTTCAAAAAATTAAATTCGTTGTACTTCCGAAAAATTTGTTGTTGTTGAAATTTTTCGGAGTCAATTTTTGGAGTACTTTTGAAAATTCGAACGACGGAGTCCAACGGCGATTGTCCGTCGTCCTCGAGATGAAAAAAGTCAATATTTTGGTAATTTTTAGTGAAATAATTTTGTACGTGGATTTCGATTTAATACGACGCCAAAGGTGTTTAGAAGTCTTTTTACTGATTTAAATATTATTTTTTCATGGGATTTTTGTCTGAATTTACTTTTTTAGTGAATTGGATATTTTTTCAAATGGCTCATTTTACTTGGTTCAATAACAATATCACATACAGTAATTTATGCCCTATAAAGAAGTTACATAATATGGTTGTTACACTAATTTACTTACTATTCTAGATATTTCAGAGAAAGTGTGAAAATTGCGTGTTTCTACATAAAATTGTTAATAACTTTCTATTTCTGACATTTTCATAGAGGTTGTAGTCTATTGGGAGGAATTAAAGATACAAATGTCCAATTCGATTGACTAAAAAGTGACAAGTAATACCCTTAAACTGACTTAAAAAAATATAAAGCGCATAATTTTAGATAACTCCCATTTTCTAAGTTAAAGCTGTCCAGAAGAAGGTTACCTTGTTAACAAAAACATAACCATTTAACCATTCCCTTTGACATTGCCCTCTGCCGAAGCTGAGAATCTAACACGGTAAAATATACCTTATATTGATATTTGGTGATGCATATTTATAGAATAACATACTCAATTTCAATTCCCAAAGTAACAACTAAGATGTTATCGTGGTGCTTACAATGTCTGCTACGCTACGCCTTCGTTCTCTAAATAAACCTAAATCTAGACTAAGCAATATCTTCAATTTCAATTCAGTTTTTCGAGATTTATCTTATCTAGCCAGAAATACCATCTGTATAGTACAGACTTTTCATTAAATCTGAAATTTCAATTGATGTCATGTGGATAAATTGTTTCGATTTCCTCAAAGTATTAACTATTTTGTGTCGAATTTGATTAAAAGCGATATATTTATATTTCTCTAAATTCTTGTCTTCTGATACAATACTTGTTTTTCATAATGTTATATTTTACTTTACAACATGACATAATATCTACTAGTACTAGACATGTATCTAAATTTGTTGTGCAAAACTGTTCATTAAATCACATTAATAAAAATATGTTTTAATCTGTAAATACTTGCGCCAATTTTAGGAAGTTAAAAAAGTTAAATTTAAACCGCAAGTTGCATATTTCTAACAGACAAATTTTATATATTACTCATTATAATTTTTTATATTTCTTGTAGGTGGAACAATATTTAAAAAATTCTGTGAGGTATTTAATTTCATGTAACTATTGAGTTTTTAAAATTTCCCCCTAATATTAAATTAATGAACTTGCATGTCAAATGGCAAAATCGATGTGTTAATATTTGGTTTAGGTCAAGGCATCGAGAAAAAGACGGGTGGCGGATGCGGGAGTGCAGCCCGCTTTTCTTGCGAAATAGGCGGCAAATCTATGCACCCTCGGCGACTCGACTACACGCTCTTTACGGTTTGCTGCCTACGACCCCTCACATTACACAGCATAATTCCACACCACCGGTTCAATATACGGATCTTAGTTTAAAATTGTCTTTTGCTCGCTGTAAGTCTTGAATTGCGACGAAACAAACAACCCTTCTTAACGCTGAGGAAGGTGTTCCCTTCGCATCCACCAAAATATACAAAATAAACAGTCGTAGCATCGTTTATTAAAAACAGCATATTTATATAGTATATATCACTTATTAACCGTCGCGTCGGTTTCTTTAGGTACCAAGACAAATTACCGAGACCAGCAGATAAGTACATCCTCATTTATATAATTATTGCTACCTCCAACCTGGAGAATTTGCCAAATAATCACTTTGTCGTGGTTATCGAGAATTTATTTTATAGGAGAAAAATACTGGAAATAAAAAATTAGATATATTAACAATCTAAAAGATGAATTGGTTGCAACATAGTTGTAATAATGCTTACCAGATATCGCTGCTCTAAGCTCAATACAGAGCATTTATCTTTTCATCGGTCTCTTCTTAAATCTTTGTATGTCATTGGAAAGATTCAATAGAATCAAAAGTCACTATTGTTCTGTGGGATTTAAATCAGGGCTTCTCACTGATAAGTTAGTTATGTATTAACTTCTATTAACCATTGGCACAATCCTATATTATAATGTAAACTTTTACGATGGCATTACATGAAGTTATAAGATATCGGAGATATATAAATGTGAATGGTTGTGCGCTCCTAATCTTCTTAATACGCTATATCGCTGTCCCTCGTGATATTTAAGCAGACATTCTGAAGTCGTCATATTGTCAATTTGTATGCTTGCAACTGTAACCGTACATTTCGAAGGTGTCAAATAGAAAAAGGGAACTACAAACGCCCTATAGAGATGAATTGTGTTCACTAGGTCTTCTTTTCTTCGTATATTAACTAATTTTATAGCCATAAATAAATTTTTCCTGGAAAGAATCTAGTGACGAATCTTCATCTAATAAATAATCGAACGTTATAAAACCTCTGTCAATCTTGCAAAGTCCCGGCCAGTTCTTCCGCCACTTCCATTAAACTGTGTCAACATTCAAGAAATGGTTGATTGTGAGAATCCATAGGGATGAGCTAAGTTAAAATATTTACACCATTATCACACAGAGCAATGACAACGGCACCACATTCTTCCCAAAAACGTTTCCATTTGGTAATAGAACAATAATAAGATTCATCGTCACAGAACAACTAGAGAACACAAAGCAACACTCTTCACATCATTTTCATCATTAGATGTCTTTACCCGAAAAGAATTCTAACAATTTAGAAATGAGGTAATGGTCAATTGGTACTACATTTTAAACCTCGTTTTAAGTATAGGATTTATTCTTAAGCTTCTGAGAGCCACAGTCCTTCACTGCAGTCTTCGCTACAGTAATCATATTGACCAGGGTATTTTTATGAAGGAAATAATCATCGTAACTTATACTCCCTACGACACTATCATGTTTGTTCGCAAGTGAAACATTACTCTGCATTCGATATAGTGTTCCCTTCTTTGAAATCAATCGAGTCAATTCTCCGAAAACCCTAAATTATTGTTTCCATCATCTTCTTGACCGACTGTGTAATCCTGAATTTTTTCAGTAGTGCTTCAGCCGGTTTAGACATTGTCGTTAAGCTGTTCATACTCAACAAGGGAGACATTTTTCTCAATCAGTACTTCCACAGGCAAATCGCCATGAGGATCATATTCGATGCTTTCTCTTTCCAGAAATATCTGGTTAACCCAATTTTTCATGGTCGAATATGAAGAACAGGCTTCTTGATATATACCATCATTTCGCTGTATGATAAGGCTTGGAGAAGAAGTCTGGTGGAGAACTTTATTGTATTCCGTTAATCTTCTAAGCAATTTTAAATATTCACTTAGCGTCAACATATTAGTAAGATAATTGCCTCCAGTTGAAACAATAGAACACCATTAGAGAGTTGAAACTGATGCTATTTGTCATACCTAACATTTTAAGGATAGTGTGAATTTTGTATCAGGCTGGAACCTTTTGTACCCTACTACGTATTTCTTCATGTGGTATATGTTGATGTACATGTTTCATTTTACGTGTTAAATATTTTTTTACTCCGTTTATTCACTGTTATCAATTTAGAAACGTTACCTTTTCATCATAGTATAGGTTTTTTTTAAGTTACCTAGACAACTAAACATTTTCAGTTTCAGTACTTTTATTGATACCTTTATTAAATAAAATTCTAAACTCTTGCTCTTCAGAAATGCTACGAGGTAGTGGTATGTTGCAAAGAATTCCGATTCTTCATCGAAGTTAACGATATAAGTATTCGATGTTGGACTAGTAAATTAAATCTCTACATTAATCAAGAAATTTCGTACATGTTACGAAGTATCTCGTTTTTATTCTTCTGGCAACAAACACAATGTCTCAATCATCGCAGCTTCTTGAATTTATAAAACTAAAGTTTTAATTATTTTGTGTTGTAAACCACGACTTGAATAATGGCTGTTACTAACACAAACTAACATGTGTAGATGTATTGATTTTGTTATAACTATCAGAAGGCTTTGATTGGAAAGGGATTAAACAAACACTTCCTTATCGTCAATACCTGATTGTTACGGAACATGTCGCATCCAAAAATATAAAAACTAAAATAAGGTTATAAAATAAAGATGAAAGTGAAAGATAAGACAGTCAATGTTTCGGAAAACTGAGATACTTCCTTATCGCCAATACATCGGATAACGTATGTGTTCATTTGTTTCTCTCTAGCTTTTATTTATAACAGCAAATTCGATAAAGAAATCTAATATACTTACAAGTTATAGAAATGGTCTACAATATATTAAGGCTTAGTGTAAAACGAACTCTGTTTAAAAGGTCTGTTTTCAGTAGTTGTATTTATTGTTGTAGTAATAGTATGGTGGGGTGTTGAAAATTGTCATAAAGGAATCAGATGCCTTGGCTTCTAGTATATAGACCAAATTCTAGTTTCTGTACTCTCACCAGCTTGCTTTACTAATTTTCTCCTGCTTACCCCTACTTACCTCCACCCCTTCAAAAGAATCATCTTAAAATATAATCTAGTTCCAGATGTCGTTATAACACATATATGTACCAAATTTCAAATTAATATCTCAGTTTTATTTTATCAGCCCCTTCAATGATGGAGTGGAGGTGGTGGAGGTGTTGAAAGTCTGAGGCCTTGGCTGCTAGTATATACACCAAATTCTAAGTTTCTGTACTCTTACCAACTTGCTTTATTTATTTTCCCCTATTTATAAATATTTAACCCCCAACCCTTCAACGGAATCATCTCAAAATATAACATGATTCCATATATCGTTATAATACATACGTGTACCAAATTTCAAGGAATATCTCAGTTTGCTTTTGTCAACCCCTTTAAAAATGGAGTGGTGGTGGTGGGGAGGGGGTGTAAAATATTATAATAGGTCCAAGACCTTGGCTTCTAGTATATACACCAAATTCCAAATTTCTGGACTCTTGCTAGCTGGCTTTATTTGTCTTTCCCTATTTACCCCTATCTAACCGTCAACCCTTCACTGAAATTAGCACAAAATATAAGCCAGATCTCATCATGATATATATGTGTACCAAATTTCAAGTCAATATCTTAAACCGTTCCTGAGAAAACGTGCGCACAAAAATGTTACAGACCTACAGACCGACCGACAGACATAAATTTCTTTACTTTCACATCCCTACATGGATGTGGAAGTAATATTACTCAAATAGAAAACGGCTAACATGTAAATTAAATGAAAATCAAATAAATGGTGTATCTGATTTAAGTTGTGCTAATTACTTACAAAGTAATGATTTCACTACAATTAAATCATTAAATAAGGACAAGATTTTGTTTTAGAAGTTATATTATAGTTCTTGCTGTCCTACTGAAATAATCAGTTGGTATAGGAAACTGTCTGTCTGTCTCTGAAGTAGTTTACAGATGATGCCGATATAGCTAGCGAAACACGCGTCGAATAATACTATTCGAGTGTAGTGTCAAAAAGTTTTGGTGCTTATGGAACTTACTTAGCGTAACGCCGAAGACTCCATCCAGCCTTCTCTGGGTGAAAATTTTCTAGTAGAAAGTGTACATACATGCATTCTAAACGATGATTGAGAGCGATAAAACTCTTATAAAATATCATGTTGAGTACTTTCATAGGGGATTTTTTTATTAAAACCTCGCTTTAATCTCCAACTCTAATAACGTAATAAGTTTTTTGGTTGAGAGCCCAACAATATAGTCAAAATGCGTAGGCCGCGTGTCTAACACGTGTCCGGACACAGATTATTGCACATTATGATTTTAAACGGTCCCTATTCGTTCTACCACCCTCTTTTACAAATCGATCACTCAAACGTAAAAATGTATTTTTTTAAGTAAAATCTGTAGGGCCATTCATTAAAGTTATTTTATATGGCATATTTAAGACTTTAATGTATACAATATCGCATTTTAAAGTCAGGGGGCATGTGATGTTTTACATTGGAAATCTGCGGTAATCATAAAAAGTAAAAAGTCGTAAAAATTAAGACAGTTGTACGCAAAGATGCTGATCCTTAATTCAGCGGATTGGTTGTAGAAGTAATAGGCCAAGATCGCAGAGCCGCCAGAACTACATCACTTTGGCAATAAATAGTGTGATATATAGTTAAGAACGTATGCATATTTGCTACCTTGAAAGCGGGGCCGTTTTACAGATAACAGGTACAAAAGGTACAAAAAGTAACCTACGTTAAAGTAAGATATCTGGTTTCATTTGACAGAATACTGTTAAATCCAAACTTCATTATTGCCAGAGACTTTTCGTGGGCCCTGACTTCCGCCAGACGATTTAAAGCTCGAAAAAACCAACCTAACCTAACAGAATAAATTTTCTGTTTTGTTTCGTTTTTTACATAGTTGGTAGTAGATATGATTCCACAGTTATGTTAGGTTAGGTTCGTTTTTTTTTTTCGAGCTTTAAAGCACCTGGCGGAAGTTAGGGCCCATGAAAAGTGTCTGGCAATAATGAATGTTAGCTTTTAAGAGTATTCTTCCAAACATATATGAAAACCGGCTATCATATTTTAACGTAGGTTAGTAAGGTTATTTTGTACTTTTGTTCTTGTTATCTGTAAAAGGGCCCCGCTTTCAAGCTAGCAAATATGCCTACGTTCTTTACTACGTATCACACTATTTATTATCAAAATATTATGACGTAGGTCTGGCAGCTCTTTATAATACTGGTTCAAAGTGAGCACTTTGCACAAACAAAAGTCAGCCAAGAAATTATCTTGATTTTATGACTAGCTCCGTTCAATTTGGAGCGCCTTTCTCTTCAATAACACAAAAACAAAGAATCTGCGAAAAAATGTTGAAATATCTAATTTCTAATCTAATTTTGAAATAGTGAATCAAATGGCATATGTATTATTTTCCCTAAAAATAATTCATAAGCTAAAGAAGTTACATTTTTTTGGAGAGAACGTGTTTTTATCCGAATTTGTTATAATTATTCTTTGAAGAAACAAAATAATACAAATTTCTGTTGTGAAATAAACATATTCAGATATGCTTCAGATGGGACTAACGGCACTAATTTATCTTAATCAGACCGAAAAGTCCCAGGCAGACTCGCCTATATAGGGAAGGATTTTATCGAACAAACACACTATTCTTATTGGCTTTTAAAGACAAACTGAAACTGTTAAAAATGCACTAAACTAAAAGGAAAAAAACAATATTAGTAATAACAATAATTATGTTCATAAACGTAAAAGCGTGGGGCGTTCAAAATATCTGGGAAAACAAAACTCTACCCTTCGGGCGCCCCCACGGTTTTACGCTTAGTAACATAGTAATTGTTATTATTAACATTATATGTGCATTTTTAAACAGTTCGTGGTTAAAGGTGTGTTTTTTAATGTTTTAAAACTATTTACTTTCCCAATAATAAAAAATGCCTGTAAAATGTTTTTGAATCTTTTTACAAAAAAAAACCGAATGCCATCGAAATGTGCATTTAAGCTTAAACAATCGCCTGCTTAGTTCAAAAAAGCAGAAAATGTATAACCTCCAATTTTAACACTTATTGGTTGTTTCGGTATAATTTATAATAAGTAATAATAAAACTAGAAGTTGTAAATTATTTCATTTTTTTTACAAGTTGAAATAAATGCAACATATAATGCGTCACCGTTTCCTACTCGACGTAAATTCCAAAACTGTTAGAAAAATTATAATTCTAATAATAAATCTGTTGGCTCCTTCTCAAGTCATTATCCCCTCTAATTAACAATAGCTACTACAAAAGGGAACAAGTGTTTCTAAAGTCACTAAGTGGTTTCCATAACATTTCAATGCCCTTTGTATGATTTTATTCGACAGCCTGCGACCGCAAGTTTCGCTGAATGTTTGACTGACGCACCGACAGACGTCAAACGTCAACGAACAAGGCCACCTTGCTTTGGGAATCGAATTGTTTGAAATGACTAAATGAAATAATATACGTCAAAGACAACGGTCTGCGGTAACTAAGCTGTGTTAAACAGAGAGAAACTACCGTGTCGTGTAGCAGCAAATTTATAACAAGCTATACGTACCTATAAGAGTTTTGATATTGAAGGTTTTATTATTATTGCTACCGGCACAATGGTTAGATGAAAAAGGTCGCAATGGGTATCACGGGGTGACAGTCAATGAAATGGTCTCCTGCTGGTTTCTTTTAAACATATATGACCTGTACCATTGACAGCAAGAATCGACAGCGCGACTAATAATGGATAAGGTACTTGCAATCAAGAGCATGTTGATTGTTTAGATTTTAATTTTGAAATACCGATGTAATCTCGATGAGAACGTTTAGGGTCTCATGGTGTACGGGAGGGTTGGTTTACAATCGCCGATTGCTTCTTTGTGCCAGACTCAGATATTCGATTAAATATATGCGCAATGTATTTCCAATAAGGCGTTTTTTTATTATTAATGTTTTACTAATGCCTTTCTGACGATTCATAGACGCAGCCCGTTGAAGCTTATGAATTATTGCATATATTATCATTAAATAATCTTCTCAATTTCTGCGGATGAAGAATGTCTAATATAATAATAGTTCAAAAATAATTTGTGAAAATGTTTATACATCACTTTATACCTATCGCCTGGAAACTTTGCGTATATACAACAAAATAGAACCAACATTTTCTGTATCCACAAAACAATGAAAATATAGGTACTAAATTTTTATTTTTATGGCGTATCTGTTCCGTATATTTTTCAAAAATACATAAGTTTTCGTCGACGGGATTTGTTTCAGATGCATATCATCATTTTTCCCTGTCAGATGACTGTAAATTTTGGGCTACGGACAGAACGGACGAAAGTTGACGAAACGAGATAGTCACATACGAGGAGAGACCTTTAATTCTTAATTCCCGACTAAGAAGAGCGGTGTTGTTTTAACCTGTCTGTCTGTGCATTCGTGTGACTACGTTTGTAACTCGAAAATGGCTACACCAATTTTATTCGGTATCATGAAGTCAGCAAAGTAATTTGTCAAGAAGGATTCTAGCCATGTAGCCAGTTTTTCAGGAAGGAAACTGACTAATAACCATTAATGTTGGACAGCAGCGGTCAGCCAAACCAGCCTCTAACTCTCTATCCATTAATTGATTTCGATGCGAATCTCTGTATATGAAAGTAAATTTTTCGAGATAGTTATGGAACATATTGAAATTATAAGTTTGGTAACCGTTCTGGATCCGCCATATTTAAGTTATCTATGTGGAAAATAGTTCCACCCAAAAATCTATATCTACTGTACTATTAATGAAGACAGAACTCGATCACTAACCTAATTTTTTTAGAAAAAAATATCTTCTATAATCTTAGTAATGCACTGAATTGTACCTTCAAAATTACGGCGTACATATTTTTATGATTTTTTTTCACTGATAGTGGCTGAACTTTCCCGGATGGCTGATCCAATCACGAGTCTACCAAATATCTGCTCAGAGACACCGCTAATATGAACGCCTTTCAATAATTTATTAACTTTATAAACACTTTTTCTTTTTCTGAAAAAATAATATTTATTAATTACAATCCGCTTATTACCGACGTTTTCGCGATTTATTCAACATAAATTATCACGTTTAAGCACATGCTTCCACATTAAAGATCACGTCAAGAGACGAGCAAACAGAAATTGAGTATCCTCAATTTTATTATTCCATATTACTAAGAAAAACCGCTGCCTAAGGAATCACTAAGTAGTGATGGATGTGGAAGTCCACATCCAGATTTTTCATCCAAATCACTTTAAAGGAAACATCTTAACTAGATTTGCACTCTAGTATGTGGAAATTATTGATTATAGAATTGTAATATTTGGAGCTGATGTCATAGAAAAGTTTGAGGCGTTGGTTTCTACCATATACGTTAAAAATGAAGTTTTTAGTTTACCCACTTATTTTCCTATATTTCCTACCACGTCCCACCCCTTCAATGGAATCATCTCAATCAGATGTCATTACAATACATACGTGTACTAAATTTCAAGTAAATATCTCAATTTTATGTTATCAAACCCATTAATAATGGAGCGGAGATGGTGGTGTTTGAAAAATATTAGAAAGAAATCTGAGGCATGGTTTCTAGTATAGGTATACCGCAAATTCCATCTTTACGTATACTTATCTGGTTGATTTACTTACTTTCCCCTCAACCCTTCAACGGAATCATCTCAAAATATAATCTAGTTCCAGATGTCATTATAATCCATACGTGTCCCAAATTTCAAGTGAATGTCTCAATTTAATTTTATCAACCCATTTAATAATGGACTAAGGATGGTGGGGGTTGAAAAATATTACTAAAAAATCTGAGGACTTGGCTTCTAGGACATATACCGAATTTCAAGTTTCTGTACTCTTACCAGCTTGCTTTACCTATTTTTCCCTATTTACCACCAATTACCCCCACTCCTTCAACGCAATCATGTCAAAATATAATCTAGTTTAATATATCGTTCTACGTGTAACTTTCAAGTGAAAATCTAAATATAATTTTATCGACTCTTTTAATAAGGAAGTGGAGGCGGGGTGGTGGGTTGATGGAAAATGTTATAAAATAACCTGAGGCCATCGCTTCTAGTATATACATCAAATCCCAAATTTCTATACTCTTACCAACTTGCTATACTTATTCTTTCTTCAGTCTACCATTATTTAACCCCCAACCCTTCAACGGAATCATCTCAAAACATAATCTAGTTCCAGATGTCGTTATAATACATACATGTACCAAATTTCAAGTGAATATTTCAAATTTATTTTATCAACCCCTTTAATAATGGAGCAGGGGTGGTGGGGGTTGCAAAATTTTGTAAATAATCTGAGACCTTGGCTTCTAGTACATATACCGAATTTCAAGTTTCTGTACTCTTACCAGCTTGCTTTACTTATTTTCCCCTATTTACCCCTATTTAACCCCCAACCCTTCGACGAAATCATCTGAAAATAATCTAGTTCCAGATTTCGTTATAGTACATACCTGTATCAAATTTCAAATGAATATCTCAATTTTATTTTATCAACCCCTTTAATAATGGAGTAGGGATGGTGGGGGGTTCAAAAATATTATAAAAAATCTGAGGCTTTTGCTTCTAGCATATACAGCGAATTTCAAGTTTCTGTATTCGTAACAGCTTGTTTTACTTATTTTCCCCTATTTACCCCTATTTAACCCCCAAAAATATTATTAAAAAATCTGAGGCCTTGGCTTGTAGTACATACATCAAATTTCAAGTTTCTGTACTCTTATCAGTTTGCTTTACATATTTCCCCATATTTACCCCCAACCCCTAATCAGATATCTTCAAAAACAATCCAGTTCCAGATCTTGTTATAATATATACGTATACAAAATTTCAAGTCAATATCTTAAACCGTTCAGGAGAAAGCGTGCGGACAAAAAAATGTTACAGACAGTCACACCGACAGACCGACGACCGACAGACTTACAGACCGACAGACAGACTCAAATTTAAAATCTCGACGTTTCATGATATTCTAAACCTATTTCGAGAAAAAAAAAATTGAAATTTTTTTTACGATTATAAATTGTAACAAAGTCAAAGCGATGCTGGACGATTTCATATCTTGAAAACTCAATTTATAGTATTTGGAAAGTCATTTTCATCAAATGGGAATCAAAGAAAAGTCTATAAAGAAGTAGATTGTCAGCAACAAAAAAAGTAACTGATTAAAAATAAGTGAAATTGTAATCCACAATTTCATTTGTATACGCTATATACAAAAAAAATCATTAACTACTAGGTACCTACAAAAAATAAATACATGTACATACTATCAATTATATGTTATAAACTTATACATATATTCTTGGCTCTCCAGCATCAACTATGTAGTGAAAAAACAAACAAAAAACATGCGTTGAACCACGATGTATGTAACCACCTCAAGTGTAAATAACTCTTGATGACACATACTGGACTGGCTTCGTAAGGTTACATGAGTGCTGTGGTTAGTGACGCGAAAACTAACCAGATATAGGAATCGAGACCTTGTAATCCGAATAAGACGACGTGGGATTCTATTTATAAAAGCGGGATATCGATGCAAAGTCTGTTAATTTTTATCGAAAAATTAAGGTTATCGTTTAATATAATCTAAAAGAGATTTACCAGCAAGAATTTGACTAATTCAAAAACTTAATGACAATATTTGATTTAGTCCACAGAGTGACTGCCAATAAAACTCGTCGTTTATTATGCCGAAAAATATCGGTCGCTTGTTCCCAAGATAAATAAAAGTGAACTAGGTATATAAACCTGCTTTTGGTCAGATTATCTCTTTTTTATGCAAGAATATGTTAAAATCAGTGATATCTTCATATGTAGTATTTCTAAGTAGTGCTTACAATTTTATCGGTAACATTTTTGCGCAAGCATACTCTTTTGCAACTTAGCTTGAGAAAAAAATATATATGCAATTTAAAAGCACGAGTGATATTTAGGCAGAATAGTTCACCAGTAAATTAATTAAATACATAAAACATATATTTAGTATTAAGCTTTGGCTTCCAGATGCTTTCTTGATATTTTTTACTATTTTTTTTTTCAATTCCATTATTTATGTTACATAAATATGCGTTTCCAAAGTCACCCATCCAGTAAAAGAACGAAGTAAATGCGGTTGCAGAAACTTAAAATGCCTTGGAATTCACCATATTTTAAATGTAATGTATTGACTGTCATGATATGTCAGAATACGAAATAAAACGTTAAAGCTTACTGAAAGAGTTATCAAACACGTTCGACCAATAATTACACGACGATTAATGACATAAATACATTGCTTACTGTCCAGGCCTATTGACATTATACCGGGTGTAACAGGATCATGGTTACCCCCCTTTTCTCCTTTAGTTTTGAAGATAATTGATTTAAATTTAGGATGTACTACAAAAATAATAATCGGCACTTTTTGACATACAATTGACATTTTTTCACTTCCGGTTTCGCCGGAAGTGACACTAACTTTCGATGTTTAAGTGGAACACCCTATATATTATTTAATTTGTGAATTCTGCATAATTTTCTGAATCCAACGATAAGTGACATTTCAAACATCAATTTTTTTTTATAATATAATTTTTAGTTTTTCATTTGAGTGTGCCGTGTCGGTTCCGATTTATTCTATATGATCCGTGTAATGCTACAACAACCGAAATCCCGTTAAAGACACTAAATTATGTGATTTATGAGCAAACAAAATTCACCAAAATTGTTTTTGGAGGCAAAACTCTATTTTTTCAAATGGAACCATATCGGTACCGTGGTACCATTTATTAGTACTATTAATAAGGAATTTATTCACATGTCGTATTAAAATGTGCGATAAATATAAACACAATTACAGCTAAAAGAAAACAAGAAAATGAAATTTTGTTCTAATTAAATGTTAAGAAGTAACTAAGGTGGCTTTGAAAACAATGAAATATTTAGCTTGTCAAACATTTGTTGTTTAACGGTGTTTTTATTGTCTTTAAAAATTGTTTAAAATTCTTGTTAATTGTGTTCAAAATGCCGCAAATTTATACAAGGGATGAAAAACTGGACATGTTAATTATTTATGGGGAAAGTAAAAAAAATGCAATTGTAGCTATGGATCTTTACGGCCGACGATATCCGAGACAATGTCCAGCGAAAAATTATTACTTGTTAAAAACCAATTCCGAAGAGAGCCCAACAATGACTCCGAAGAAAACTTCATTATTGACGAAGGAACGGAAATTACTGAAACTGAATTTATTTACCTACTGTCTTAAAAAAAATTCATTCTAATGGATTACATTTTCATGAAGTTATCTATCATTCTGTTTCTTGGAAATGCCTAGCGTTTGAAACGTTTTTCGCCCTTATTCTGGAGCTTATCAGAAGTACATAAAGCCACTCAAAGATGTTTCATTCAAAAACGAAGACACCTTCCATAAATATGAAATAATTAGACATTGTATTTGACATTGACTGATAAGAACAACAGATGTTCACCTATCTATTACCTAACTAGTATTGGAGCCTACATATACTCTATGCATGTTTAAAAGTGAATTATTATTTGTTTGCTTATAGTTGTAATGAAACACATTATAGGATTTTGCAAACAGCAGAAAGAAATAATCTATGAGAACTAAAAAGAAAAACTATCTGCAAAAATATTAATGAAATCTATTAAAATCCTAAAATGAATTTGTGTGTTTCTTTTTTGACAATTCACATCGTAACACACATGATCCCCTAGTCCCCTAGGAGACTATCATTTACGTCATTTCTGCCTCAAGGAAAAATTTGTAGATAAAGTTTGACACAAGTGGTATTTGCACAAAGTATTTCACGAAATAGAATATGACATCAGTGTCTACATATTATTACAGCGACAAATGTGTAGTTAAGTATTGCAGTGATAATATTTATCTGGACACTAGATTTTCTACTAATACATTTCATTGGCTTCCATCTAAATGAGTGAAGTAATCACTCACACACTTTTTCCTTTGCAATGAATTGAAGATATGTCCAAATTATTAAAACTCCTCACATAGTTCAAAACTAGCTAGCTGCCCCGAATATACCTCAATGCAAGGTTACGAGTGTGTAATGATGGCTATTACTCCTGAGAATGATGTTTACTGCACGAGCTGAACGCGAGTATATAAGTAATTCATTAGAGTTAAAAATAACAATACTATAATTTTTCTACTTCGTTCTATTTAACAAAAGCTTCACCATCACTTGATACATTTTTTTCACAACATGCTTGTGTAAATTAGTAAAAAACAATCCAGTAGTATTTTTAAGGTTTAAATAAATCTACATTTGCGTGAAAGTTTGTATTGAGTATGGAATCGCGTTAGTTATGGCATAGGCGATGTTTTTGAATTTTAAATTGTTTTTTGTCATTATTCCACCAAAAAAGTTAAATAACTTATATGGACTCTTATGTTTGATTCTAGCCCATGAGTAGTGAATTATAACTCGATCAGTTTGATGTATGAATAGTACTGATAGTTTATACGCACCTTTAGATTGTGTAGTGTAGCCCGTGGCTAATATCCTCAAAATAATTGAAGACCCATGATCTGAATTAAAGGATATATCTTTATTCATTTTAATAAACTCAGATTCATTCCATTTATGTACTGCCTTTACTGAGTGTCATATTAATTAGTGAAAGCGTATGAACGGCAACAATTTTTCTTATGAAACCCCCCAATAGCTTCTATAACCAGAGAAATAGAAGGAGGGGGGAAGGTGGTGTCTAATATGCGGAAGAGTGAAGTTATATAAGAAGCTCGTCACGCAGGTTAAACTGATGATTACAAACTGATTAAAAGGGACCTGATGCTGTTATCGCGAGCTTATGCTGCCGTTTAATGCGGGGAATCTTTCCTCGCACCCTGGGAAAATGATGGGGTAATCGATATGCGTTATTTAAATCTTATATCCCCTCTACTTTATTCTTAACGCCATTTACTGTATTGCCTATATTATGATATTGGTATATAGGTTACATTATGTTTTAATATGTTTAATATTTTATTGGAAAGTATCTGGTTATTTATAGATTAAATTTCAAAATAATTTGATAGATCATTAGTTTTACATAATTAAAATTGACATTAAGTTTCTTTATAAAGTAGTGAACAACATTATTGATTCGGCAGATACATAGTGGGGTGATTGTAGGAGACGGAGGATGTATATTTACATACAGGATTAAAACTTGAGATTCCTATGAAATTCTATTATTTTTATTTCTGATGTAAGTAAAATTATGTTTGTCCACGACTATTAAATAATGTAAGTACTCATTATGTATGTGCTTCCTCAAGGATAATGCTATCCTTTATTTCCTGCAGTGAATATTGATTTCATTATTCACTGATTGCAGTAAATAATGAGGACAGTCAGTTGTTTATAAGAAATGACATTAGTGACTTTTTACTAAAAATTTTAAATTGAAAATTGCAGCAACCAAAAGACGAGTGATGTCTCTCTAAGTTTTCTAGGAAGCATTCAAATGATACATGCTGAAAAGGTACTTTAATGAACACTCAAAAACTACATTAGCATCTATTAGCAACACGCGACAATTCCCAACATTTTATTTGAAATCATTTACCTACGTGCCTGCAAACTGTATTATTTTATTAGTAAGCCATGAAAATGTTGTCAAAGCGTAATTCTGTAATTGATTTGAAACGTGAAAATTTGTGCGATTTCAACGCCAACGTTACTTACAATAATTTTACATATTAGGCACTCAAAAAGAGTAATATAATTACATACTTAAATGGATACTGACAGTGAAAACGAGATTTCTTTTACACCGCCAGAGATAAAGGAAGCTGCAGAAATCGCCTCAGTAAACTTGTTCGAAAAAATTATATATGATGACATATGAATCTTTCTCAAATAGGAAAAACGAAATGGAGGTAAATTTTAATTTAATATTAAATATTTAATAGTCGTAGACAAAGTATAGTATTCTACTCGCATATAATGGCTATTATTCACTCTGGTAATTTAAGAAACTCGCCTGCGGCTCGTGTCTTAAACTTCACTCTCGTGAATAATAGCCGTCATTATATGCTCGTTGAATAATATGCTATTATTTAGAAACGTTTTTCAGTTTCGGTGACATTCCTTCATATTGAAAACAATAAGAAACGAGTCAGCTGTTCAGTTCAATCCAATTTATCACAAAAGCGACATAATTATTACACTAAGAGCATCAAAATCTGTTATACTTTACTAAACTTCTTTGTATTGTGTGTGTGAGGCTTAACTTTCTTTATCGTAACCAACTTTTCTGCATGTACTGCAGTCAGCAAGGTAGATTATTATTAAATGAAAATGGGATAAAATACCTGGTGTCATAAAAGTATGGGAAAAGCAGAATAACTTGAAAAATACGAATCCTATAAAAAAACATTAAACACATAATTTTTTTTCCTTCTTCAATTCTTTGGGACTTCCTGCCACATGTATGTTTTCTTTCTAAGCGGTGCTATGGGAATCTACAAAATATATCACAATTAACCAGTATATTACTGGTAAAAAACCTCTACGCCTGTGACGTTTACGTCAAAGGATCAGTTAAAGGTTGTTTTTTTTTATAAATAAACAACACAAATAAGTATAAAAGCTTGAAATTAAATATTTCGCCGACGTTTCGGAAATCAAATCTGTTTCCTTTTTCAAGGCTTTTTTGAAAAATCTTTTTTGCTGTGTATGACAAATACACAGCTCTAAGAATGTTTGTTATATTCAATATCCATAGATACTTACTATTTACATAGAACTGTTGATATAGTTAACAGTTTTTTAGTTTCTATACAATGTTAAGTTTGTGAAGTTCTTCTTTTAACATTGGCAGCCAAGTTGTACAGACATCTACGGAACAATTCGACACGCAATTATCCTCATTCAATAATATTATCGCGGATTCTTTAATTTTTCTTTTTATGCTATCAGCCTCTTTTGTTAAAATTTTTGCCGAGTCCCAGTTTATTCTATGTCCGTTCTCCCACGCATGTTCGCAGATCTTGGACCTCTGAATTTCATTTTTTTTGATATAATTTTGATGTTCGCCCAATCTTACACTAAAAGGTCTGGATGACTCACCCACTGTTAACTGTTAACTATATCAACAGTTCTATGTAAATAGTAAGTATCTATGGATATTGAATATAACAAACATTCTTAGAGCTATGTATTTGTCATACACAGCAAAAAAGATTTTTCAAAAAAGCCTTGAAAAAGAAAACAGATTTGATTTCCGAAACGTCGGCGAAATATTTAATTTCAAGTTTTTATACTTATTTGTGTTGTTTATTTATAAAAAAACCAACCTTTAACTGATCCTTTGACGTAAACGTCACAGGCGTAGAGGTTTTTTACCAGTAATATACTGGTTAATTGTGATATATTTTGTAGATTCCCATAGCACCGCTTAGAAAGAAAACATACATGTGGCAGGAAGTCCCAAAGAATTGAAGAAGGAAAAAAAATTAAGATAATGCCACAAATAACATTTAGACATTAAACACATAAGTTGTAGGAAATTTCCCTGGCTATTTGACGGTGACCTTGGATTTGACCTTGACCGTGACCTTCAAGGTTATTTGAAGGTCAAGTCGATTTTTGAAAGCTAGCCTCCTACTTTTAACCCCGGAAATTAAACGAGCGGAAAATTTTACGTTCGAGGATGTCCTTCGGCACTTACAAAATATGGTGTAAAGATGACCTTTAGAGGTCAATTTTGTAAGTGTCAAAGGTCGTATCCGAACGTAAAATTTTCCACTCGTTTCATTTCCGGTTTTTTTTTCTGGGGAGGGGAAATCTTCAGAAAAGACACCCTCCGGCTGTCTGTGCGGGGTAGTACCGGATTTCTACCGGCTAAAACCCCTCCCCTCTTCAGTGTTTCCTCGGTGACCTGGAACCGCTTCCTCTTTCTATCAGGCTGCGGGTCATTCTTTATTTTAGATGTTTTATCTTCGTCATGCATCCTCATTCCTCTTGTTCGACTAGGGGTTCGGACCTAATGCTGTGTTATCTTCTCCTTTAGCCTTCATTAACTGGAGCTTACTCCGATTGTAGCATCATTTCGACTAGGTTTCCTGCATTTAGAGGCTGTTCTAATTCTGCTGCACCCCTTTCCCTCTCATTCTTCCATCGATTACACGAGAATACTGTGTATTCGGCTGTATCGCTCCCCCCGCAGTAAGTACACTCGTCGCTGCCAGCTTTGTCAATTCTATGGAGGTATTCCATGAAACATTCGTGCCCGGACAGAACCTTCGTGAGGTAGTAACTAACCTCCCCGTGTTTCCTCTCTGCCCATTTTCTAACATCCGGTATAAGTTGTCTCGTTCAGTTACCTTTTTGGGACTCCTCCCATTGCGTTTGCCATACTCTCCAGAGGTTTTCTCTAGCGTCTGCCTTCTCTCTACCTTCATATAAATAATATCTCTCCCTTGCTAGTAGAGACAGCGGAGGAATTCCGGCTATCACGAGAACCACGTCGAATGAGACGATCCTGTAGGCACTACATATTCGGAGTGCGGTATAGCGTTACACTCTAGCCATCTTAATTCGGGTTCTTTCCACTCCCATCACATGTTTCCAAACTGGAGCTGCATACCGGAGGATGGAGTGTATCACACAACACAATACCCTCGTTTTACTGGCTCTTGGTCCCGTTATATTGCACATTATTCTAGCCAGCGCTGTCGCTGTCTTCTCTGCTTTCTCGGCCGATTTCATGACATGGAGACCGAAGGTGAGCTTTGGATCTAACCAGATACCGAGATATTTCAGTCCATTTCCAGGACGTACTTCCACTCTTCTTCTGGGGCTACTTCTAGTTTAGTTCCCTGTAACCACCCCTCTATTCTGCTATTTTTTTAAGTTAAAGCACAGGCCTTCTGGTTATTAAAAAAAATAGGCTGCCTCTTCTTATTTATTCACATCCTCCCATTTTGACGTCATTTCCGGTAAAATTCCATGACGCGGGCAAAATTTTCTTATATGAAAAGTGGCTCCCTGTAGGTCTGTGGTAGTACTTACTCACTCAGTTTTTCATGTATCTTATTCACAGGAAATCTATACAGCCGGCTCTCTACCTATTAATGGTATTTTGGTTGCTTCATCTTTGGCAATTCTTTGTTCCAGTTTTTGTTTATTAGAGTTCTGAAAATCCAATTTTTCAAGTAAAGGATAACAAAATAGTTCATGATGGTCAAACAAGGTGATCTTGATGGAAACTCAACTTATGCTTGTAAACTCGCAACCGGTTATTAAGAAACTTACGAAGAGAAGCTATATTTTCTCTTACCGTATATGTTGTTACTATATTCTACTGTAAATAGCCATGGTGAAGTTCATCATCGTGTACTTGCTGAACAAATAAAGAAGAAATGCTGTTTCTCTTCCTTTGTAAGAACTTCCATCGATATACCAACTTCTTGTGGATATAGTCGAGATTCAACATAAATATGCAGATTATTAATGCTCCACATCCGCATGTTTTGATGCGTATAAAAAGTGTCAGCGCCTTTGATTGTGCGGTAAAAATTTAAAACCCCGACCCTTTTTATACCGATAATAAGTCTGCAGTAAACTATACATTGATGAACGCCAATAACAAATTCTTCTGTGCGAACGGTTGGCCCGCCTGCATCTGTTTTATGAGTTACATGGCCATTTCGCGAAACGCACCAGCACAATTAGTAACACATGCATAACAATCCTTTCATATTATCGCTAAATATAGGAAGTACTCCTGGAAATCGTCTGAACGCAAACACTGGCTGTATTTGAAAATTCCATTAACTGACACACCAGTTCGAAAATAGGCCTCAATTATGAAGTTTTGTGCTCTGTGGTGAAAACTGTAATTAAAATGATTCAAAAGCTGATTTTAAGTTTAGAATAGAAAAAAACTTCAACAGAAGTGCTTGTCATATTTTGACAATGAAAAAAGATTAAAGTGATTATTAGCAGATTTCTTTTATGACCATCTTTGACTAAGATCAACATTTTTCAGATTTTTCATCCTAGTCACTTTAAAGGAAACATCTTGACTAGATTTGCACTATAGTATGTGGAAATTATTGGTCATAGAATTTTAATAATATTTGTGGTAGATGAAGTGCCGGATTTTCCAATAGGCAATGTAGGCAGCTGCCTGGAGCGGCCAATTTTTTAGGGCGGCATGCCGCCAAAAGATTTTAAAGAATAATGACAAAATATTAACACAGGTCTACAAAAAAAGTCCTGTATTTGCAATCAAACCCATCATTTCTACATATAACCCCCATAAACTCTTATAGAAGAGATTTTTTGAAAAATTTTATTTTTATTATTTTTTATGACCTTTGTATTTGTTTTTGGGGTCGCTGACCACGAATCTTAAGTCAAAAATAAATTTCGACTTAATGACAGGTGTCAATGAGCTGTCAAATTTCACCAAGATGTAAAAGTTGATAACACTGGCCTACAAAATAACAAAATTTTCTGTTCCAAGGACTAAACCTATAACTCCTTAAGTATTTTTGTGTGCTGAATCCGAATTTTCAATTAAAAAATTTTCTACCTCGTAGATTTCGAGTAATTCGCGGTTTTCATTGTCAAAACAGCATTTTGGCAATAAAAATCACGATTTACTTGAAATCTACGCGGTAGAAATTTTTTTAAATTGAAAATTCGGGTTCAGCACACAAAAATATATAAGAAATAATAGGTTTAGTCCTTGAAGCCGAGCTTTTTTGTGTGTAGATCTGTGCCTGTGCATAGATCTACACAAAAAAAAGTTCGGCTCCAAGGACTAAACCTATCATTCCTTAGCCAAAATGCTGTTTTGGCAATAAAAACCGCGAATTCATCGAAATCTACGCGGTAGAAAATTTTCTAAATTGAAAATTCGGATTTAGCACACAAAAATACTTCAGGAATGATAAGTTTAGTCCTTGGAGCAGAAAATGTTGTTATTTTGTAGGCCAATGTTATCAACTTTTACATCTTGATGAAATTTGACAGCTCATTGACACCTGTCATTAAGTCGAAATTTATTTTTGACTTCAGATTCGTGACCAGCGACCCAAAAAACAAATAAGAAGATCATAAAAAATTATTTAAAAAAAAATTCAAAAAATCTCCTCTATAGAGTTTATATGGGGGTTACATGGGGGTGTAGAGAAAAATTGACGAGGCAGAATTTTTTTTTGCCAAATTTGGTTCCAGCGCACCAAAATACTTAGGAAATGATAGGTTTGATCGCAAAGACAGGATATTTTTTTTGTAGACCTGTGTAATTATTATCCATTTTATGATTTATAATCAAAAATACACACATACACAGGCCCGATGAGAGGAGGGGGGGGGGGGGGGGTCGGGAGTGTTTCCCCTCGGACCCGGCGGTTTTTGAGGGGGCCCGGGTTTCGCCCGAAGTTGGAGGTTAGTATTTGCATTAGGTGAAACGAGAGAGGTATATCTGTAAATGATTAGTGCGATGCAAATAATAACGAGTTTCGAATGACTTGTATTGTTTATAATGAAATAAATATGAAATTGTTATGTAAAGGAATATTCTCGTTGTTGCTATTTAAAATCTCTATCGTGATAAATATTTAGTCCTAGGAAATATCACCTCCCGCTCTTTAAAATTTCGATGGAGATAAATATTTTATAATCTAATCTAATTTTGGCTGAGACAGATATTCAATTTTGAGGAATATCATCCTTCTGCTTTCTGAGATAAATATTCGATTTTAAGGAATGTTACCTTCCGCTCTTCAAAATTTCGACCAAGAGAAATATTCAATCCTAAGGAATAGTTCTTCCCGGTCTTCAAAATTTTGATAGAGATAAATAGTTTATTATTATGAGTGTCACCCCCCCCCCCCGCTCTTCGAAATTTATATTGAATATTGGTAGGTGGTGTATGTTACAACCTCGTGGGCCCCAATTTTTTCTCGACGGCCCTGCACTGACACCTTTAAATACCCACTTAGGTTTTGGTCTGAAAAGAGGCGTCAGATTCAAATCTGCCTACCGGCGGAAAATTCCAAAACCCGGCCCTGGGTAGATGTCATAGAGAAGTTTGAGCCGTTGGTTTCTACCATATACGTTAAAAATGAAGTTTCTGGTTTACCTTACTTATTTTCCTCTATTCACAATCTACCTCCTCCCACCCTTTCAATGGAATCATCTCAATCAGATGTCGTTACAATACATACGGGTCTTAACTTTCAAGTGAATATCTCAATTTTGTGTTATCAATCCCATTAATAATGGAGCGGAGGTGATGGGGTTTGAGAAATATTAGAAAGGAATCTAAGGCCTTGGTTTCTAGTATACAGGGTGTCCCAGATTTAAAGTGACATAGACCGATGAGAGATAGAGCACACTTTTCTGAGCTCAAAACACCCCCATACTTACCCTTGAAAGTGAATGGTTTTCGAGATACAGGGTGTTTTATGATTATTGACTGAAACTAAAATTCACCATATATTTGGAATGGGTAGACGTATTTGGATTAAAGTTGGTACACATATGGTGCACTCCTAGTCCAATTAATAGCATAATGTAGTTTGTAAAAATTCCAGGACAGGACTCAATTTTTATTATTTTGCATTTAAGGTCAATTACATCACCCTGTATATCAGTTTATTGTAAATGGCGGATAGCTATTGAAACGTCTATGGATTATTGTACAAAACACTGTCATAATATTCGATGGCACGTTTATGGTTACTTCCTAGCAAATTTTCGAAAATGGTGGTGAATGATATTTAAATTCTACAAAATACGCAAACAACCAGTTAACGTCGCTATTTTATTAATTTTACTTAAACACTTGTTTAATAATTATTTAATGTATTATTGTTACTTAAAAAGAAAAAGGAAAAACAGAAAAAAGGAAAAAATAAAGAAAAACAGTTTGCTTAATCATAATTTACAGCACAAATTTTAAAAAGACACTAATTATTTTATACACTGGTACAGATAATTAAAACTATAATAAATTTTCGAAATAAACAACACCAGCGTCAATACATTTTTGTGAACGTTTAAAAAGCGTTTTCACCGATTTATCGATCATAGCCGGATTGTGTCTAATATTGTCACATACATTAACATTTCTTGTTGTAATTGTTCACGGGTATTAATATTTTCACTGTACACCTGTGACTTTAGGTGGCCCCATAAAAAATAATTCATGGGGGTGAGATCAGGGGATCTCGGTGGCCAGTTAACTGCACCCCCTCTACCAATCGATCTGTTGGTGTAACGTTGATTAAGATGCTCCCTCACCGATACAGAAAAATGGGGTCCAGCACCATCGTGTTGAAATCACATACCTCTGACATTAATGTTTTCTAATAAATTTGGTAACACATCTATTAAGAAATTTAAATAAATTTCACCCGTAAGTCTCCCTTCAAAAATGTGTGGCCCTATTAGATGACTATTGTATATTCCACACCAGACATTTATATTGAATCTGTGTTGGGAATTTTTCTGAAGCGTAGCATGTGGATTTTCAGTTGCCCAACGATGTTGATTTCTGGTGTTGCTTATTCCATCACGCGTGAATTGAGCTTCGTCCGTGAACAGAATTCTAGAAACTGTTCGTCTGTGCGCAACTACCCACCTACAAAATGTTAAATGCGTAACGCTGTGTCTTCAAGTTGTTGAACTACTTGAACATGAAAAGGATATACATTTTCTTTTTTTAAAGTTCGCCATACTCTTGTTCTGGTAATTTCTAATGGATGACTCATTTTCCTAACGCTTACAGTTGGATTCATATGAACAATCTGCAATACTTCCTCTCGCTGTTGAAAATCTCCGGGAACATGTTCATGTTTTGCCTGTGAGGGAAATTGCCCATGTTCCTTACTAAATTGATACACCTCTGAAAATGTTGTACGATTTGGTGTACGACGATTTCTAAAACGTCTTTCATATTCTCTCTGTTCCGCTCTTCCATTTTCGTCGCAAAAACCATACACATAAATCATATCTGCATATCCTTCATTTGTAAATTGGAATGGCATCTTAAAATTATTATAGTAGATTTGTTAATATAAAACCTTATTTTAATGACTCAAACGACTTATTTGAATACTTAGACTTAATTTCTAAAGGTGACTTACATTACTATGTATTAAACAAATTTTAAGTGCAATTAGAATCAAATTTAAGTAACAATAATACATTAAATAATTATTTAACAAGTGTTTAAGTAAAATTAATAAAATAGCGGCGTTAACTGGTTGTTTGCGTATTTTGTAGAATTTAAATATCATTCACCACCATTTTCGAAAATTTGCTAGGAAGTAACCATAAACGTGCCATCGAATATTATGACAGTGTTTTGTACAATAATCCATAGACGTTTCAATAGTTATACGCCATTTACAAAAAACTGATATACAGGGTGATGTAATTGACCCTAAATGCAAAATAATAAAAATTGAGTCCTGTCCTGGAATTTTTACAAACTACATTATGCTATTAATTGGACTAGGAGTGCACTATATGTGTACCAACTTTAATCCAAATACGTCTACCCATTCCAAATATATGGTGAATTTTAGTTTCAGTCAAGAATCATAAAACACCCTGTATCTCGAAAACCATTCACTTTCAAGGGTAAGTATGGGGGTATTTTGAGCTCACAAAAGTGTGCTCTATCTCTCATCGGTCTATGTCACTTTAAATCTGGGACACCCTGTATAAACCAAGCCCCAAATTTCTGTACTCTTACCAGTTTGATTTATTAATTTTCCCCTATTTACTCCTATTTAATCCCCAACCCCTTTAACAATGGAGTAAGGGTGGTGGGGGGTTGAAAAATATTATTAAAAAATCTGAGACCTTGGCTTCTAGAACATTCACCGAATTTCAAGTTTATGTACTCTTACCTTGTTTTACTTATTTTTCCCTATTTACCTCTAATTACCCCCCACTCCTTCAACGCAATCATGTCAAAATATAATCCAGTTTCAGCTATCGTTATAATACATGCGTGTAGAAAATTTGAAGTGAAAATCTAAGTTTAATTTTATCAACTCTTGTAATAAGGGAGTGGAGGTGGTGGGGGGATGGAAAATATTATAAAGAAACCTTCGAAGAGGCCTTCGCTTCTAGTATATACATCAAATCCCAAATTTCTTTACTCTTACTAGCTTACTTTACTTATTTTCCCCTATCTACCCCTATTTAATCCCCAACCCTTCAACGGGATCATCTCAAAATACAATCTAGTTCCAGATGTCGTTATGATACATACGTGTACGAAATTTCAAGTGAATATCTGAATTTTATTTTATCAACCCCTTTAATAATGAAGTGGAGGGTGCTGGGGGATGGAAAATATCATAAAAAAATTTGAGGCCTTCTAGTACATATACATCAAATTTCAAGTTTCTGTACTCTTACCAATTCGTTTTAGTTATTTCCCCCGATTTACCCCTATTTACCCCCAACCCTTCACCGGATATGTTCAAAGAACAATCCAATTCCAGATCTCGGTACAATATATACGTGTACAAAATTTCAAGTCAAAACCGTTCCGGAGAAAACGTGCGGACAGAGAAAGTTATAGACCGACAGACAGACATACAGACAGACAGACAGAAATTATACTCCCAATACGTGGACGTGGAAGTAAAACTAGAAAACATGTTAGATATGAAAATAGGGAATAAACTAAACTTCTCAAATTATTAATATAATTTCAGGACATATTTCTTATTAATAGTTCTATGACGAAAATAAGTCAACAGTTACTCGTTTTCTGAAGTAAACTGCTACGCGAGTGCAACTCTCAACGCCGCGCCGTTATCTTATACATCAGTAGTTTGTTCACCCGGTAAAAGCATTTTAATGGACAGATAAAGTTATTCAATGGGTAGCACGGGTATTTCTAGGGTATCTGTTCGTGTATAGCGGAACAGAGGACGAACCGCATTGATTGGAGCGTCTCCCAGCCAGTCAAGCGAGAGAAATCAACTTTAAAACGGCACAGAAACGGCATCCCCTAGCGCATCCCTCAACATCTACCCCAAAATACACAGCATTGGGTGAACCTTCGATGATAACGGCTTTTAATTGCATTATAGGGACCTGTACAGCATATCTGAAACTTTTACAATTTCTCTACGTTGAAAATGAAAATATTAGCTGATATTGGTCTACTAATAAAAAAACGGCTTCTAATTCAATTTTCTCTTTCAATGTACAGAGTGATTCAAGTTCGAAGCCTCGGTCACTTTTCTGGAAAATATGTACTTTAAATTATGTAAGGTACTTGTAAATCTACGTAAGATTCTCTCATTTATTTTATGCTCTTTGAGTGGAAAGAAAGCACAGTACACTTGAAATTGTAACCTATTGACCTCATCGTACTAATTTCCACTAAAACATAAGCGCACACTGAGAACAAAGTCGGTAATTACATGGTATTATCGACTTCATCATTCTGGCATTATGAATTCCAAAATCAGACCTGCCAGTTTAACCTAAATTCTTAATGTATATTATGTAATATTTCAATACGTAATATTTGTTGTTACTCATACACGGGAAAATATTATACATTGCAACAACTTTAAACCATTCCAAAGAATAAAATTCAATAAAACAAAAAGTTTGAGATTTAAGAAATTAGTTGTAAAAGTGAGAATTGTATGGTACACAAACGAAAGTTCCAATTATAACAAGACTCAAGGGACATACAGAGTATCTCAAAATACTAGAACTGAAAAATCTAATGTTGCCCAACGTGCCTTTGATGACCATCATAGAATAGATATCGATAACTTAAGGTTAATTAAAAATGTAAATAATATAAATAGTGTCAAAGGGCCCATCCAAAATAGACCGCTTCTTTAACTGTCTCCCTGGGTTAGTTGAACCGTGACAGAGTTTATGTAAGGATGAGAGATTGTTGCATTTGTTCAATCACGACGATATTTTAGTACAAATATAGGCACAGTTTTAGTTTTTCTTTAGTTTTAATCATCTCCCGATGATGCCAACATGGTTGGCGGTACGAACGTCGCGTGCTGGTATTCGGCAATCGAACTACATCAGAAGCAGCGTCATGACAGAACTAAAACGTAACCAAAGCACACTTTTCAAAAAATACACTTTGTTTCATTAAATTTGAATTTGTCTTTCAAAAAATTATTCAAATGTTTAACGGCAATTTCCTCGAAAACGGTTGGAGTTATCAAGTTCTACCAAGTGCACCTTTTATACGTGGAAATGACGCTCTTATCAGATTTTCTAGTCAGAATTACCACAACGTTTCGTCCAAAAGACATATGAAAAAAAATCATCATCATATACAGGTCCTGCGGCGCCCTCCATGATCTAACATGATGTGATACATAAATTATTGTTTCTCAGAATAAAGAAAGTTCCTCTAGCAAATTTGGCGAAGACCAACCAAGAAGCTGTTGAGTTATTGCAAAAAAACGAAAAAATAATTTGAGGTTTGACACCCTGTATCTTTTTCCACAGCAACATTTTACTAGAGCATATTTGGTTATATCCTCATATTTTGGCCCAAAGAATCTACCTCTGCATTATGGCCTATTATTAATGGTCCACCCTGTATATGAATTTTAGAGATATTTCACCTGTATTTCTATTTTGAGGGAAAAACTATGCACTTTGGTGAAAAATATCAAGAGAGCAAAGTTGTGCAGCATAAAATTTCCTCCAGATTGTCTCTACATTTTTGTCCGAATTCCTCATAGTTTCTTCGCTAGAGGGCGCGAAAGAAATATATTTATATGTAGACTCTTGCGGCTTTATTAGATTTTCAGCCAAAATTATGCATTTTGGTGAAAAATATTAGGAGAGCATAAAATTTCCTACAAATTTTGTCTCTACATTTTCTTTACTTTTTTTTTATTCGAATTTCGCATAGTTTCGTCGCTGGAAGGCGTGAGAAAATAGATGATAATGACTTTAGACACAAAATTTATAGGGAATTTTTATGCTCTACAACTCTTCTGGTGTTTTTCACCAAAGTGCATAGCTTTTCCTCAGTATAGAGAGGAAGGCGGAAAAGCGCTAAAATTCATATATATGTATATATTTCTCAAAAACCACCCTCTTTTTAGCACTGCGGAGGGCTGAAAATCATCCACAACCCAGGTGCTTCACTTTTTACAGGTCTCACAACTGTAGGAAAAATTTCTTTTATTTTTCCTAATATGAAGGCACTATTACTCCTACAAGCTACAGGCCTGGTACCAAAACATTTTGATATCTTAAGCAACGGAGATATATAGAGTGACCCAACTAGAATAGACACACTACATACACTACATCTCAAGTTTCTGAACTCTTACTAGGTTGCTTTACTTGTTTATCCCTATTTACCTCCAACCCTATAACAAAATAAGCTTAAAATATAATCTAATTCTAGATTTTGCGATAATGCGTACGTGTACCAAATTTCAAGTCAATATATCTTAAACCATTACAGAGTATTTGTTCACACAAAAAAGTTACAGACAGGCAGGGAACTTCTTTTTCTCACAAATTTAAAATCTCGACGTGTCATATATTCTAAACCTATTTCAATAACAAAAATGTCTCTACAATTACTATACTTTGACTTCACAATAGTTTTAATTATTTCTTAAAAATGAAACTTTTAGTTCCCATAGAAAGTTTTTCCTGGTGTTTGCCAAATCCTATAAAGAATATGTTTCAATGCATGACAAATTATTACACGCCATTAATAATATTAACAGCATTATTAACTAATCAACTTCTAGGTTGTGCGATTATCATGTCATATAAAATAATTTCTTTATTATTTGTTGTTCTTGCCCACTATTAGCACTGGCCATAAATATAGCACATTGTTAAATAGGCTCGTACTGAACGAATAAGATTTCAAAGAAACTGTTTCAATTACGATAGTCATCGATAATTTCTTAACAATAGAGTCTGTCATTTTGTGGCTAGTACTAATGAGTAGGCAAGTAGTTACTATATTGTATCTTTGAGTAAGTTGTACCTTACATATATTGACTATAGACTTAGGCATATCATCACTGGATGATTTTTCTCTAGAAGTTATCTCTACCACAGTTAAATATTCGCTTTTGCTCACACGGACTCATACTTGTCTGTCTTTTAAATCTAAGATGACAGTCAACGTACACTGAAAAAAGTATACGTAAAATTACAGCCTCATTACATTAGAATTCATGAAATATTACTGTTAGAATAATATAGTCAATAATCTTTACAGAAAGAAACATTTAAATACACATGCTACATGGAAATATATACAGGGTGTAATTAGTTTCATGTCATAAAAAAGAACTGGTGGTAGGGAACGACGAGAAACAAAAAAAACTTATATAACATGGGGTCTAAAGCTCATAGTTTTGGAGAAAAAAAATAAACAAAAATTCGCAAATTTTCAATAAAAGTTTTTGAGAACTGCTGGAATATTGAAGTAGGTTTAGATCTAGATCTGATCTGAAGAAAACTGTACTCTAACTCTCCCTTGTGCAATATTTTAGTTACTGTCGGTGTTTCGTTATGTACACACGTCCAACCCGCCGTTCGTAGTTTTTGTTATTTTTGAATTTCACGTCACTGTGTATTTATAGTTAAGATTTATTTTATTGACTTACCGTTCAAGTTGTCAAATTCTTGATTACGTACAGACACAACTTACTTGTTCGTTCTTTTTGTATTCCTTTTTGGCTTTTGTACCAAGTTTTTATTTTATTTTTCTTTATTGACAACGTTAGTTGATAGTTTAGTGTTTAGTGTTGAGATTCTGAATCATTTAGGTAGGTAGTAAGCTTTTAACCTAGGGCACTCATTTATGTTACAAATGTTAATAAACCACATTTAAATTTTTTAAATTATAAACAATCCAATATTTGTTCCAAATTAAAAAACACACATGTAAAGAAGTGCTCTGTTTAAACCTCTATGGCCATTATTTGCTTGCAATTGTGCATGAAGAGAGAACGAATTATTTACCTCTTTATACTTGCCTCAGTTCAGTTGAGGCGGTACATCAAAGGCGGTCGATGATCCTTTGACACCGCGTGTGCCGGCTTGCACTTTTTTATGACAATTTAAAAGTTGTATAATTGGGAAGTACAAGTCCATCGACCAAGAAAAGCAGTGGGTCTCAATAGCTATCTACCATAATATTAAATATGTTAACCTAGATCAGTGTTTTTCAAAGGGGCGCGTTTAGATAAATTGGGCCCCTAGGCGCCGTGAGATTTGAGGGCCCCTCGATTAAAAAAAATATTAGATCTAAAGATTTGAAGGCAAGTATATTTTTACAAATACATATTATCATATTATTTTTTTCCGGCTTTATATGTTAGCAAACTTGTCAATTTGAACGTTTGATATCACAGTTTTGTGTTTCCTCTGATACAGTATACAGAAGAGACAAATTTTGAAGTCGCTGTTGCCCCGAAGTACTTCGTAGGTAGTTATTAATTCTTTTGAGCGCCGAAAAAGTGCATACATGAGGGATTACTGATCGGAATGGTCAATTAAATACACAAAAGGGTTTCAACATTAAAAAATGTCTCCTGCAATACACTAAGAATAAAGGACCACAGTTTTTGTATAGTAAGAATAGGTTTCAGTCGACTATTCTGAAACTTGGGAAAAATATTCTCCTGGACCCCCTGATTAAAATTCTCTCTGACCACCAGTCCGACCGAATTCGATTTTTTGATCTAGAGGCAACTGAAACTGTGAACATCTTCGAAGGTCTGCGTAAATGTTCCATAAAAATTCTGAAAATATTCATGTTCATTTCTTGAAGAAAAATAAGCATCTTTTGTCTCTTGGCATTTTTTTCCAAAGTGCTTCCTTATCCCGGAAAAAAATAACAAACAAACAAAAATATTTTTTGTAATTTTTTTACGGGAAAAGTAAGCACTTTGAAGAGACCAAGAGACAAAAGATGCTTATTTTTCTTCAAAGAACACGCTTACCGGTTTTCAGAATTTCTTAGACAAAAATAATTTCGACCAAGAGTTTCCCTAATATTTTATTTTTTTCTACTTCAGAAAGATCCCAAAATATTGAGGCACGTTCTTTAGGTAAAAATAATCAGCTTAAGCCCCTTCAATTTTTTCTTCAGTGCTTCCTTTTCCAGTAAAAAAAATTGCAAAAAATTATTTTTTTCTCTTTGTTATGTTTTTCCGGGAGAAGGAAGCATTTTGAAAAAAAAAAAACACCAAGAAACAAAAGATGTTTATCTTTCTCCAAAAAATGAGTATGAATATTTTCAGAATGTTTATGGAACATTTAAGTAGACCTTCGCAGATGTTCACAGTTTCAATCGTTTCTAAATCAAAAAATCGAATTCGGTCGAACATTTTCCCCAAGTTTCAGAACTATCGACTGAAACACATTTTTACTATAAAAAACTGCGGGGTCCTTTATACATTTCAGCAGGCGACTTAAGCCGGCATAGATAAAAAATTGATGCAATTTATCTGGAGAAAGCTCGGAATCTATGTCGCCTCTATAGGTTGATACTAATGCATTGATTATTGTAGTGCATTGATTATTAGCTTGTTTTGCATCGTCATACTCTTTTTCCAAATTCTCTTTATTTTCAGATTCTTTTTCTATTTGTTCATCATCGCCAGATTCACTAGAATCGTTTCCTAATGGTTCATCCTTTTCGCAGTCCTCATCACTGGTTTCAAAATCAAAATTTTCTCAGTTATTTTCTCAGGTTTTCTAGATTGTTCTGTCTCAGGTTCTTGAATTTTCGCATCATCATTATCAGCAGATTTATTTTCATTAATGTGAAATACACCGAAAAGCTGATTCGCCACCTGGCATGTGCCGACTGCCGAAACTTAAATAGTAACGTCTGAGGAATTGCCAAATTGGTCTATTAATTGATTGCATCTTTTTTTAATACACTGAAAAAAATATGTTCGAGAAATCAATGAATGAAAGTTTATTGAGAATTTATGAATCTGTTTATTGATATAATGTATATGGTCATTAAGACAATGTACACATTTATTGTTACTATATAAACGTACATTATATTAATAAACGGATTCATCACTTTTCAGTCGATGAACCGATTCATCAATATTACGAACATATTTTTTTCAGTGTGATGCAGTGAATATGCAATGAAGATTTAAAAAAATGAATATTCAAGAATATTCAAACACGATAAACACAAAGAATAAATTCCTATAGACTTCTACATTGAAATATGAAAAAAATTGAAATCGAAAAAATTGAAATCGAAATGTAAATAAACGACAAATGTTCGTGAACACATACTCACATGAACCATTCTTATTTTGTTATTTTTGTTGCAATTGAGATCTGATGAGGATGATATGGAAAAGGGAAGAAATGTATTTCATGATAGTTGTAATTATCATTATTGCTATCGGAAAAGCGAAAATAAATAACGACATAACAAAGAAATAAAATTTTTACATCGCTTTTCTACTTCAATAAATCGGGAAATGGGGGCCCCTGGAAAAGTGGGGCCCTAGGCGCGCGCCTAGTGCGCCTAGGCCTAAACGCGCCTCTGTAACAATTCTAGTCATTATCAGTGGTCATAGAACTACATTAAGAAGCCTGTAAAATTACACGAATACTTTTTTCAGTGTATTAAAGGAACGTGTAGTTGGGTTTGACATACATGTTTACTATGTACATTATTTCAATTATAAATGATTTTAAAAAATTGTGTTCGTATGGTTTTATTTTTCGAGATTCCTACTAGATAACAAATGAGTTCAATTTAGATAAAATTCCTGTTACCACCCATTTTTAATAAATACAACTACATTACATTGCAGATTGTCTAGGAAGACATTAATGACATTAGCAGAGCTGCAAAATACAACAATAATAGTTTTCCTTTCTCATTCCATATCTGTCCGGTCCCTGACCTGAGGGGCTTATTTTTCAAAGGATGAGTAACTTCTTCGCAGCATCACCGTTTATTGGATGCATGCAAATTTCCATGGCAACGTCCCCTCGCAGCGTTTCGCTATGTCTCTATTCCCCAAAACAAAAACGTTATGGATTTTTAAGCAAAATGCGCAAGTACCTACTTTCCTTAGTTTCTACTGATATTTCTTGGGGCTTTCCGTAAAAGATTTACAACATATACCTCATCCTATTAAATTTATCTCGTGAAGGTCTCACTTAAAATAGTGTTTTTAGACATATCGATTATAGTTTTTGGAGGTAAAGGGGACAATATAATATTTGAAATGAAAATAAACGAGCATCGTTAAAACATGACTTTTAACATTGAAACTGTATTAAACACACTAATAATAATTTCACTTCAGGAAAATCACTCTGCAAAAAAAATGTTCGCAATTAAAGTTTAAGACGAAATAATGTAGTACTTTCACTAACATTATCAAACAATGTACACAATTATGTAATAATTGATAAACGCAATTTTAGTACATCTATCCCAGATAGTTTGAAGGTTCTTACTAATGCTAAATTTAAAGGGAACATATATAAGTATTTTCTCAATGCATAATAAGGACGGACACTCTATACTTGATTTCATTCACGGTTTCTGCAATCAGCATATATTGTCTTAAATATCCTAAGGTTTATCTTATGTTTATTACTTCCACATCCACGTAGTGGATTGGAGAGATCTGGAACTGGATGGTCTTTTGAATATATCCGGTAAAGGGTTGGGTGGTAAATACGGGGAAATATGTAAAGCAAGCTGGTAACAGTACAGAAACTTGGATCTATGTACTACAAGCCAAAGCCTCAGATTTTTTTTACAATATTTTTCAACCCCCCCACCACCCCTAGTCCATTATTGAAGGAGTTGATACAATAAAATTGAGAAAATTGGTACACGTATGTATTATAACGACATCTGGAACTAGATTCGAGATGATTCTGTTGAGGGGGGTTAAATAGGGGTAAATAGGGGAAAATAAGTAAAGCAAGCTGGTAATAGTACAGAAACTTCAAATTCTGTGTATGTACTAGAAGCCAAGGTATCAGATTATTTATAATATTTTTCAACCCCCTCCATTATATGTAAAGCAAAGTGAAATTAGTTACCAACAAATATCTTGACGTATTAACATATTGGTTACTTCAAATTACATATTTTTGTTTTCCATAGCTAATTTGATAAATTGTGAATTTAATTTTAAGATAAATGTTTTGTTTTATAGGTATATCATTAAAAAACTTTTTATGGCCTTTCAAATAGTGTAAAAATTTTTAAGAGGAAGTAAAATTCAAATCTCCGAAATACGAATTTCAATTGTTTTTCTAAAACGGTTTTTGGAATACACGTGTGTGATTTTCTATAACTTTTATTTTTGAACTGTTAACGTAACTCCAAAACTAACAAAGTTAAAAGAGGTTCTAACGTTCCCGCGACCACCCTGTACGTGTATGCCTAATAAATAATTTAAAAATCTGCAAAGTTGATTTCTCCTTCGGCATCCCTCTCCTTCAGCATCCTTCCCCTTCCGTCTCTCTCTATTTACTATTAAACTGAGCACCACACGTTGAAAAGATGCCGGCCCTGTTGGTATGTAACTGATACAATTATAAACTGTTAAGGAAGGAACCTCATAACTTTTGGTGAAAATATACAGAGTTCTCACTCTAAGAACGTAGTTTAAGAAATCTCCGCTGATTTCTTAAACTACATAATATTTAGAACGTAATTAACAATATTGTCAGGGAAGGAAGCCTGATCTACTTTTAGCGAATCGAATGTATTTTTAATAGGACTATTACGACGCAAGAGTGAGTTGCAGTAGGCCGACTACGAATACCTATAGAAATAAACAATGTTTGTCATGTAACTAATCTCTTGCAAAAGTTATTTAATTGAGCGTATTCGAGCAAAATGTTAATCAAATAGGTATCCGTAGTCGGTCACGCCCGACTGCAACTTTAACTCGTTATAAACATGTCAACATGAAATTTATCATGATGATTCAGCTCTGTTAAATGTCTATTTTATGAAAGTGTCGATAAAATGCATGCGTTATTGTTTAAGTTCTCATCAATAATTGTTTAAAAATGGTCTAGTTTTTGTTTACAATTCAACAAATTAATCAAAACGGTTCGAACAAATCTAGTTTTCCTTGTAATTTAGGTATGAATATTTTTTTCCTTTATTATGATAAAGTGCAAACGAGAAAGATGGAAGGAGAAGTCACACAGAAAAGTCATTAAAATTATCAAAATTGATTTATGTTTTTCGTATATATTATTAAAATTAATTTACTAATTTACTAGACTAGGGAATACTAAAATAGAAATTGTCACCACTTTGTGATCAGCTGATCGAACACGTGGTTTCAACTGTATATTTTGAGGATTTTGTGACGTTTTAAAACTTAATTTTGGATTATTTAACATCCAAAATTATCCTTAATCAATTTCTGTGGCGAATTTTGTTTGTTAAGATGGAGAGAAGTTGATATTTTACGAATTTGTCTTATGATGTATAGGACAGGTGTATGGAAAAAAGGTGTATCAGTTTAAATCTCTATATACAAGGGTGGAGGAACCAACTGCGGGGCCCTGGGCTATTAGTGCTTTGGGGCCTGTACCTATATGATGCCCCTTAATTGATGCTTGATTAACTTCAAACTTTGGTGGTAAGAAAAGATCGATAAGTTGATTTTTTGAACTTAGTAATATGTGATACATGTCAGTAGCGTGCGATTTTAAGAGGGTTTGAAAAGTCGATTTTCCATAAAAAGTATTCTAAATCAGCATCTTTAGAAGCCCTTTGTACAAGATTAAATCGTAGTGGGTTCAAAGGCTTTTGAGATAGTGGCCGTCAGAGAAAAAAATTTTTGAACTAAAACTAATTTTTATCTGTAAAACGAATTCTCAAATCAAAAAAATGTATTCATTATTATTTTTTGTACAGAGTACTATATTGTACCAGTTTGACTTTACAACAAAATAATTATTTATTTAATAATACATATTTAATATTTGCAAGTGTCAATTTATTTATTGTTTTTTATTGTTTTTCTATTATACTTTTTATTTATTTTGCTGTAAAATCAATTTAGTCTAGTACAATGTAGTATCAGCTAATTACTGAACTAGACTATATTAATAATAGCGAGTCGCGAATCGCTGGCGCAGAGACTGTGGATTGCGATGCGGAAGCAGACAAGAGCAAAAAATATTACATATATTATTGTATTTATTATATATACTGTCAATGAGATCACCAGTACAGAGTATAGTCATAACCATACAGTATTTGGTTTTTAAGTCAGTTTTCAGCGTTCGGGGGCCCCTTCATCATCCGGGGCCCTGGGCTTAAGCCCCTATAACCCCCCCTTTAGTCCGCCCCTGTCTATATATTTAGCACACATGCTGATGTATTTCCGAATACTACACACACATACATATATTGCAATTACATGAATTTTAAAAGGGATGCATAATTATAAGAATAAAGGTATTTAAAATTCGAAGCTTACAAAATTGCCGTGTTCCAACTTCAACTATTCCTAGTTGAAAAATCGAGGTAATTTAATAAAAACTGGCGACATTTCCTATTGGCGCAAATCCGTAATTAATAACACAGCCAAAACTTGACATTTTATATGATAGAATGTCCACAAAAGTACTAATATAATCAGAAGTTCGATTAGTTTCCATTTAACATCTTGAGAATTTGAGTTTGATGTCCCTAAACACAATTTTGAACATTCATTTGTTTAAATAAAATCCTTCTGGAACTCGAATTGAATCCATAATGTTCTACTACACTTGTAATATTCACAAGATACAACAAAAAACTGTTGTCACAGAGATTTTAAGTTTTTCGCCAGTATTTAGTTGAAAAAAATAACTATGATGATCCAGCCAGTAATATCTTAAGGACTAATTTCATGGTCATAGAATAAATATTTGCTTAGTTAAAATGAGTTAAAAACGCATTTTTGCAAAAAAATTATGCTCCACAAAAAGGTACATAGTGTTTATTGCCCTAAGCTGTATGGTTTTCGAGATATTTCGGAAAAATATAAGAAAAACCATGTTCTTGATAGTTCATTTCTTAATAACTTTAATACACTGAACTGAACTTGTGGTAGGTACCTTGTGAAACATCTTGAAAATAATTGTTAATAAATTAAACACTGCTTTTAGATGAATCAATCAATATATTATAAATACTCTACATATGTTTCGGCTTATTAGGCCTTTATCAAGAGTATTACATAGTGAATACTGATAGTGAATACAGTATTCACTATGTAATACTCTTGATAAAGGCCTAATAAGCCGAAACATATGTAGACTATTTATAATATATTGATTGATTCATCTAAAAGCAGTGTTTAATTTATTAACAATTATTAATAACTTTGTTTACACCGACTGACGTCGGTTTTATCCTGCCTAAATTACTTAGCGGGCTCAACATATGATGTAATTGAACTAAACTGAAATGAATAGTATCAATGTGAATTAATTTTTACAGGTATCATCAATCAACAGGGTACTACGTAATTTAGCAGCTCAAAAAGAACAGTCCTCAACACCTCCTTCGTCAACCGGAAATGACAGCGTCTACGACAAGCTAAGGCTTTTAAATGGTAATCAAACCAGCTGGAGGCCAACACCGTGGTATTCTCCTGGAAATACGACTTTCCCTTTGCAACCACTAAGTCCGCCTCCTACTATTCTATCAGATGACATCAGTAATAAGAAAGGTAGGATTGTATTAATAGTCGATCCTGCGAATCTTAGTTTTTTAACTACTTTATTTTAGTCGAGGTGTAACAGTTTTCGTAATTATGTCTTTTGTATTATTAGAATATTCTTTGGTTTCCTCGTACTTCTATATCTATAAGTGAATAAATAGGCATTTCTCTCGAAATATGAAAAAATAGACAATAACAATAGAACCATTTATTACTTTATTTATAGCGTATTCTGAAAACGCGTGTCGTGTTTAGTTAATGTACAAACAATAACTCCATTATCTTATTTTAAAACTGTAAAAGATGATGTGCTGAAGGCTTCGTATGACGTCACTGCATGCTAGGATGCATTCGAAGACCTGCGGCAGCAAGCCAGTAGAAGCGTTATAAAACTTATTGATATATCAAACATAATCGACTTATGTTCACTAGGGTGGTCCAACATGACTTTCTATAGAGGATCTCGATCCCCCAATTTGTTTTCAAATCCGAAAAAAGTAAGTACGTATTTTTTTGTTTTTCAAAATTTTGATTTTAAATGGTGCCTATGGAGACCTAAAATATCCCATGCAAGTCGCATGGGAAGAAATCATTTTTTGGGATTTTTTTAATTATTGTTCGGGATAATATAGGTAAGATAGTTAAAACATAAAACGTTATGGGTCTGTTACAAAAAAAAACTGACTTTTCAAGCGTAATTTGAAAAAAGTTGAAAATAAATAATAATTAATTATTTAAATAATTGCAAAATGTTTGAAATTAAATTGATGTTACTTAAAAATGTTAAATTGCTGTCCGATCTCAGAAAACAGAATTTTAGACGAATTTTCGAGAGAATAAATTATTTAAACAAATGAAATTTGTTTAAATAAATTAAAATTGGGTAAAAGATGTTGATAAATATTCCATTAGACTAATAGTAAGAATGTTTGAAGAAAGAATAAGAATGAAACTGTTAAAAGGGTCAATTCCCTGAAGAATTTACATTTATTGACTTGAGGGTGGTTTTCGGGGCACCATGGAGGTGTGTCAGGACAAAAAACCGGTATGTATAATACATACAATTCTTAGTTGGATAGTCCTCTACAATATTAAATAAAGACTTTAGCACACATGAACCCTGAACAATTATTCAATTCCAAGAAGTGATTTTTCCCCAAGCAATTTACACGGAAAACTTCAGGTCTCTACACGCACTATTTAAAATCAAAATTTTGAAATACCAAAAAATACTTAGGTACTTTTGTCTACCCTGGTGTTGATTGGTATTACATAGTTGTGGCATCAGAATATTTATTTTCTTATCTAACGGGGTGAAATAATAAAAAAGTGCTTATTGTTCAGCTGTGTCTAATGCTCCTGTAGTCTGTTTGGAAGTATAGAAGAATACATATAAATTCGCACAAAAGTACAGCTCACTAGTATAATGTAATATATAATAGAAATAAATTAGTCATAAACTATGTTTTTTGCGGATTTGCATTTATAAAGAGCTCCTATTTTTTCATTTCCAAATAGACTGATGAGATCTAGACGCTTTTCCCTAGTCTATATGTTAAATACATAGGATAGGTAATCAAGTTGACCATCACCAAAATAGTTAGTAGACATATATCATTTTACAATACATTAGAAAATAAAGATAGTGTTACCATCAGTTTCGGGACATTTGAAGGTCCCGGGATTTCTCCCGTGGTCCCAATACCAATTTTTTTTCGGTAGTGTCCCAGGATGGTCCCGTTACCAAATAGGGATTGAAAACCCTATTTGTCAGCCGGCCATGCTCGACTGCATGAATTCAATTCAATTTACACATCTCAAATACTATTGTAGTACTAATAATAAGTTTACGCTATCTGTAGGACAAGAATATGCAAAATGCTGGACTATCTATAGATGCCTTTAAAATCATGAAAATCAGAAAATGTAAAAATAACATAAATTGTGACGAAAACCCGCTTTGTGGATTTATCGAACCGAATCGTTGCAAAAATGTAATCACAGTTTAACAGGCTATGGCTTAATTTAATTTAACAATTAATTTGTATAAGTACCTGAAATAAACAACTTCATTTAATTTACTGGTTTTTGCATTTATTATATAGCTTGATATGTTGTTCATTTGGTGGGGAAGAAATCACTTAATACCAATTTAGCAGTTTATTTAACACTATTACACGGCTTCGTCAATACAAGATAATATTATAAACAAGTGAACGGAATCAATACGTTGTTTCAAGTCCTAACCACAAATCCTCTCTTCTAACAATATTTCAATACTCCATGCGGAAAGGAGCGTCAACGATAAAATAAAGTGTCGTGAGAATGGAGAACAAAACTTAATCTCGATAAGTATAGAATTATATATTGATATCATAAACAATGACCGTTCATAATAATAAACAAGCTTGACAAACATTATAATCTCACAAAATAACACATATTGAAAAGAATGTTTGCTTACTACCTTTATATCAAACCGCTGCCTAAGGAATCCCTACTTCCACATCCAGATTTTCCATCCAATTGTTTTTAAAGGAAAACATCTTCACTATATTTGTACTCTAGTATGTGGAAATAATTGGTCCTAGAATTATTTTAATAATATTTGAGGCGAATGTCTTGAAAAAATTTGAAGCGTTGGTTTCTAGCACATAATCCAAAAATTAGGTTTCTGGACTCTTATTAGCTTGCACTACTTATTTTCTCCAATTTACAGCGACCCCCACCACCCATTCAACGGAATCATCTCAATCAGATGTCAATATATACATGTGCCAAATTTCAAGTGAATATGTCAATTTTTTTATCAACCCATTTCATAATGGAGTGGAGGTGGTGGAGGGTTGAAATGTATTATAAAGAAATACGAGGCCTTGGTATCAAATATATACACCAAATCTCAAGTTTCAGTACTTTCAGTAGCTCGCTTTACTCATTTTCCTCATTACTACTACTTACCCCCCACTCCTTCAACGGAATCATCTCAAAATATAATCTAGTTCCAAATGTTATAATGCATAATTGTACTTTTCAAGAGAATATCTCAATTTAATTTTATCAGCCCCTTTAATAATGGAGGGGTTGAAAATGCTATACAAAAATTTGGGACATTCGCCTCTAGTATATACACCAAATCCCAAGTTTCTTACCAGCTTGCTTTACCTATTTTCCCCTATTTACTCTTACTTATTTCCACCCCTTCAACGGAATCATCTTAAGATATAATCTAGTTCTAAATGTCGTTATATAACCTTGTATTTTAGTTAAACTCCGTCAACAGTCATATATATAATTCACAATAGAGCATAAGGCATCAGGGTGCAGGTTATCCTTGACAGCTTGGCTTAATATTTGCTAACACTTACCTTAGTAAATACTCACTAAAAGAATATTCCTGAAAAGATAAATGTAAGGTACTAAAAAGCTCAACAAAAGAAGATAGTTGGACGCCACTTTATTTTGCGTAAGGGAAATCAACTAATACAGATATTACTGATCACTTCAAGCTATAAACAGACCCGGTAAAATATGGAAACACTGACCTATCATAATTTGAATGAACGATAAATTATCGAAATCAAACAAAGAATAAAACAAAACAATTTATTAACCGTTCTAGGTTACATGAACCAGTGAAATACACTAGTCGTAAATGGTACAACAGAGATAGATAAACACAAAAGCATGTATCGCACGACCTGAGCTCAATGACCTTGAATACGAAAACTTATAACTAACTTAAATTACTAAAAACTGTAAAATAATTGGTAGGTTAACATGGATTAAAACGTTTAACTAAACAACATGAATCGATATTTCGAACAGTTACTTGCTATTACGCCTACTGAAGCCACTATTTATGCCTACCGGGACATGTAAATTGTCAACAAATCAAATCAACGCGACAAATGTCCACGAACAATATGAGAGCGGTCAAACTGTCCACCGATCTCACTCGCTCTAATTAGGCATTGGATAAAAGTCCATTACGAGACAGGTTCATTAACGGCACTAGAGCACACTGTCCCTCAAAACGCGTAGCCTTAGCCACTACAACATAGTACATAAAATAAATAACTTACAGTTCAATTTCTGAGCACATGAATGCTAATTGACGAATAGCACTCCGAAAGCTGAACGTACAAAACAGCCAACCAAAGCAGAGATACCGAAAACCGGGAAACCGCAAACAATCGTTAATCTCAACAAAGAAAACAATCCTGACTAACCAGGCAATTTGTTGCTATTAAATCCAGAGTCACTCTGTCATTTAATTTACTTGCTAATATGTTCACGTTACTGATGTACCATTATTGCAATCACAGATTAACATAAAACGTAGTTACGTTACTAGAACACGCAATCACCACCATAAAATAGCGTCAAATTTGCATCATTATTTTCGCAAAATCAAACAACAAACCGCGACCATTTTACTACACGGCCACAGCTCGAATTAATTACCACCTTAATTAATGAGGGAGGTTAAATTCACCTCTTCCCTCTACGTGGTGTCTCGGTTCGAGGCCAAAACTCAACAACTTGTTCGAAGCCGGTCACAGCTACTTGATCTTCACATATCAAGTACCACTCTGTACCATTACTACTTACCCCACGAATGACGTCATCAGTGTTTTGTACACTTGTTTGTGAACCAACCTATTTCGACTTTAAAAGTCAGTTCTACAAACACGTACGGTTTTAAATGTTTTAATTTCTTTCACTGTATAGGGCGTTCTTTAAAAACTGGTCCGTTACAGTTATAATACATACGTGTATGAAATTTCAAGTGAAAATCTCAATTTTACTTAATTAAGCCTTTTAATAAGGGAGTGGGGGTGGCGGGGGGTTGAAAAATATTATTAAAAAATCTGAGGCTTTGGCTTCTTGCAAATACCTGTACTCTTGCACACCCTACCCACACCCCTATTTAACCCCCAACCCTTCACCGGAATTAGCGTAAAATATAATCTAGTTCCAGATCTCGTCATGATACATATGTGTATCAAATTTCAAGTCAATGTCTTAAGCCATTACTGAGAAAACATGCGCACAAAAATCGACAGACAGACAGATTTTTTTTCCTCAAATTTCAAATCTCGGCAATTTATGACATTCTAAGCCTATTTCAACAAAAAAAAAATGAAATTTTTTTTTACGGCTACTAGACTTCCACTCCACTACGTGGATGGGGAAGTAAGAACATTGTACTCTTATTAAAAACGTAAATGACAATGTTATTATCTCGATCGTTGTTAAAAAATTACCCTTGAAAATCTATCTCCTAATAAAATTGATATAAAAATAATCTACGTAAAGAGGGTTCCTTAATTTTTGTTCCCTGATTTGTAAAGAATAGCCTGTGACGTCATTGTTGACATGTGATTGTCTCCGGAAGGGTATCGATTGGATCCCCTCGGGCTAAGTCTTAGTCGGTTCTGGATCCTCTTCTAATGTCGTTTGTTTGTTGACACTTTGATTCGGGCGTCAAAAGCGGCAACGCTCCACGTTTTCACAGCAGGGCGCCGCGATGCTTCTCGCACTTCCGATACATCTTACTTCACAGGCGTTTTTGCGGAACTCGAATACATAAATTTCAAATAGGCATCAACTAGTATTGAGTGTGATTTTATATATAGGGTAGTTCGCCTGTTTTGGTAATATATTAGGGATGCATTGAAATGGTGATTTATGTTGTTTTTTAAAATAAAGGAAACTTATTAATTGTGTCCTTTTTCGGCAATTATATAAAAATATATAATATTTTTTTTAAATTATATTAAAAAAATATTCAAAAAAGGCTTATGTTTAAAAAATGTAAAAAAATATATTTTTTTAATTCATATGTCTGGAAACCAAGAGCTTTGGGAGCGGTCAATTGAACAAAATAACTGTACAATAGTGTTATATGACCGTCTCCAAAGCTTTTGATTTCTAGATGTATGAATTTAAAAAATATGTTTTACTTTTTAGTAAATATATTTTGTTTAATATTTTTTTTATACAATTTTATTTATTATTTTTCCGTATTTGCTTATTTTACAGACAGATAAAACCCTTTCATTTGATATCCATGTCAAGGGAGTTATGAATAAAAAGTATTTTCGTATTTTACTCGTCAAATCCTTTCATTTAACACCCATGTCAAGGGGGTTGTGAGGAAAGGTAATCCGCCATCCTCAGGCGTTCGCCATATTGGCCTTAGAACGACGTCACATTGTTTCTAGTACTTTACTCGACAAACGTTTTATTTGACACCCATGTCAAGGGGGTTGTGAAGAAAAAGGTAATCCGCCATCTCGGGACGTCCACCATATTGGATTTAGAGCAATATTAGATAAACTATATCACATTGTCACCAGACTTATACATGTGTGCAAAATTTCAAATCTCTAGCTTCATTAAAACTAGTTGAAATTTAGATTGCAAGATTTGACCTAAACATACATACTAATAAATTAACATATATACAAAGCAAGTTAAATAAAAGCTTGTATCCAACACAGGCATAGAATATGGCTATTACTATGGTGATTTTAGATATAGAATGTGATTTATTACACACTAGTGAGAGAATATTCAAAAAGTCACTAGTGAGTGAATGTAAGAAATAAATTATAAAGCAAAACATTTAATTAAGGATTGACGCTCAAAAAGTGGAAAATGCATTTAATTAGGAACATTAAAGAATAATAATAAGGCAGAAAACACCTTTGATTAGGAACATTGGAAATATGGAAACTTCATTTATTTGCTTTTTTTCTAATTTCTCCTGGGACAAATTTTCCATTTTTCACAAGTAATGATTATTTTCCATTCCCTGTCCTTCCCAATTGAAACGATTTTTATAAGTATTAAAATTAATGAATAAAACTGTTGGATAAAATTTTGTATTGTACACGTGTGTAGTTGCACACTAGTACAATAAATAACTGTTAAAAAGCATAACCTCATAAAATTTATTGATTTACTTAAAAACTACCGTGAAATCTACAGCAATACACATACAATATTTATATGTATGCAACTACTTACTTAAAACTGCTGTCTAAGGAATCACTACTTCCACATCCAGAGTCTCTTTAAAGGAAAATGTCTTGACTATATTTGCACTCTAATATGTGGAAACAATTGGCCATTTAATAATATTTGAGGCGGATGTCGTAAAAAAATTTGAAGCGTATGTACTCTAAAAATGAAATTTCTGAACTCTTATTAACTTATTAGCTGGCTCTACTTATTTTTAATCGGATGTCATTACAAGATATACGTGACCAAATTTCAAGTGAATATCTCAATTTTATTTTACCAACCCCTTTAATAATGGACTGGTGGATGGGTTGAAGAAAATAAAAGAAAAATCTGAGACCTTGACTTCTAGTATATACAACAATTCCCAAGTTTCTGTACTCTTACCAGCTTGCTTGACTTATGTTCCCCTATTTACCCCAAATTAACCCCTAACCTTTCAACGTAATCATCTCAAAATATATTCTAATTACAGATGTCGTTATAATACATATATGTACCAAATCTCTAAAATCTCAGTTTTATTTTATCATCCCTTTTAATACTTAATAAAAGAACATTAGAAAAAATCTGTAGTATATACACCAAATTCGAAGCCTCTGTACTTTTACCAGCTTGCTTTACTTATTTTCCCCCATTTACTCCTACGAATTGTCTTACAGAGATGCTGCTCTGGAAAATTTTGTATATTATGTACATGAATTTAATTACTTTAAAGGTGAAAATGTTGACAAATTTAAGTAAATAAGATATAACGGGTTAAACACTTTCGGTCGTAGATCGCATATGGCAGAAAATAAATAAATAAGTAAATAAGAACCAAGACAAATTATGGAATTTGCGAAACCCTACAACTGCAGGCACTTTGATCTATTACACTCTGTATAATTTTTAAATGTGATTTCTATAGATTGCTTAAAATGTAAAGGAAATGTGCTTCATTCCACGTGACGTTCTAATTCAGATGTAATCGTAAACGTTGTCTTCTACTGATGTGACTATTACGCCAAAGAGAGAGTTAGAGGGTGTTTTTTTTTGTAGACAATATAAATAAATTTAAAAATATATAAATATTGAGATTCTCTCACGATTCGAAAACGAAATGCGTTTTCTTTTTCAATGTTTATTAATAATTCACTATCTGCTGTGCACAATAATTATATTATTTACATATACGGTGTGACCCATTTTGAATGGAAACACTCCTATAAAAAATGTGTGTATTATCTGATTTTAACGGGGCTTTTTTTTAAAGATAGGCCATCGAAAGGTCTACTTTATGACAATAATTTAGAGATATATTTAAATTTTCAAGACCTACTATGATTTTTTTTGTCAAAAATGGACAAATTTGATTAGCGATTTTTTTTTATAAAATCTATACCAGCGGGTTCAGAAACGTCTCAAATGGGTAAATCCAAAATTCCGCGACAGATTTATGACAGATATATGACAACATTAATGTAGGTAATATTTTATAATAACTTTTACATGATTTTTTCTAAAAGTCGAAGTAGCCCATGAAAAATAAATAATAGAAAGATAAATTAACTGGATAGTTTTAATAAATATTGTCTTTTTATTGAATAATGACAGATAATATTAGAGTGCCATGGAAAACAAATTTAAGAGTCAGACGTCAAATCTTTAAAATACGCATATACTCAGAGTATATTGTTATTGAAATTATAAAATTGATCAATAATATTATCAAGTACTAGTTTATTAGTTTGAAGTTAAAATTATGGGTACTCTAAATGTAGTAGAAAACATTTATCTTTGGAAGAGGTATGTGAGATATTTAATATTAGGCACCCGAATAGGCCCAACATCACTAAAAGTACCGTTTCTAAAATAAACAAAATGTTTAATGAGTTTGGCGCTGTAACAAGGCGTATTATAAGAACGGATAATGTACAAAGAAGACCCAGGTGCGAGCAGACCGTTTAAAATTATTTTAACAACAATCCAAACGCCACTGTAAGAGTAGCTAGCTTAGATTTAAATTTACCTAGAGAAAATATTCGCGGATCCTTAAAAAGAATAAGGTAAAACCATTCAAACCTAAGTTTTTACATACGTTGGAACCTGGTGATGAAATACAGATGGAATTTTGCTTGTGGGCTCAAGGAAAGTATCTAAACAGATATTTTTTTTAAACTACTTTATTCAGCGGTGAGGCAACTTCTACCACAAATGGGGTGGTATCGTCACAAAATTGTAGGTTCTTAGCTACAGAAAACCCAGAGTGGATCATTAACTGTAAAAGACAATATTCCCAAAAAGTTAATGTTTGGTGTGGACTACTCTATGAAATAATCATTGGTCCTTTCTTTTTTGAAGGTAATATGAATAGCATGCAGTTTTTATAGTTCCTAAGAAACGAATTTTGGAATATGCTACATGAACTTTCAATACAAGAAAGAGTAAATCTACACTTTCAATTAGATGGCAGCCCTGTCTATAATGCCAGAGTGGTTACCAGACGGCTTAATGCTAACTTTCCTAATCGATGGATAGGTCGAGGTAGCCCGTTAATTGAATGGCCACCCCGATCCCCGGACTTAACACCGATGGACTCCTTTTTATGGGGTTTAATAAAATCTAAAGTTTACAGGTCACGCCCGAATAATAGAGAAGATTTGTATGCAAGAATAGGACAAGCTTGTGCAGAAGTTACCCGGCAACAATTACAGAATGTGGTAAAGAATATTAAAAACGATTCGACGAAGTGCATCGAAATAAACGGCAGCCTTACAGAGGCTACAAAAATTTAAGATGAATTGTGTTATCGTGTTTTAGTTTATTTTGTTTATTAAAAAGTCAAATATAATTAAGTTTGTTTAAAAGACAATATTTATTAAAACTGCCCACTTAATTTATCTTTCTATTGTTGATTTTTCATGGGCTACTTCGATTTTTAGAAAAAATCATGTAAAAGTTATTATAAAATATTACCTACATTAATTTTGTCATAAATCTGTCATTATTTAATATTTTTTAACGAAATTTTGGATTTACCCATTTGAAATGTTTCTGAATCCAGTGCTAATCAAAGTTGTCTATTTTTGACATTCAAAAAAATCACAGGTCTTGAAAATTGAAATTTGTCTCTAAATTTTTGTCATAAAGTAGAGCTTTCGATGGCCTATCTTTTAAAAAATCCCCGTTAAAATCAGATAATAGACACAATTTTTTACAGGGGTGTTTCCATTCAAAATGGGTCACACTGTAGATAATAATCACCGACTCTTTAGTTGAAGTATTCTTTATGCATTCCTAATAGCGTGTCAGGAGTCTTACGATATAGTGCCAGTACAGTAGCAGTTCAATTGTCCGAAGAAGGGAGAGAAACGAGAAATAAAGATTCTTCAAAAATCGACAATTATCATAATTATTTTGCAATACTTTGCGTCACTCTGCAGAGATTGTAAATGTGTATTTGTAAGAGCTAAAATGTTCCAAACGTCGCGCGTCGTATTAATTTTGCGAAACTTTTATACAGACAATAGACAATTTTGATGTTATGTTACCTGCCACGTAAACGGCTGCAAAACACTATTACTAGCTATTAATAAAAGCTGTTCCATACTGTAGTTTCATTAAGGAACCGCGGAATTACCATTCGCGGTTCCTTTATATGTCGCTAAATTTAGATAAACTGGCAATAATTGTAATGTATAAATATAATACAGCTTATGTACATATTTTGTATTTTAGGACTGTCAAACACCCTGTAATCTTCGTAGAAATTTCAAACCACATTATCAAAAGTATTTTTTGCTTCCAAAAGATAGTTACTTAGACACAGGCAAACATTCGTTGACTTTTCAGTATTTAGCGAAATTTCAGATATTTGTCATTTCACAGCGCGTATGCCAGCTTATAAAGCATATAACCTTTGTCGAAAATCTATTTAAATATATTATAATTATTTACGTTATTGGCGTTTCAAACATTTAGGCATTTGTGGAATTTATTCACTCAAGGGAACTGATTATATTCCTTTCTGTCCAATTTACAGCGAGGCAGAATACCGCAAAATTCCGCAAATTTAATATCTGCCTTTGATTCAACTCTCTCTTCGACCTAGCCCGTTATCTCTTTCAAAATTCACTTTCGGAGCTATTTCCTCATTAATTCAATAATAATATTCATTTAGTATTTGGTACATCAAGCCCTTATAACATCTGTGTCAGTAATGGATTATAAGCCATATACTGAATTTTTCGTACTATTTCCATTACATAAACCGGTATTATACCTACCTATTGGAAAATTAAGCAATACCACTATTACTTAATAATTATTATTATAATTGTCACTTCCAACAAAAAAAAAGGAAATTTATGAATAATTCGAATTGGCATAATTGCCGCTTATAAAATAACGTAGAAAAAAACTTTCGTAAATGGTAATTTTGTTAGTTATATCACATCAACGATCAGTCTATTTTAGTGGATGACTAAGGTTAACTTGGGTAATAGGACACTCCAACAAATTTGGGAGGTACCATATAGGGATACTCAAAAAACAAGAAACGCGTATTTTTTTAATTTTTCTGAAATCGATAGTGTAGGTGTTTGTGAAATGCTCATTGTGTTGTGATTTGGAATATTCATGCTCCTCTATTTGTATTTTTACCTCTACCCCCGTTCTTCTTCTAAATCTTCTAAACTCCGAATGGAAGAAATCACCTATGAACTCAACAAGGAAAGATACATGCAGAAAGAATGTATGAACAAGGAAATACATAGAGACCATCCTAACAGAACTAGATTAAACCAAACCTTCATATATCTCAAAACATACAGAAGAAACAACACGTTGGCAAGAAAGTACACTTCGGTACAGCATTGGAACAGGAAACCAGAAGAACAGGGAAATGCAAAGCGAAGTTAAATACGACTAATATAAGAAATGGACCGCTGGCTCTTGGGCAAGCCGTCATCAAAGGACGTAATGGCCAGAGCTAAGAGAAACGCCGCACTAGAAATAAACAAAATTAAGAAAAGAACTGCTACATTATGGACCAAAGATCCTATAGGAACTATCCCTAGAAATCATCACCAAACCATGGATGGATATCATACCCCGGCTAAGGAGTGGAACACAGCAATACACATACCGCTTCCCAAAGTCAAATCGCCACAAAGCGTAGAGGATTAATGAAGAAAAACACTTTGCAATATAGGGTACAGATATTGAGCAAAGTTTCTTCTCAAACAAAGGGAAAAATACATCAGAAAACTACCACACTATCAAACGGCAAGCATTAAGGGCAGATGAACGGGTCATCATATGTACACCGTCAAACGAATCCTGGAAGAAAAATGGAGAGAAGTAACAGGACTACACATTGTTTCAATTGACCTACATAAGGCATTTCATATCATAAGTCACTAGACTATATAAAGTCAACACTACCTAATAAGCAGGATAATCGAATCATGCCTACACGAGAACACAGATATACAATGGTTTGGAGAGACGACGGATCTAAAATGAAGAACATAGGAGTGAAACAAGGATTCCGCTATCCCCCCGACTATTTGCCATAGTTCTAGATTAGGTGCTACAAAGCACAATAAAGGAAACTCAGAAATTCAATGAAACACCGCAACGGTAAGGTGCGATCATGATTGCATACGCCTATGATCTGTTTGTCATCGCCGAGGAAGGGCAAGACCTCGTGAAATTTCTAGAAAACCTAAAACTACATCTGAACACCTCTGGAATGAAAATAAACTTTAAGAAGAGCTCAATAATGGTTCAAGACTCACTGATTAAAATGAGAAGAATACAATATAGGCGACTATACCCTAAAAACCACGAACAGATTGAAATACCTAAGAACAGATCTGACGAATCAGGGGGAAAAAAATCAAAGCAGCCTACAGAGTCACTGAGGAAAATAAACCTACGATGACGTACGGAGTCCAAAACGTAGCAACGACAAAGGCGAATAGAAGAAGTCTGAGAAGAGTCGATAGCTAGTAAAAACAGGAAAACCACAAAAACGACAGAAAACTACAGCATTACTAGAGGGGAAAACAATAATTAAAGGTACAGAATGCAATGAAATACTGGGGACATGTCCAAAGACGAGACACAACACACCTACTAAAGAAAGCGCTAAAACTGAACAGCAGCAAACTGAAAATATGGAGGCCATGCTATACATAGATAACCAGAATCGAGAGGATTAAGCAAAAGGCGAAATACAATAAACACATATTAAGGATATACACACTGCCAGATTCAGAAACAGAAGAAACAGAAAACTCAGAAGAAGAACAGGTGAGAAGATGAGCACAGGCGGAAACTAAAAAGAAGCATGGAAATATAAAAGAAACATCTCACAAACACCTACACTTCCCATTGAAAAAAAAACATAAGGCAAAGAAACAAAGCTGGCTACAATTACAAGATTTGTATTATCTTTCATTGAAGAAAATAAACCACCATGGAGTCTGATATGCACGGCCATCATATTGCCTACGATGACATATAGGGTTAAAAACGTGGCAACAACAAAGGCGAGTAGAGGAAGTCTGAGAAGAGCTGAAAGGGACATCGTCCAATTAATTGCAAAATCAATGAAACCACAGAAACGACAGAAAACTTCAGTATTACTAGAGAAGAAAACAATCATTAAAAGAATGAAGTCGTTCGAAATGGGGACACGTCCAAAGACGGGACACAAACACCTACTAAATAAAGTGCTAAGACTGAATAGCAATAAACTAAAATAGGGAGGCCATTCTACACATGGATAACAACAATCGAGAGCAGCGCGAAGTAGGATACTGGAAGAGAATGAAAAAGCAAAAAAAAGATACAATAAAATAGGACGGATACACACGCTGCTAGACTCAGAGGCAGAAGAAGCAGATGGCTCAGTAGTAGAATATGACTCCATATCGCGACACAATGCGACAAAAAGTTCACAAACACCTACACTTCCTATCCTACATTCCTACACCATGCATCATGTGGCTCTCACTGCTGGCAGTAAGCTTGTCCATAACCGAACCCGGAGTAGACGTAGCCGGCCCGGCGGATTTTCCGGGAGTGGCAGTAATACCTACCGTACGCTGGCTAATGAATCAATCAATGTAGAGATACATTACATATTACAAATAATGACAATATGTCATTATTGACATAATGACAATATGTCATTATTGATTTTTCTCAAAAATATCACATAAAGGTTTACTGATAAGCAAATATTCTTCGATCATACGAGTTCGATGTAGTGGCCGTACTATTTATTTATAATTTGATTAGTTTCCAAAATATTCACTGGACATTAACCTTTGCTGACTTATTTTAAATTTAAACATAATACTTATAACAATACTAAAATTCACATGTTATTAACAAAATAACTCATTATAAGTGGAACTAGTCACATCATTATTGCTTAAATGCCTCAAACAACATAAAAACGGCCGACAGAAATGTTCCACGTTTATTTTATGTTAGATAAATATCTTGAGATCAACGGGTACATGTTCTGACAAAAGGGGATCCAGCTCCCACGTTTAGGCAGGATTCCGTGGCCTTATAGTCGCTCTTTGTGTAGTGACTACTTGTGTTTAGTTGTATATCTCAAGGGCCTTGTTGTGTATAGTTGAAATGTCTATTTCATCTCGATCTGGCAAAACACCTTATTATATTATTTACTGCAGATAACTCGACGGGAAGCCATCGTTGAAAAGTTTGAAGCCAATTTGTAAGTGGATTATAGTTGAGATGCAACAAAGGTATCATCTCAGTATATCAGCAAGACCCGATTCCCTTCAATTCTATTTCTAAAGAAAAATATTTATGATTTTCAGAACATATATTTTTTATTTTTAACACTAAATAATTAGAGTACTAATTATAACTTATTTTTTAAAGCGTCAGTGCAATGAAATTTCTAAATCATTCGTTATTTATTATCATTGACAGATTTTTCAACTTATTGCTGTCCATAGAATTATTTTGTTATTGGTTCTAAAAGTGCAATGATGAATCATTAAAAATTTGAACATTTTTAATGTACAGTTCCTGAGTTTCTCCATATTTTTGGGAAATATATTTAAAAGTAAATATAAATTTTATAAAGTATTTATATAAATGTTGAACATTCAGTAGATTACGGCTTTTTCAATATTATGTAGGTAAAATACTTTATTTTTTATTTATATCCCACTTTAAATACATTTTAAGAAGGAAGAGGTTTTCATTTTGACACATACGTATGTTTTTTCTATTCGAAAATAAGCGACAATATGGGAAATGCGCGATGGATAAAACTGTGTTAAAATTGTGAATTAGATATTTTCGTAGTAGTTAACTTAGATTTACCGACTTACATGAAATTCGGTACATGGCGATATCTCTTTTATTTTGTTCGAGAAGATGTGAAAATGTGGCGTATGCACTGTAAGTAAAAAACCGTTGCCTAAGGAATCACTACTTCCTCATCCAGATTTTCTATCCAAGTCTCTTTAAAGGAAAACATCTTGACAATAAATGCACTCTAGTATGTGGAAATATTTGATCACAGAATTTTAATAATTGAAACTTAAAAGATTTTAAGCCTCTAATTAATAATATCTTAAGAACATTTCTGATTAATTATATCTGAAAATGTATTAAAAAGTGAAACAAACAAACTATAAATAACTATTTATTAAATGAGCCTGAGACTTTAGGGGTGAGTGAATAGCAAAACACTTTCGTTAAATATACAAGAACAATATAGCATAAACAATAAATACATATACAAAAAATTATTATATGGAAATGCAAAGTATATATTCAAACATTCGCATCTGGCCAGTTCCGCGTAAAAGAAGTGTTTTACTATTATAGAAACAACAGTTAAATTATAAAAAAATTTACAACACTAACAAAATCTATAAACTAGTTACAAAATAAAATCGACAGGTTAATATTCAATGTGTTAGTTATCAAACTAACATAGATTTTCGGACACCATAAACGAGAGTTACTTGAGGTCACGCCGAAGTGTAAATTCGACACTCGCGACGATTTCACTAATTAGTTTTTTGGGGAAACCATCGATGAAGACTAAATGTTTATAACAGGATGCAATGTCCGGAAATTATAATTCTGTTTACCGAACATCCAGGGACTACAGGATCATAACTAACTAAATACGTTAGCAAACGTTGCTTATGGCGTCGTCTATTTAAAATGCAGACAACGAAGTATAAAGTTGATAAATATACTTACGGTTTGATGCTTCTGTAACAGGGTACTACACTACTTCACTTTACAATTTATGATACATTGATAACATTAATTCTAGGTATCAATTTACCAAAGCAGGTAGACTGAACGACCAATATTATAAACTTTTTGCCGGGTAATAATGTATTTTGACGCGACGCTACTCCCAATGCCTTTTTGGCGGGATGGATTGTTTTTTGATTGGTTGTTTATAAAGTGACAGTTGATCTACCGCACAATGAATCTATTTCTAGCATACTAGCAGGGTAGGCTTAAGGTAATTTTAGAACAAAATATTAAACAAAAGCAGTATTTTAGGTAAATTACTCTTATTATCGAGTGGACAAAAAGTGTCCCGTTACATAATACTTGAAGCATAAAAAATATTGAGGCGTTGGTTCTTAGCATATACACCAAAAATTAAGTTTCTGAAGTCTACTCATTTTTCTACTACTCACCCACCCCTTTATAGGAATCATCTCAGTTAGATATCATTATAATGCATACGTATACCAAATTTCAAGTGAATATTTCTATTTTATTTTATCCTCCATTATTAATAATGGAGTGAAGGTGGTGAGGGGGGGCGTTTGAAAAATAAAGAAATCTGAGACCCTGGCTCCTAGTATATACACCAAATCTCAAGTTTCTGTACTCTTACCAGCTTGCTTTGCTCATTTTCCCCTATTTACCTCTGCTTACCGCCCACCCCTTCAACGGAATCATCTCAAAATATAATCTAGTTCCAACTGTCATTATAATACATATACGTGTACCGAATTTCAAGTGAATATCTCAATTTTATTTTATCAGCCCCTTTAATAATGGTGTGGGGGTGACGGAGGAGTTGAAAAATGTTTTAAAAAAATATGAGGCTTTGGCTTCTAGTATTTACACCAAATCCAAGTTTCTGTACTCTCACCAGCTTGCTTTATTTATTTTCCCCTATTTGCCCCTACTTACCCCGATCTCTTCACCGGAATAATCACAAAATATAATCTAATATTACAAAGTATACTTCCAGTCCACTACGTGGATATGGAAGTAATTATATTAAAAACCGCTGCCTATGGAATCACTACTGCCACATCCAGATTTGCCGTCCAAGTCTCTTTAAACGAAAATGTCATGACCATATTTACAAATGTTTTTTGAGAACATTTGTTCTCATACGCATACTGAAACACAATTTTATTTTGCTACTTCCTTTAATGATGGAGTGGGGATGTTGAGGGTGGCAGATGTTCTACTATCTCAATCACAAGTTTCTGGATTCTTACCAGCTTGCTTTACTTATTTACCTTTATTTACCACCCAACTCTTCAACGGAATAAGTCCATGTATAATCTAGTTCCTGATCTCGTAATAATTCATAGAGGTACCAAATTTTAAGTCAATGTTTTAATTTTATTTCGTTATCCCCTATAATAATGAAGTGGGGGTCAAATGTCATAAAAAAATGTGGCTCCATGGCCCCCAAGTTTCTGGACTCTTACTAGCTTGTTTTACTTATTTTCCTCTATTTACCCCTAATCAACGGAATCATTTCAAAATATAATTTAATTTCAGATGTCGATAAGATACATACATGTAGTAACTTTCATGTGAATATCTCAATGTTAGTTTAATAAAGTGGGGATTGTAGTGGGGGTAGCAGATATCATAGAAAAAATTGAGACCTTGTAGGTTCTAGTATATACACAAATCCTAAGTTTCTGGACTCTGACTAGCTAGTTCACTTATTTTCTCTTATTATCTATTCCTATTCCTATTTGTTACGCTCAAATTTAAAATCTCGACTTTTCATGACATCCCAAACCCATTTCAACAAACAGAACAAAAATTGAAATCTTTTTTACAATTGTGGATGTGGAAGTAATGGTAAATTGGTATTTCCGAACTGGTTAATATTGAAACCCATGTCAAAAATTTTAAATTCAAAATGGTCCCGTTTTCCTTTTAATCTTATTAACCAATATCGACTTTATGGTACATGTAAAAATGAATATATAACAATATTTTTAACCGGCCTCAATATAGATATTAGGTAATAAACAAGATAACCATTCTCTTCGCCGATTTACATATAATTGTTGCACATTCGATAGAATACTCATCGTAGCTAAATAAACAAGTGACGGCCTTATCTAACTGCTGGATGGATGAAAACCGCCAAAACTGAGTCCATAATCTTAGCGCATTTGTGACAAATTTATGGCTTTTAAGTTGAAATACGATTTATGAATAGGGACTATTTACAAATAAACAATATTATGTAATATAAATATATAAATTTAAAGAATTTAAATAATTAATAACTTTTTTATTTATTGATCGATTTTGTTCAAAGACAATGGGGTTATCATGGTTACAAGAAACGTGACGGACGGATGGACCCACAGGCAGACAAACGGATATTTTGAAAGTTATTCAGAATTCGATTACAAACACAAAATATGATTTTTTTTTCTCTGCAAGCGATATTACCCACTTTATAATTGTACCGATAGAATGCAATATACTCTTCGTTTTGTATTTGCGAAGAGTATAATAAAAATCAATTAACCAAACAAGTGAGATTCTTTTTCACAAATGTTGGTAATCGTTTTTTTAAAGGCGGTTCTTTTTTTCAAAATTCTTTAGTCTGACAATTGGCCAAATGCTTGTTATTAGTTTAATACGCTACTCTCTTGAGATACATTAATTTTATCAAAAAGTTTACTTTCTATTTTTAGTCATCGATTTTTTCCAAAAAACTATATAACCCAGGGAAGATGACTTTTCTGTGACAATTCCATTTCTGTAAAATACTGACACTGTAGATCACATTTAAAGTATTTTCCAGTGACAGCGTCTTCACACTAAGGCAATATTTATAATGCTACTGTTATTCATAAAAAGTTGTTAATTACCAAGGCTCGGAAATTTTATCTCGGCGCCATAGACGGCTCTCATATAGACAGAATATTAGATTGAAAACGCTCTGAAACAATCAGGAAAACGACGAAGTGGTGAAATGTTCCTTATTGCCAGCTACAATGTATTTTTGGTAAATTTAACCTAAAAACGGTAATGGTTGTTACAAAAACATATCTAGCAAATAAAATGACAATTTTCAATCATATGCTTTCGTGTTTTATTTAATATGTGTGGCGTGTTTATTTTGTTTTTTTCCATAATAATTAAATATAAAACCCAAATTAACTGCTGGCAACATAAAACATTTGTCTCAATAAAATAAACCATTTTCATATAATATTAAATCAAAATCATACATAACAAAGAAAGTTAAGGATTAATAGCATAAAACTGCCATGTACCGTGATAAAGTGAATTTTATTTAATTTTAAAATGTTATGGCATTCGACCCTGGCCAAGTGTCAACATTAGATTCCATTGCCGTAGTTTTATATGTCTTTTACTAATGCGGTTTTATAATCTCCTTTAATTAGACGACACCGTCGAATTGTGAAGCATTGCTCTGACAAAATCCCATTTTACCTAAGTATACTGTGGCAATTCTTGGCATTTACATCAACATTTGATATATGGAAAGGGTAGACCATACGAGATCGTAGTTTCGTAGTTTCATAGTGTAAATCTAGCCATATGTATGTACACATGTATCTACAAACCTAGATTGAAATTATACAGAGTCGACAGTAGACAAAAATGTCTAGTGCTTCAGGCTGCAGTATATGAGTGCTAGTGGCTCTACTGATACTGACAGTCAACGTAATTTTAATTTAGATTTAGTGAAAGTGATAGTGGGATGTAACATATCGTGGTCGAAACTAGATAATGTTAGCTCATTGTTACATCCCCCAATACCTCCTCTTCGAGTGAGTCTTTTTATAATAAGAAACCCTACTACCCTGTATTCAATAGGATTTTAAATGTTCGAATAGGAGTAAATTCTTAATAACTGTTTTAGACGCAGACCTATCTTGGAAATCACAAATAGATATAGTATCTAGTAAATTACCAAGGTTATTTTGCAGTTTTACAAAAAAAAATGTATTCCATCTTAAAGATTTACTAAGTACGTACTATTTACTTACATATTCATACATAAGCTTTAGTTTATTGTGTTGGGGTACGGCCACTGTAAGGGACAAGTTTTTATTTGTTAAAAGAAACTGATCGTTAATATTCAACTTAATACAAGGAGAAAACCGTACACAGAGTTTTAGTCAAATAAATTACTTATAACACCATCAATGTATACTTATAAATGTTTATGCTTCGAAAAAAAATGCACACCTCTTTGATAAAATATCATCTCACCACAATTACATAATAAGAAGCAGGAACCTCTTGATAGCATCACACAATTCTGCATTATTCGAGAAATCGCCTTTCTACTGGTTTATTTAATTTCATAATTCTTTCTCGTCTCAATTGGTGGATTTGGTGCATGTCCACTACGGAGCAACGATCCTCGCACCGACCTACGCACCGTACCAAAATTTATATCGGCTGTATTATCAAATGATGGTGGCCACTACGGCGCACTCTCTAGCGCACCGCCAGTGCTATGCTATGTTTGGTGCATCGCACAGTGGGGCAAAAAACTACATTTGTGGACAAAAATCGCCTGCCAGCTCAAATTTTGACCGAATTTAATATTTTTTTGTTTTCAAAATGCTCGTGAGGAATGTAAGCTTCAGCGCCCGACCGCTACAATTTTGAAATAAATAAAGAATAACCCAAAATAGTAGACAATTTTTGTATAATATTTTTACCTAGATCAAAATAAAAAATTTTATGTAAGGGAATCTCCAGGTAGAAAATAGAGAAAAATACTTTTGCGAACATACATTCATTCAGTCAATGTCAAACATTAATGTCAAAAAATTCGAATATGTATTACATAACCTAAAAAAATGTTAATAAATCAATTTTATTGGCTAACATCGCATGTCAGCTTTATATTTAGCAATTTTTTAAAAATGTTCAGGATAAATGCATTTTCAATGGACATCTGTTACAAATCTGTAAAACATAACCTAAAAACTTCAAAATAATAATAGAACATTTTTCTAAAAAAAATTATCTATACCAAATGAGCCTATTATAGCAAAACATGCTCTATTACAAGGTAGCATATGAAGGAAAATACTTTTGCGTAACAAAATATATGCAAATCTGACTTAAGTACATCTTACCTCTTATAGAGGGGGGGGGGTGCTAATCATGGACATGTAAATCGTGCAAATTTCCCCACTTGAACGATGAAAATTCGGAAAAATGTCCCGATTTCTAGAAAATTCGCTCGTTTAAGCACATTTAGGAAAATGGTAAAATTGGCCAATTTTATCAATTTCCGAATTCGGATGAAGGAAATTTGCTCTTTTAAGCCCATTTTCTCATTCCGAGTGGGGAAATTTGCCAATTTACATGTCCATTATTCCATTCTAGAACATTTTTTGCTATAAAAGGCTCATTTAATATAGATAAGTACAATTTCTTTTTAATGTTCTGCTATTATTTTAGATTTTTTAGGTTATTTTTTACTTATTATCAAATTTGTGGCAGATGTTCATTGAAAACGCATTCATCCTGTACATTTAAAAAAAAATCGGTAAAAGTGTTTACACAGAACTTCCCTCTTTATTTGGGCATGGCGGTCACTCTAAAAAAATAATAATTACGAAATGACATTGAAAATAATAATCGGAATATAGTTATCACTATTATTACAAAGAAAACCTGATAAGTTTTGGTCAAAAAAATATACAGAGTGCTCATCCAACAGCAAAAGTTCAATACTAAATAATAGGTGCCGAATATGGAAGGCTTGCGCAAATACTCTTACAAATGTCCACCATGACTGAATTATTTCTTGGGATGACCACCCTGTACATTTCTCAATAAAAGTATAATAGTATATGCCAAATATTATTGCCATCTGTCATATTTTCAATTCCACATTCACGTAGTGGAGTGGAAGTATAGTGGTGGTTAAAGAATTTACTTTTTTTTTGAAATTTTTCAAAATTGTTGGTAAAAAAATTTTCAAAATTGTTTTTTTCTGAAATAGGTTTAGAATATCATGAAACGTGGAAATTTTAAATTTGAGCAAAAAGGAAAATTTCCTTCTATTCTATAGTAGTGGTAATTTTTTTCTTTTTTTTTGAAATAGGTTTAGAATGCGATGAAACGTGAACATTTTAAATTTGGGCAAAGAAAAAATACTTTTCCATCCATTTTAGTAGCAAAAATTTTTTCAAAAATGGTGACAAAAATTTAAAAAAATTTTTATTCTGAAATAGGTTTAGAATGTCGTGAAACGTGAAAATTTTAATTTTGAGCAAAAGAAATTTTTTCCATCTATTCTAGTGGTAATTTTTTTTTTCCAAAATGGTAAAAAAATGTTGCAATTTTTTTTCCGAAATAGGTTTGGAATGTCATGAAACGTGGAAATTTTAAAATTGAGCAAAAAAAAAATTTTATCTATTCTATAGTAAGTAGTGATAAATACTTAGACTAAAAATGTTTTCAAAAAAATGTTTAAACATTACAATTTTTTTAAAATTTGTTTGAATAGGTTTAGAATGCCATGCAAACGTCGAAATTTTAAATTTGAACAAAGAAAAAAAAAGGTTCCATCCATTTTAGTGGTAAAATTTTTTCGAAAATGGTAAGAGAAATTTTCATTTTTTTTTTAATAGGTTAAAACGCTATGAAACTGGAAATTTTAAATTTGAACAAAGAAAAAAATCCATCTGTATTAGTGGTAAGAAATTTTTCAAAAATGTTGGTAAAAAAAAATTGAAAAAAAATTGTTCTTGAAATAAGTTTAGAATGCCATGAAACGTGGAAATTTTAAATTTGAACGAAGAAAAAAAAATTTCATCTATTTTAGTGGTAAACAATTTTTCAAAAATGTTGGTGAAAAAAATTTTCAATTTTTTTTTCTGAAATAGGTTTAGCGTGTCATGAAACGTGGAAATTTTAAATTTGAGCAAAAAAAATGTTTTTCATTATTTATTCCCTTTAGACAGTCCACCCTGTATATTTTCCAGTGAAAGTTTAACCATTTCTTCGCTGACAGTAGGGTCAACTACCTACCAAATTTGACTGCTCTCCGTCAAGTAGTTTTTTTAGTTAATATACCAACAGACAGACAGACAGACTGACGGAATTGAAAAACCTATATTTTCGTGATCTACGTGATCTGAAGCGTCAAAATCCCAAAAAATCTCGGAGGGTGGTGATTTTTTCTCGAATACAATACTTCCTATGCGAGGGAAGTGAAAAGACATTTGGTTAAACATAAAGCTGATAGGCGATATAATTGATTTATTAAATTTTTTTAGATTATGTAACACATATTCGAACGTATTATTGTTCGAAAAATATTTTTCTCTATTTTCTGTCTTGAGATTCCTTTACATAACATTTTTTGCAATAATGGAATCATTTGATTTAGATAAAATTATTTTATAAAAATTGTCTAATATTATTTTTGATTTTTTGGGTTGTGTTTTATTTATTTCAAAATTGTAGCTGTCGGGCGTTGAAGCTACATTCCTCACGAGCATTTGAAAAAAATTATATTAAATTTGGTCAAAATTTGAGCTGGCAGGCGATTTTTGTACACAAATGTAGATTTTTGCCCCACTGTGCGTCGGTGCGAGGGTCCGTGCTCCGTAGTGGACATGCACTTATACTCTTCCATATGTAATTTGTGTACGTAATATGTATGTATGTGTATTATTGTGTATGTATTTGTTTACAACTTTATTTATTTATTTCCTTTATCTTTATAAGTTACTTTATTTAACAATGGCAAACATACAATGTAAAATGTAACTTATCCTACAACATGTAAAATGATCTAATAGGAGGGAGTGATAATATAAGCATATACCTAAAAATATATCAACAGATCTTGTACCTAGTTAATAATAAATAAATGAATAAATACATTGAATTCTGTAATTATAAACTAATGTCATTTCGAGGTGTATAAATATCATATTAATATATAAAACAATTAATCAGGATACCCACTAAATATGTTATTTCGTCAAATTATCGAATTAATATTTTGAATTTAATTATTATTGCCGAGGGATATTATGTTCAGCCGCTTAATTCGTAAAATCATTACCTATTTATTTTATTGCAGTAAATGTTTAGATATCTTGAAAACTCGATGATAAACTTCCGTAAAAAACATCAAACAAAATTAGCAAGACAGATCTATAGGGGTAAATTGGTTGTTAGTGTATAGGAGGGTCCTAGTTCGTTGGTAAATTACAACTGTTTACCGCAATCTGTGCCCCGTTCATATCAAAAGCTAGAGAGAGCTTTGTGGTAATCCGAATCCTGCCCGGGGGAACACTTTGTTACAGTATCAAATCTAGCTGCAAGTGACACATTTGTTAAAAATGCAAACAGAACGGTGCCTCGGGACATTCACTAATTGAAAATTTAACATTGGTAGCGTTTTAACGTTTAACCAATTTGCAGCGATTTAATTTTGACACGGCCACAAACGGCTCTAATGAAATTATTACGCATTAATTAAAATTTCATTCAATTTGTTCAGTTAAAGAGAGTTATGCTTTGTGTGGATGCTATTTTCCGGCTGATTATTGTTCACATTTAATTTCCAGTTATTTTTTTTAATTGCCTCTGTGCACTTTTTACTTTGTGCTTATGAATATTTCAGCGTTTCCAGCGTTTCTGGATGAAATGCCACGATAATTTGATATTTTCATTGGTTGCTGGGCGTGCTGTTATGCTACATTAAGTTTTCATAATTTATTCAAAAGGTAGAATACAAAATTCGTGCCCATTTATTATACTCTCGGCAACTAGGAAAACGAAGAGTATATTACGTTTGATAGGCATATTTCTAAAGCTGCAAATATCTTTACTTAGTGAACACACAATTTTAATCATTGTAATTTTCATCGAATTCCGAATATATTTCAAAAAGTCCATCTTTCGCGAACAAGAACAATAACGATTACTTAGGGGCCGAAAGTTCGATGGTGTCGAAAGACTGTAAGCGAATGTTAGCTGGAGAAAGAATCCTATTGTCTTGGAAAAAAAATAGATTAGTAAATAAGAACATTATGGCAGTTTAATTATAAAAAATGGATCTGAAACAGGTTACAACATTTAATGTGATTCTAATACTGAAACTGAAGTAGGTTCTATAAACATCAAAATTTAACAAAGTACAATTACATTCTCTTCGCCAACGTAGTCTGCTTTATTAGGAGAAACCACTTATCTATATCATCAAGAGTAAAGTACTCATGACTCCGTTAGATTTTCTGTAACTTCGATAACTTAAGGAGGAAACTTTCAATATATTGAAATTTGGACAGTAAGTTAGTGTTAACTGGACAAATATACTAATTTAAGAAAAAGGGATGATTCAATTTACGAGAATTAAGACATACTTCACTGAAAAAAAGTGGTAACATCCAGAATTGAAAACTGATGAATATGAGCCGAATTGAAAGTTTGACCGACATAAATTTATTTGAAAATTTACAAGTAGTAGATTAGTTTGAAAGAGTATACCAATTAAAATTAATAAAATAGAAATTTGACACCTAAGACAAGCTTGATTGCAGTTTAATCTTATGTTAAGAGATAGAATACAACATTTGGAATATAGTTGGGACCACCGTCGAGCCATACTCTACGGTTTACAAATAATTTCCATAGATATCACTTCACCAATTCGGAGAAATGCTTGAACATACATAAAAAAACATACATATGGGTAGAATTTAAAACTTCCTCCTTTTTAAAGTCCTTTGAAAGTATATGAAAACATTTTGACGTTACATGTCATGTGTGATTTCTAATATACAGGGTGACCCATTAGTGCGAGGAAGTCCAATATCTGGCTTATTATAAGAAATATGAAAACATGTTTTCAATAAAAGAGAGAAGGCTTGCTTTGTTCTCTGTTTCTAAAATACTGGGAAATACACAGAGTGTTACTTTAATGCGGGACAGCTTAAAGGCCGAATTTTTTAAATGACACATCCTATATATTTTTACACTATTGATTTTAGCGTAAAATTTTACGTACAGCACTATTTTTTTTTTCAAAATGCTGCAGCGTTGCCAAGTTATTGAGAAAAATATGAAAATTTTCGCAAAACAGTAACAGTGCATCAAAAATATCATCCAAAAAAACGTTGTTAATGATGGTTAAAGGAAAACATTTAGTAAGTGCAAATGTAAGAGTTAGTTGAACTGTCTGAGAGGAACTGAAGTTAATTTTTATATACAGGGAATTTTATTATAGGGGCATTAACTTGCCAATCTTCAAACATCTAAAACTTCGTTTTTTCAAATGGAACACCCAGTATATTATTCCACCATTTTGTAGAACTATTTTATTCCTTCAAATTTGCTATCATGATATTAGTCCTTAAAGTTGTTTAGCGGTTTACTCGAACGGGAAATGTCGCATATGAAAAAACAGAAAGAACCAAGACTTCATTAACTGAAGAAAATGAAATTACTGTTCTATTAAAAGTTACAAAATATAAGATCCTCATATCTCGACTAGAGAAATATTGAAACAAACTGATATAAGCCGTACTGTCGTCCAAAGAATTTTAAATAAAAACAAATTCCATCCGTACCATATACAACTAATGCAGGAGTAATTAGATGATGATTTCGAAAAGGGGTAACATTTTGTGAATGGGCTCAACAACAAATTCTTCAAGATAGAAATTTTTTTAATAATGTATGAAGCGACATTCCATAAAAATGGATTTGTCAATAGACATAATTTTCATTATTATGCAACCGAAAATCCACATTTTATGCGGAGTACCAGTCAGACAAGATGGTCACTAAACGTATGGGGTGGCATAATCGGAAATCATGTCATTGGGCCCTACTTTTTTGAAGGAAGAGTTAGCAGTCTGATATACTTAAATTTTCTCGAGAATCAGTTACCACAGTTAGTAAATCATTTCCCTATTCCACTTCGACAAGAATATGATATTTACATGACGGAACGCCAGTCCACCATACGGTAGCTATTCACAGACATTTAAATAATGAATTTCCCGGAAGATGGATAGGTAGAGGAGGGCCTTTGAAGTGGCCACCTCGCCCACCTGACTTGACAAAAATGGATTTTTTTATGTGGGGCTACGTCAAAGATCAAGTATACAAAACACCTCCAACTGCAAAGGAGGATATGAAAGTTCGAATTAGGGAGGTATTCCAAAACATTAACATCAATGTTTAAGTAGGTAATGTTAGTCGAGCTTTTGAAAACCGCGTGCATTATTGTCTAGAAGTAGCCGGTGGCCATTTTGAACATTTGTTGTTGTAGTTGTTTTATGCGTTTTTCTTCTGGTTACCGTTGTTCTGATTTTTCAATATTTTAATTGTTTACATTATTCTCCACCTTTAAGATTCTGATAAAATATATAATTTTTAATCATTTGGTTTTGATTTTTATTTTCAGTTTTAAAAGCTGAAATTAGTAAATATCAAAGTCACAGCTTACTTGAGAAAAGACGCAATTATTTTCAAGTTATCAATTAAATAGAAAATGTCTCAAAAAATATTAATTTTAAGGACTAATATCATGATAGCAAATTTGAAGGAATAAAATAGTTTTACAAAATGGTGGAATAATATACTGGGTGTTCCATTTGAAAAAACGAAGTTTTAGATGTTTGAAGATTGGCAAGTTGATGCCCCTATAATAAATTTCCCTGTACATAAAAATAAACTTTAGCTCCTCTCAGACAGTTCAATTAACTCTTACATTTGCACTTACTAAATGTTTTCCTCTTACTATCATTAACAAAGTTTTTTTGATGATATTTGTGACGCACTGTTTTTCCGAAAATTTTCATATTTTGGACAATAACCTGGCAACGCTGCGGCATTTTGAAAAAAAATTAGCGTTGTACGTAAAATTTTACGCTGAAATCAATAGTGTCAAAATACATAGGGTGTGTCATTTAAAAAATTCGATCTTTAAGCTATCCCGCTTTAAAGAAACACCCTGTGTGTTTCCCAGTATTTTAGCAATAGAGAACAAAGCAAGCCCTATAACTTTTATTGGAAACATTTTTTCATGTTTCTTATAATAAGCCAGATATTGGACTTCCTCGCACTAATGGGCAATGGGTAGATAGGCAAGCAAGTGAAATTAAAATCGTACATTTAATTTCAATATTAATAAATAAAGTTTCTTGTTTGCTATTGTTTGTTGCTTTATCTTTTTTTAAAGTAGGAATTATATATTTTACTATCTTACTCGTTGTGGGTATTTTGCTACTACTATAAAAGTATTTAAAAAATTAACGAAAGAGCAATTTATGTGTTTACTAAACTTTACATTGAAAGGTCTAAATGAGTGATTTAGATAATAATTTCCGCACTTACAAGAAAATACTGTCAATACAATTTTGTATTTAAAATTCCAATTCGTACGTACAGTCCTTGTGAGTGTGAAAAATATTACGTAGGTGAGTCATTTAGACCTTTCAACGTAAAGCTTAATGGACATAGAAATTACACTTTCATTAAATTTTGAAATATTTTTACAGAAGTGGTAAATATTCAACAAGAGCAAGAAAATATGATTATGTTACAGGTAAATAATTATATACACAACATCTGCATGTTTAATAATTATCTTATTTTACTTATCATGCATGTATCGTTATCGTGAGTTATAATAGCCCTACAGCCCTTTATTTTTATGGAAATGGAAAATTCACCTTAGCGATAAGTAACAAAATACGCATCAAAACTGCTAGTTAATTTACGGCACGTGATGCCTTAAGTCTTGAAAAATGGCTTCAATCATATTTGCTAAGTGGCCGTCAGTATTTTGTGGATATCCATCAATGTTATCCACTGAGAAGTTTTCAATTTAAGGCACAAAGTAATAAAACTGATGCAATAATCCAAATAATTTATTTTATATAACAAAAAGAAATTACACAATAAATGTTTATCAAGGATTTTGCACAAAATATAAAACTATTGATATACTTGTACGAAAGACGAACTATAAGGGTTAATAGCGGAAGTCTGTGACAAAGGAGAAACATATCGTGCAACGGGTACTGCCTGAATTTTTTGCAGCTGAACCAGCTGGGAAAGTTGTTCATAGTTTGCTAAGACGATAGGGGCCTGAATTTTTGCTAACGCCGGAACCGCTTGCACCGGTGCCAAACTTGGCTCCTTTACTGTTTCTACTTCCTCTTTTGGTTTTCTTTCTTCAGTTAAAGCTTCAGCATTAGCAACCTTTAAAGGGGCAGCATAAATGAGATTCTGACCTTGAGGTAAAACTACATAAACATCTCCTGGTTGTACTTGCGATTTCCTCTGACGTTCATCTGATTTCAGTTTCTCATTGCGTGATTCAGATTCAAGGTTTTCAGCCTGTAAAATTTCAAATCAATATTTTGAACTCTATTTACTTCAAGAAGCAAAACTCTAATCGTACATAAATTAATTACTTCCAAATTCAATAAAAAAAATCCTGTGCGAAATTACCAAAAATGAATTTATACATATTCTCTTATAACTTCTTGTATGGATTAATTGCGGCTAATCTACAACTTTTTTCTTCTGTGAAAACGCGGCGTTCCCCCTCCACTTCTTCCGAAAGATTTTCACGCGTCGTACTGGAAAATCGGGAATCTATTTTGCCGGACAATTCGAAAATTGGATTCTACTTGTTACTATTAAAAAATCTTCAACAAATCAACTGGTTATCAATAAATTTGTGAAAGTTGTTAATTCGGAATTTTTACACGTCTGTGTAAGCTAGAGACATGATCAATCATTTGCTTTGGAGCATGGCAAACAAGAAAAGTGATATGAGAAATCTTCTTAGTGCTAGAAACTTCACTAAATAACTCAAAATGTCTTTTACATTTGTTACAAGCACTTGTATCAAGCTCTTTTTTCTCGATTACTTGCCATTAGTGGTAGGTATACAAAAATACAATTGGCGTACATCCCGGTTAGTGGACAGCAAGATGCTAAAACTGCGCGCTATGTCGCATGTCGCTGGGCATGGCCAAAAAGTATCAAGCGAATTTTTTTGTTATCAATTAATCACAACTTACAGTTATTACAAAAATATGATCGTCACACATCCCGGTTAATGGAGGTACAGTGGTAGACATTTTAAACTTGCAAGGTGTCTACTTTTACACCATGATTAGCAAATAGCAAGCCGATTCTTTCTTAAATAATGAATGTCATTTATAAATTAATTTTCCACCAATAAGAAAAATTTTGATATCACTTTTCTTGTCTGCCATGCTACAAAGCAAATGATTGATCATGTCTCTAGCTTACACAAATGTTTAAGGTAATTGGGCGCTGGCTTCTACACTATAGTACGATATACACAGAGCGATGCAAATAAAATAAAGAGGTATTCTCACCAAGATATGTTAAACATGCAAAAGAGCTATAAAACAAAAAATAACCACTACACCTGTGACTTTTCCAATAATATAGTGGATAATTATATGATTTTGGAGATTTATCGCACGGTATTTTTAAAAGTGGTGGCATGAATACAAAAGAAATGGAGAAAATGCTACATCTAACATTTAGTCAATATTTAGCTCATAGTACAGGCAATAAAGGTAAAATGTTGTAAAAATCATCTCTGGGATTTAAGTAGTTAATAACCTGTAGAATGGAATGATGCATTCTTTGCACTTCCAGTTCCGGGAAAATAAAAAAAAATTTGGAAAAACTTTTTGATTTTCGTTTTTTCTTGCTCTAACGGCTAAAATAATGAAAATACAGAAAAAGTTTGCAACAAAATTTGTAGCTCGGCCCTTTCTCTACAAAATAGGTCTTTATACATTTTTGTCTTACTTAAGCCGTTTAGGAGATAAATCCAGTTTTCCACTTATAGTTTTGAGCCGCTCCGAAATGCACGGAAAATGAGAATTCTCTGGAAGTTTCGTACGACCGGACATATCGATCGATAATTATTACTATTCAGAGCCGCTAAAAAATGAAAACAATGTAAAATGTAGCGAAAAGTTTTAGCTTTAATGTGGAACTAATCACAAAATTCATACAAATTTTTATCATAGAGAAAAAATTGTTAGAAGATGGCTTAGTCAACTTTATACAGTTGATTTATTCACATCTTTTTTTTTATGCATCCTGCCTATTTCTCCCGTAACAATGGATGCCTTTTCACTGTATGGATTCGATTCCACGCACTTTAATCTATATTTCGTGAAAATTTCATTGAAGAATGTTAAGAAACAAATAACTTGTATATGTTTTACTGTATAATTGTGCATTTTCTGAACGTGTGTGAATAATGTAGACTAATTCAAAAAGTGCTGCGCGCATTTAAAAAACTCTAAAATCATTCGAAAGAATATATTTTATTGTACTTATAATCCGAAAATTAAGCTGCTATTATTATTACTTAAGATATAGCGAATTGAACTCCAAAATTTGGAGGTGATTGATCGATGAGAAATATACCCTCTACTTTGATCGCAAGGCATATTTTTCCAGCAAAGGTAATTGCCATAAAATGTTAATTGGATTAATATATCATTATATAAAAATACGTAAGCAAAATGAATTATCATTCTAACGACTCCCGGCAAAGATATGAATAAATCTGTTGATCCACCGTACAAAGTTCACTAAGCCATCTTCTGACACTTTCTCTCTTTCATAAAATTTTTTTATGAATTTTGTGATTAATTCCACATTAAAGCCGAGACTTTTCACTACATTTTGTTATTTTAATTTTTTTTTAGGGGCTCTGAATAGTAAAAATTATCGATCAATGATCCCGGTCGTAAGAAACTCCTGGAGAATTCTCATTTTTCGCGCATTTCGAAGCGGCTTAAAACTATAAGTGGAAAACTCGATTTATCTTCTAAACGGCTTAAGTAAGACAAAAATTTGTAAAGAACTTTTTTGTAGAGAAAAAGACGAGCTACAACTTTTGTTGGCAACTTCTTTTTCTATTTTCATTATTTTCGCCGCTAGAGCAAAAAAGACAAAAATCAAGAATTTTCTCGGAACTTGGAAGTGCAAAGAATGCATCATCTCATTCTCAAGGTTATTACCTACTTAAATCCCAGAGATGATCCTTTTATTAATTTTTGTTACCCTAAATTGTTAATTTGCCTGTACTATCAGGGCATTCCAAAAATATATGTTGTCGAAGCACAATAAACTATTTGCTTCGTGATGTATTTTTAATATTAATAATGCTTTTAATATATTTACCTGACGATCTAAAGATCTTCTAGAATCCTCTGTGGTTGTTGAATCTATAGTGCTATCATTCGACGATGATTCCAGGGACGGAAATGGTTCTGCAGGAAATATGAGAAATTGTATTCATAATTTTTTTCTCGCCAAAAATGCGGGACTGATTATTTTTCAATTCAAGTAAAATACATATAAGTATATGGTGGAATCACATACTGGAAAATTTTCATGACAGGAGAAAGAGAATAGGCCAATTTTTTCAAATATTTTCATCACAGAAAAAAAAATATTTCCAAAATTTTTATACCACCTTAAAGTACAATTTACACAGACTTACAATTTATTTAAAAAATGTTGCTGCATAGGTACATGCAATTTTTTATTGTTCTTCGTAATATATTTTAAGACCAAATTTTGTACACGTATTTATGATCAGGAAATGTATATTTCGCCAAATTTTCGTTCAAAGCCAAAATGTATTGAAAAAGGCGACAAATTTATTTGAGGATAAGAAATTCATTTAAATATTTTCAACCTATCTAGTTGTACAGACATTTATTATGAAAAATTTGAATGTTTCTTGTTCCGACCAGACTTATAAAAACCGAGTTATCAAAAATAAACTGAACCGGAAATATGAAAAATTTGAAATTTATCAAAAAAAATCGAAAAAATAGGACTTCCGGTTAATACCGATAAAAATATTTTAGCTATAGACTCCCTGTGGCGTTTAAAATTTATTTCAAAAAATTGGCCTATTCCAAGATGTTTCCTTAGTCATTTTCCGGTATGACTGCACTTACTCCCCTATCAGAATCAGAAATAAGCACGGTGAAACAAACTACGGTTTTTAATTGTCCGTTTAAAAAATAAAATGTAAATGAAGTCCATTTAATTTATTATGTTAGTAATCTGTACATTTTAAGCCTTAAAGCGATTTTTCATATTTCAAGTAAACAATTTACCTTGTTCTCTCTTTGAATCCTTTGGCCGAGATGATTGTTCGCTCTGTCTGGTACCAAAGGGGATACTTGATGGCGATCCTATGGATGAAGAAGGTTGTTCGGAATCTGTGAAAAATTTGATTTGTTCTAAAGAAAAATTATTGTTATTTTGCGTCAATACTATGTGTCCAAATATTGTGGAGCCATGAAAACCTATCGTTGAAGTAAATTTGATTTCGGCCTATGAACATTTTCAAATTTAAATGGAGATGGTTCAGTTTTCAAGTTACAATAAATTTAAATATTTGATTTTCTAAAGTTTAAAATTTTAGATTTTTATTTTTACGTTTACGCTTTTAAAATAAATTGTTAATATTTTTAAATCCTTAGTCAGTCCAAAAGTACACACCCAACAAGTTGCTTGCTCTACCCAATAGGGATATTTCATGTTAAAAAAAAAACTTAAATATATTTATCAATTTGAATAGTAGAATATACAAGAATAATGTATTGGTAAATACTATTTCTTTATTATTTATTAATTATTCATAAATCAATATGAAGTATCATCAATAATTTCAAATTTTATTGACTTCTGACGTCACGGTTTGCAACTAAATCTAGAAATATTTGTTTTAGTTAAGATTCCTCACCGGCAATATAAAAGAGGTAGAAGAAGAGTCACACGTATGACAGTTTGCTTTGAGTTTATTATTGTAGTTTGTGTTAGTTGATCATTTTTCACTAATTATCACATTATGGAGCCTAAATTCGTTAAAGCTAGCACTGAAAATTTGCCTGAAGTGAACTACGCTATGTCGAGTTTAAGAGCGTAAAAAATATGAGGTTAGTTTTCTTGATATTAGAAATAAGACACATCCATTTACATTTGTATATATTATATAAAACACTTTTTGTAGTCCATTTCTGTAGTAAAATGATATTTGAATATAACTAAGATGAGTATAAACATTTTCTTGGGGTAGAAACTTACCCGATGCTTCTAACAATGCTCGTGGTGGAAAAATAAAACAACTGATTTTATATAACTCCATACAGAACGTCTTAAAAATTAACAGACCAAAACAAAACCGCAAAATAAACAGCAAAAAATAACCTAACTGCTACACTGCTGTCAGTTTTTCTTAGTGAAGTTTGAAACTCAGTGTTGCCACACAGATATTTCATCTATGCTATACTGCGCATGCGAAAACATGCATGTCACCACTGTTGGCGGGAACTAATATTTTCAAATTATGAATTTACAAACCGAATTTAAAAATACGTAGCCGCATTGGCTTCTGCATATCCATAAAGCAATATCTAAATACTTCCTTGGAATTGACCAATTACCGTGACATGTGATACACCGCCCGGGAGTTAATAAACCACAGACGTTTTTAACATCTGAGATCACTCCATTTTTTTATTTATATCGAAAATGTAATTTGCTATTTTGCGAAAAAGCATTTGTTAACATTAAATGTGAATCATTAGTCACTTTATTGATTTCTTGAGTAAATTCGCAGAACATATACGCACTCTAGTATTAAGAAAAAAACCTAATCAAGGTGTAATGCTCCACGGGGTGTGTTATTAGGGTAAAAATGTGAAAAAATGTATTTAAAAAAAAACACGAGAATCTCAAAACCGTAAGGCTTTGTACTGAAGTATGTTTGGCTTAATGCAGTCCCGAAGGTTTCGCATCGACCTTCCAAACACCATGCATATTAATAATAATAATAAATTGTCTTTATTAAGGGCGAAGTTTACCTTACATTTATGGTTCTCTAACACTTAACCCTCAACATCAACATTTACTGAGTATAAAAATATTACATGTAACATTTAATAATGAAGTAATATAGTATAACGTACTACATTTACTTATTGAATATTTATTTTTAATTTGAAAAGCTTCAAAATTAAGTTAAGGCTATTTAGTTGAGCAGAGAATACTTTCTGAAAGACTGAAGTGTTACTATGAACATCAGTGCGTAATTTTGATTTCTAGAATTACTAACGTGTTGTTACTTTTTGATGGATTACTGTAAGCAGGTACAATTTTTGGTTTACATATTCTTTTAGCTCGGAGGGGCTGCATTGTTCGAAAAACTTTATAAATGAAAAAAGTTTTATTTTAACTTGAAAAATCGATCATGAACATTTGGCGGTTTAACTCTGGGTCACTGGGTCACCCTGTGTTACTATAAGTACGTACTATACAGGGTGTCTGGCACATCGATAGAAATTTTTCACTGGGTGATGTTGGGGTCGTTTGGAACCTATATGACTATATTTAACCCAATGCAAAGTCTCACCATTTTTGAGATACAGATATTTTTGCATAATAGTTGAGTTGTTACTAATAAATGTTATTTTTTATGGTACTAAATACTTTCAGTCTTCTTAAATATTTTTTGTAGATATTCTTAATATTACTTTGTCGGAACAGTACAAAAATAAATGCCGAAGTATTAGTATTAAAATTATGTAGAACAATTTATATGTTCAGACACATTGGTTCGAATGTTTTTCTCTATTTTTAAGTAACATTTTCTCAAAAACGGCACTACTTTAAGAGGTTCAAATAGTTTTCAAAACTTCTGTAGTGTATACTCTTTCCAATGATGTACCGCGTTATGACAGAATTATAGTTCATTAAACTAAAAAGAAAACATATTCGTAGGCATTACATTTTTAATAAGAAAAGGGAATTAAACAAAATCGTAATAAATTCTTTCAGCCACAAATCGTTGATTGTATTTACTAATATTTAAATAGAATTTTCTGTTTGTGAAAAAATTCGATATATTTTAAGACATAAAATGACCTATATAACTTTTATACTAATAGCATTTCTTTTTATGCTCTTTCAACAAAGTGCATATTAAGGATATCTAAGAAAGTATTCAGTATCGTAAAGAATTATATGTATTAGTAAGAACTCAACTATTTCGCAAAAATATCTAAAATGCCGATATCTTAAGTACGGTGAGACTCTGCATAATGGTAAATATGGTCATCGATCCCAGTTATCACCCAGTGAAAACTTTCTATCGATATACCAAACACCCTGTATATTATTACTATTTACACCAGTTATATTAACTTGGACAACAAGATCTAAAAAATATATAAATAATACTTAAATGCACAAGCTTCGTGGAAAATATTTCACTAAATAAAATATGACATATCAGTGGCTACAACGCGATAAGAAATGATTTAAGAAAATGACAAGTACCTTTTTTAAGTAAAATTTCCTCCATTTTCTTTTTGCCCTCTTATCATTTTCAGAGAGAATCAAATTAACGAAGTTATTTATAAAATACCACATTTTTGCATCCAATTTGTTAGATAATGAAATTCCACGGGAGTCCAGTTACTAACCTTTTCGGGTTATTATTTCTACCATTTTGAGAATATCCTTTTTTCAGCAAGTTCAGAGAATATCCCAAGAAAACATCTAATTGCATTGGACTATATATTTAACATGACTTCCTTGCAAAATATAAGAAAGAAAATTAATTTGATCGAGGCGTTCCGGCTCTAGCGCACTAAGTGATAAAGCCGATAATACAACACACCTTGAGACTTCCCTGTGCTTCGCGCTGATTCAATATTTTCTAAATTAGTAGTTTCATGGTTATTATTCATTTTTCAATTTCACTGGAGAAAAATAAATGCTTTTTCTGGATTAAATAATTTAAACACACTCAACTTCTAAACAAAACCATAGCATATGAAATATGAAACCGACTGATCAAATTTGTTTGTGTTTACTTTAGTTTAATTTACCGATTACCTTGTTCTCGTTTTTTGAACCTAGGCGTCGTTGGTTGTTCATTCAGAGGAGGACCGTAGGAATCATTTGGAGGACCATAGGAATCATCTGGAGGTCCAAAGGGTTCAGGAGCTTCTATGGGACCTGTAGAAAATATTTATAATTATATTGTCTTTTATTTTTCACACATTTTTTTAAATTAAAATTCTCGTCTTGCTCTTGGAATCCAATAATTGTTTATTCGATATAGGAAGTATCATAGATGACGCTCACTAGTGGTTCAGAGAATTCGCAAAGCTGCGAAAAGTTATATCAATATTTAAGTTCTATCGTGTCCGAAGAATGGACGATTGTTTTGATCTTGAGAAAATTCAGCCCTCGAGTAAAGTTTTTATTTCTGTTAATGAAATTTATTTAATTTAATATCCTTTAAATCACACTCAATTGTACCTGTATTAATCTTGCTAATTAAAAAATAAATTACCTTGTTCTTGTTTTTGAAATCTAGTAGTTGGGTCGAACGGTGCTCCATTTGGTCGCCATCCTCTTGGTTCATATGGAGGACCATCAGGTCCAACTTGTCGTTGGAAGACTGGTGGTTCGGCGGCCACTAAGGACACTATTACTAGTGTTATTGCCACTAAGAACTGAAATGATAAATAATTATGTTATCTATGTCATAATACATGTGTTGTCTTTTATAAAATAATAGAGAAGAATATAGAAGGATATTTACAATAGTAATATTTCCGTTTAAAGCTTCTATAATTTCCTTATTTATATAAGGACAAAATCAAACTCAACCAACAGCTGTTCTCCTTACTATGTGCTAGTACTCCTGTACAAAGTCAACAATCCCATTGTTGTTGCATCTTATTATCAATAATTAATTATTAATTATTATAGCGATTTTTGAATAAAAATTTGTCTTTTCTGGATTTATTGCCAATTGAGTGACGAGTCATTTTGGATTTATTGTAGATTTAATAGCTACTGCGGTACACCAATATTTGGTATCCAACAACTTACTTCGGATGAACAGTAGACCCCACTTAGGGGTAACCCCTTATAACTTTTTTAGTGTTTATCCGATTTTAAAGAAATTTTTCTCATAGAACACATATTGAGTTTACTAATGGGTATGATCATATTGTTAGCAGTGATAAGAGCTGCGATGCCTACGAAGCGGAGAAATTGATTTCATTATTTTGTATGAATGTGTTTATATTGGAGCGACAAGCTGAGACACGCTTAGTTAGGGTGGCCATATGTACGGAATTTCGTTGTATTGTCCCGAATTTTAATGAGGTTTTGATGTACAGCAAAACGTACAGCATTGCGTTTTACTCGGATCATATCTGCTTTTATTACTATTGTCGTTTTCAATTTGATTTAACATTTAACATGTATGGAGTGGGAATAGTAGCTAAATATTTTGTTGATAAAGTAGAAAGTATATAGATGCAGAATAAATAGCGACTGTAATATCTTGCGGCAAGTAGATTACACGTGAGGCAGAGCAGGCAGAATGGGAAACTTTTGTAATGGTTGATGATTAAAGTAAATTCAGTAATTCACCATGAAAACAGAAACAGATTTGTGTTTGTCCGTGGCAAGTGCTGCATGTTATTTACATCACGTAGGTACCTATATTGTAAGTTTATTCCTTCATCGAAAAATATTAGAAAGAAATCTGAGGCCTTTGGCTTCTAGTATATACAGCAAATCCCAGCTTGCTTTACGTTTTTTTTCCTATTTGCCTCTGCTTTCCCCCCATTGCTTCAACCGAATCATCTTAAAATATAATCTAGTTTCAGACACCTGTACCAAATTTCAAGTGAGTATCTCAATTATATTTTATCAGCAGATAGAGTGGGGATGGTGGGGGATGGAAAATCTAAAAAAAATCTGAGGCCTTTAGTTCTAGTATATACACTAAATTCCAAATTTCTGTAGTCTTACCAGCTTGCTTTATTTATTTTCCCCTATTTACCCCCAGCGCGTCACCTTATAAGTTCCAAATTCAATCGGGTTTCAGTTCTCGTTATAATACATATGTGTACAAAATTTTAAGTCAGTGTCTTAACCGTTCCAGAGAAAACATGCGTACAAAAAAGTTACAGACCGATTTTTTTTTTTTGCTTAAAAAAATTTCGTGACATTCTGACCCTATTTCACAAACAGATTGTTGAAATTTTGTTTACAATTACTATACTTCTATTCCACTACGTGGATGTGGAAGTAAAAGTTCCCACTCCACCATGACCAGATTTTTGTTGAGTAATTGCTGTACACTTCTGCTGGGAGACCAGCAGAAGTGTACAGCAATTACTCAACAAAAATCTGGTCACCTTACGCTTAGTAGCCGATCTACATTTAAAAAGAAATTAATTTTGGGTTGCTCTTGGCGCTGCTCTCATCACAGCATCACAACATGATGGTACCCTTTTAGACATGGCCAAAAACCGCTCGCTCTCTCCAGATTCAAAGAATTTCGGTGATGTGGAAAAATATGGAAAAAATTAAAAAATCAAATTTAAAGTCATTTCTTATCGGAAAACATCACTAACAAAATTTATTCAGAATTTTCTAAATAGTTTAGATCCGAACTTTAATCAAATGTTTAAGAAATATGCAGAACACGCAATTTGGGCAATTCTGGATAACTTGAAATATAAGAGGTACGGTGCCGGTTTCAGTGGCGAGAACTCAATCGGCGAAGTTAAGCAACGCCGGGAGAGTCCGTTACTTAGATGGGTGACCGTATCTCATTTCGCCGTCCTGGTTAAGTGGTGGAATAGCATTAGCTAAACTTCGCCAGGACGTTAAAATAAATAAGACGTTAAAATAAAAAAAAATAAAATAAAATTTTCCGTTAAAAGCTACCCTAATATGACTTTCTATTTTTCTACGTTTGGCATTACAGGTGGCTTTGCACTTGAAAGTGACAAATGTTTCATTAGCTGTAAATAGTCCTCAATATGTTTCTATCTTTGAGGAACATGTAGTAAAATACAAAAACTAAGGAATTTACCAGCATATTACCACTCTTATTAAGTGGGACGCACCCTTTATATTAGTTTTGATATCTTGTCTACCTTTCTATTTCAGTGTACTTAATCAAACATTTAGTAACATTAACTAAATTAAGTAAACATATAATATTTGTATTATTTATGAGATATGTCAAGGGCCTAGGACTATTTGGGCAGATCCCCCATTGCCTGTAACAATCACCCTTAATTTTATAAATGTACCTTTGAAATGGAATAATTTAATAAGAGAAGTTATCGTAGGTAGATTATCAAGAGATGATCTCTACACATACATACATACAGATGTTTTTTCGATTATTCGTCATTTCATTTCAGCGTGTTATGAAACAAATTTCAACTTAAACTTTTTTATACGCAAATTATTTAAACGTTTTGCCGGTTATAACATAACTATTTGATTAAATCAAATAGGTATAATACCGATTATGACATGTTGCTCTGGTTTCAACGTAACGTCAATATGTCCGATCTAAAGAAACACAAAGACCGCACTCCACATCGTTATAAGATCGACTTGACACTATATTTAAAACACACATTTTAAACAAATACACGTACATCGATCTTGGCGTAAACGTCCCATTCATCCGCCTCAACGGTCGTATATTTTTTCGGCATAACCGTAACGTCACATGGATTTATATGCTTTGTTAAACCTCATCACTTTTAATTTATAGTCACCATTCCTACCCGGTCTATTTACATACCTTCATTTTTTTTTTGGCGATCGTCAGCTAAAGATACCGAACAATTAACTGATGGTTATCAGCACCGTACCAGGACTATTTATATCATACTAAACTGGTAAATAGTAAATACATGTACGTGAGTTGTTTAATATAGTGAATACCGCATATGATTACAAAGGTGGCTGCTAATATCATATTCAAATCAACGTACGACATTGGCCCACTTGAAGCGACCGTTGAAAATATTTTTATTGCCTTTTTATAGTTATTTGGTCAGTACTGTTTTTAAAAGCAATCACTTTTCATTGCTCAATTTTGGTTTGCTTCGTAAAATTCTTTCATTTGCAATTTAATTGCACATTTTGAAATAAGGTTATATGAGTGAAGGATGCATTTAGTCTAGTAACCAGGAATTCATGGATTATGTTAATTCTTAGTAAGCTGTATTTTTGCGCTCACCTAGACTTTTTTGACCGAATTAACATCCCTTATTTCTCTAACAGGTATCGGGCGAGCTTTCGCCTATATTACAAAATGGCGTTGGAGAATCGTTTTACCTTCTATAAGCCAGGCTGATGACCATTTTTTTCAACTCACTACACCAATCAAATGTCATTGATGGTAGTAGATTCTGTCTAGAGAAGTATTATCACTGTAATACTTCTCTAGACACATTTGTCACCTTAATAATAATATGTAGGAATTGACATATGTCATATTTTATTTCGTGAAATATTTTCCGCAAATATCACCTGTGCTTTTAAATATTGTGGATACTTTATTCCTTGAGTTTATGGGAATCTTATCATGCACTGTTCATTGCAATTATTCATAGGAGGTATCACGTATTCAGCCTTTCAGAAAGTATTCTCTGCTTAGCTAAATGCCTTAAATTAAATCCTAAACTTCTCAAATTAAAAATTAAGATTAATAGGTCAATAAACTATTCACTATCGTAAATACTGCTACTGAATTATGTAGTATCTAGCAGCAACGCTAGATGGCGCCAAGAATTGATGCATAATAATAATAATGTTATTATTATTGATAAGTTTCAACCACAGATTAGTCTAATATAGTACATACCTACGGCTCTAACGTTTTAATTTGTTTCCTGGCTTATGACTTCAGTCACTGCATTGAATTTAAAATATAGCGAATTCCACGATTTCTTAAGTTTCTGCAACTGCATTTGTTACATATTTATACCTACTGTGTTCTTTACTGAATGAGTCGCGTTGGAATGCGTCTTCATATAACACAAGTGATGAGATTAAAATACAAAAAAATATCAAGAAAGTATCTGGAAGCAAAAAGTTAATCTTAGAAACCTGTTTTATATATTTAATTAAATTATTCGTGAAATATTATCCCCAAAATTTTGCTCGTGCTATTAAATTTACTTCCACATTCGCGTAGTGGAGTGGAAGTATAGTAATCGTAAAAATATTTCAAAAATTTGTCTTCTTGAAATAGGTTTAAAATGTTTAAAAGTAAATTATTATTTGTTCGCTTAATTGTATTGAAACATATTCTTTATAGGATTTTGCAAACGGCAGAAAAATAACTATCTATGAGAACTAAAAAAAAAGCTATGTGTAAAAATATTAATGAAGTCTTTGCATTCTCTCGATAACCTGAATTACGGTAATGATTCAGTTAAAAATGAGAAGAAAGGCCTAAAATAAATTTATTTACCTATCTTGTCTTAAAAATTTTTCATTTTAAAGGATTACATTTTCATGAAATCTATCATTCTCTTTTTGGAACTACCTTTGAAACGTTTTTCGCCCTTATTCTGTTGTTTTTGTAACTTTTTTTGTGCGCACGTTTTCTCTGGAACGGTTTAAGGTGACCATTTCCTAGAAAGAGACATCCGATAGAGAAATATTTATTGTTTTTGGTCATAATTTTTTTTTTTCTTAAGGCTTATGTTTAAAAAACTACAGACTACCATGTAGAACCATAACAAGACGATTACTATGAATTTTCACTCAATAATTTCAAATTTGAAAATTATGTGAATCTTCCTATCTCGTACTTTTAAATCTAACTATTTTGCAAACCACTGAAATTATTGAGTGAAAATTCATAGTAATACTATTGTTCTACTTAGGTAATCTTAAATAGGGACAAATAGGGGAAAATAAGTAAAGCAAGCTGGTAAGAGTACAGAAACGGGGATTTGGTGTATACTCGAAGCCAAGGCCTCAGATTTTTTTATAATATTCTTCAACTCCCCCCACCACCTCCACTTCATTATTAAGAGGGTTGATAAAATAAAATTGAGATTTTCGCTTAAAATTTGGTACCAGTATGTATTATAACGACATCTGTAATTAGCATATATTTTGAGATTGCGCTGAAGGGTTGGCGGTTAAATAGGGGTAAATAGGGGAAAATAAGTAAAGCAAGCTGGTAAGAGTACAGAAACTTGGGATTTGGTGTATGTACTAGAAACCAAGGCGTCAGACTTTTTATAACATTTTTCAACCCTTCCGCCATCCCCACTCCATTATTAAAGGTGCTGATAAAATTAAATTAGGATATTCATTTGAAATTTGGTACACGTATATATTATAGCGACATCTAAAACTAGATTATTATGTTTTGAGATGATTCCGTTGAAGGGGTGGGGGGTAAGTAGAGGTAAATAGGGGAAGGTGTGTAAAGTAAGCTGGTAAGAATACAGAAACGAGATTTGATGTATATACTAGGAGCCAAGGCCTCAGATGTCTTTATATATTTTCAACCACCTCCACTCCTTCATTAAAGGGGTTGATAAAATAAAATTGAGATATTCTCTTGAAATTTGGTAGGTACGCGTATATATTGTAATGACAACTAATTGAGATGATTCCGTTGAAGGTGTGGAGGAGGGGGGGGGGGGTGTAATTGGGTAAAATAAGTAGAGCAAGCTAATAAGAGTGTAGAAACTTCATTTCTGGCGTATATGCTAGATGTTTTCCTTTGAAGAGACTAGGATGGAATATCTGGATGTGGAAGAAGTAATTCCTTAGGCAGCGGTTTTTATCTATATTTTTTTCTCAAGCTAAGTTAATAGTAATATAATTCATGTAAGTTAGCAGTTTTGTATCAAATAATAAACTGCCAATTTACGAAAATTGTGTTTGTTTTTTCATACATTTTTATAGAATTACTTGCTCTCACTCCTGTCGTCGAGATTCAGAATTCCAGTTATTTTTTGTTACCTCTGATCTTTTGTCTACATATTCTTCTCAATTCAGTCTAGTAAATAAGTAATAATTTGATCATTTTCTATCTATTATTCATATTCAATAGCATTGCAAATATTTCACATTAATTTCTTGCAACAAAAAACATCAGTTTTAAAATTAAACGAACTATATTAGCCTTATGTGCCAAAAGTCACTTCAACAACATACGTAAATGTAACACCGTTAGCCATTTGACTCCCTCAGATGTAAGGCTACGAGGTACAATAACACTAATATTGATATATCAATGCACACATCTAAAAATAAGTGGCAGGAGGGCGGATCGTAGCAATACAAACCAAAGAATTGAAACACCCTTTTCTAAAATGTATCGTATAATTTACGACGGAAAGAGCTAACATAAGTATCGGTTATGCGTTATGAAATATGAGGGTTACATTCCTCTTAATATAATAATAGATTATATTTCTCTCCACCAAATTAGTATTGTTGTTTACTGAACTGTGAATTGTTCGCTAATAAAGCGGTACTAAACGATGGCAAAAGGGCGAATAACAATTACAAAATAGGTCCATTTGATATCGAGAAACTTAGAGCAAAGGTTTGACTTGTGCCACTTTCGATTGTTTGATTTGTCCCGCTTTTGATTATTCACTAAGTGGACATTGTTCTAATGAAACAGATATGCCTCTTATTTTATTTGAATAGAATTAAATACGTTATGTAGTAATTATTTTCTTACATTTTTAATTTTACCTGAATAATAATGCTTCGCACGATGCGGCTTTACCAACAAAGTTGTTAGAGATATTTAGTTTTAATCACTTTAAAATATACCAAAGCTAAATTTTAATCATCTTCAGATATAACTTATAATACATATAGAGATACAGCTCTCATCAAAATTTGAAAATTTTATCTTTGAAATAACATAAATTATTACAAAAAGTTCTCTTTTGTCTTACTTTAAGAGGATTTACTTCCTCAGGGATGCATTTTTGGACTAAGGTAAGTTGAGTTATATGGATCCAATATGAACTCAGGGATCACAGGTTCCTGTCCGGGAACTCAATTCTGGGACACCCTGTATATAAGATCAAGACATGTTGTATATACAGACTGTCTATTTTACGAGGGCCACACCAAATATCTCCCTTAATATCTATTGTAGAAGAATAAAGTTTTAGAAACAGTTATCCCATTTTTTGTGAGCTATATTTCAGTAAAAAGAAATTTGAAATCCATAGCCTACTTTATGACATATATTACAAAAACCTAAAAAATAGGAAAACCACAAACGGTTATAGCTTCCTTATTTGAGGAGATACGAAAAAAGTTAAAGGAATGAAAGTTGGCGGCAAAGACAATAAGAATAATAACGTGTAACAAAAAAATCGAAAAATGCAGTTGGCTTTGACATACGCTATTGTGCAAAAATGAAAAATACATATCTCAAAGTAGGCCATGACGCCATTAATTCCGTTATTTTTTTCTCATTCCAACGATATAAAACATGTCACAGAAATTTTAACCGATAGTGTCAATATTTAATATTTTTCGAATACCACAATTCATATAATTGAATCGTAACAATCAGCTGTGCCATAATAGTAAAAATTCACTTTATAATAATTATAATTCCGTAATTATTTATTACAATTTAAGACAAACCAATAAATATCTCATAAATAAAAATACAAGTACAAAATGAACATCCAAAGAAAAAAACGAAAAACTATGTATAACAGTACTACCTACTACTATATTGAAAAGAAATTGTGTGTATTTATTTTTCTGACTACAAATGCTCAAATTGTGCACCATGCATTCTGACACATAAACGTGCTCTACGAGACACGTCACGCATTACATTTTGGAGCATTTCAGGAGTAATTGCCTCACATGCGTTTCGAATTCTGGTTTTGATGTCCTCAATATATTCAGGGGCAGTTTGAAATACCTTGTCTTGAATGTAACCCCAGACGAAAAAATCCAAGGGAGTAATATCTGGTGATCGAGCTGGCCATAGAATGGGTCCATAGGTGCCTATCCAGCTATCTGGCATAACTTGATTTAAATAATTTGTACATATTACAGCAGTGTGAGGTGGAGCCCCATCATGTTGAAAATATGAATAATTTAATCTTTCTGCCACTGTTAATTCATAAAGAAAATCTTGAAATTCGTTTTGCAGGAAATTAAGGTATCTGCGAGCGGTTAATTTGCCATCATAAAAATAAGGTCCAATTACTTTAGTCCCTAAAAGACCCAACCAAACATTCGTAGAAAATCTTTCTTGGAAAGCAGTCTCTCTGCACCAATGTGTATTTTCTCGTGTCCACTTATAATGCATATTTCTATTGAAAAATCCATTATTATAAAAATTTGATTCGTCCGACCAAAGAATTTTGCTACATATCAGCGCGTCATTCCTTTTCTTATTTAATAACCATCTACAAAATCTTACTCTCCTTGGCTTATCTCCCTCATTTAAATGTTGAACTTTCCTCATTTTGTAGCATCGAAATCCGTTTTTTTTCAATATTTTTCTTGCAGTCTTTTTTTATGCGACAGTTTCTCTGAATTTGTCTCAAAGAGGTTTCCTTATTTTGGTTAACATAATTCATTACTCTATTCACTTTTCTTACATTATCCGCAACATGCGCTTGCCTTACTACTTTTTTTGAAAATGAACCGTGCGTTTTTAGATTTTGAACTAACTTCCTAAACATAGTTCGATTTGGCTGCGGAGCATCTGGAAATCTATCTCCGTAAACCGTGACTGCCATCTCAGCGTCAAAATTGCACTGACAATAAATGCTAATCATATCGAATTTGTTATTATTGGTGTACACCATAATTACTGATATAAAATTTGTCTTAGAACTCGACAACGCAACATACAACATACAACTTTGACAATCTGTCAAATTTATTAATAACTGATATACATTGTTACATATATACATTGTTTTTCACTAATTATGGCACAGCTGATTGTTACGATTCAATTATATGAATTGTGGTATTCGTAAAATATTAAATATTGACACTATCGGTTAAAATTTCTGTTATGTTTTATATCGTTGGAATGAGAAAAAAATAACGGACTTAATGGCGTCATGGCCTACTTTGAGATATGTATTTTTCATTTTTGCACAATAGTATGTCAAAGCCAACTGCATTTTTCGATTTTTTTATTACACGTTATTATTCTTATTGTCTTTGCAGTCAACTTTCATTCCTTTAACTTTTTTCGTATCTCCTCAAATAAGGAAGCTATAACCGTTTGTGGTTTTCCTATTTTTCAGGTTTTTGTAATATATCTCATAAAGCAGGCTATGGATTTCAAATTTCTTTTTACTGAAATATAGCTCACAAAAAATGGGATAACTGTTTCTAAAACTTTATTCTTCTACAATAGATATTAAGCGAGATATTTGGTGTGGCCCTCGTAAAATAGACAGTCTGTATATTGTTCAAAATATTTCTCAAAATACATCTAAATACAAGTATATCTGAACATGACCATTACTTTTTTTATGTTGATCAAGGTATTGATAAAATCTCTGTCCGAGTTTAGAATATACATTTTGCATTTATATTTAAAATGTTTTAATGAATTAGATTGTTTTATATCAGTAGGCAAAATATTATAAAGGCGAGGCGAAAGAAAGATATTAACTTCTTTGACCTATAGTTTTAGCAGAGGGAGGAATTTTTGCTTGCAAATTAGTTTTACCTCTTGTTGTATAAGTATGGCTGAGTAACTCCAAATTATTTTTATTTTTATATTGGTTGACAATAATCTGAAAAAAATACATTTGCCTAACATCAAAGAATCTGGCTTCTGTAAAATGTAGTTCGTCGGATACGTTGGGATTTTATTCAGCATTATTTTTCAAAATCTCATTTGCGTTATTTCAAGCATTTTCTTATGAATATTCAAAGCACCACCCCATCCCAAGATTTCATAACGTAGTCTAGATTCTACTAGGGCATGGTATATGATTTTCATTTGCTTTGTATCCAATATTTTATTTAAGAATTTAAATTTATATAGCATGCTTCTAAATGTTTTGGCGACAGACTTTATATCTATATCCCATTTTAGATGTTTATCTATGTAGACCCCTAAATATTTAGTAAAACTGGAACTACCTATTTCAATTAAGGTGGCCATTCCCTAGAAAGAGACATCCGATAGGGAAATATTTATTATTTTTGGCCGTAACTTTTTTTTCTTAGTACGTATATTTAAAAAAAACTATAAGAGTACCTAAGTAGAGCCATAACAAGACTATTACTATGAATTTTCACTCAATAATTTCAGTGGTTTGCAAAATAGCTAGATTTAAATTTAAATATTATGTTAATCTTTCTATTTCGTAGTTTTAAATCTAGCTATTTTGCAAACCTCTGAAATTATTGAGTGAAAATTCATAGTAATAATCTTATTATGGTACTACTTACGTACCCTTATAGTTTTTTTAAATATGCGTACTAAGAAAAAAAAGTTATGGGCAAAAATAATAAATATTTCCCTATCGGTTGTCTCTTTCTAGGGAATGGCCACCTTAAGTTACCATTGGAATATATTTTTATCATAGCCAGGTAAATTACTTTTGATACAGTTGAAAGGAATATAAGTTGTTTTTTTACAGTTAATAGTCAACAGTTTATGGTCAAACCAATTTAATACATTTTTTAAATCCTTTTCTACTTTTACCTCCATGATGGTGCTTCATAAGAGATTGCCGTATCATCTGCAAAACTAATTATTTTTCCAGTGCTATGAACAATTAATAAATGATTTATTTAAATAATAAAGAGAACTGGGCCCAACGCGGTTCCTTGCGGTATAAAAAGAATTAAAATTATAATATTATTGGAATATGGTGATAAAACAAGAACGCAGAAGTAAGTATGCGAAATCTTCAATACTAAGTATCCTGACCGTCGCATTTCTCAGTCTACGGTTAGTAGAGTAGAAAAATATGTCGTGAATTTGGAAATGCCACAGATATACCTAAATCTGGTAGGAAACGCATTTTAGACGATGAAAGGAAATTGGATATATTGTTAAATAAACCTACAAGACAAGTTGCCGACGATAATGATGTTAGTAAACCGTTTATATTGCGTCTTGTAACAAATGAAAAATACCACCCATGTAAAATTCATTTGGTCCAAGAACTTAACGATGATGACCCTGATCGCCGATTGCAATTTTGCGAAATCATGGCAAATATATGCCAAGATGATCAGTTATTTATAAAAAAACATTCCTTTTTCTGATGAGGCAGCAGTCGGCTTAAATGAAACAGTCAAGAGAAGGTGAACGGTAAGGTTTTGTTGTACCTTTTGTACCTGTTATCTGTAAAAGGGCCCCGAAATAACTAGGTCACCAACATACATTGAACTCTAAGAGTTCAATGCCAGCATAACCCTAAACGTTGAAGCCAGAATTACTCGGCTTATGGAGGAGGTCCACCACCACCATTGACCACAGCAAGGGCGATAAAACTCCACTTTGTGGACAACGCTTGTCTACGGTTAGTAAAGTAGAAAAAAAGCGTCCATATTGCGTCTTGTAACAAATGAAGAATACCACCCATATAAAATTCATTTGGTTCAAGAACTTAACGATGATGACCCTGATCACCGATTGGAATTTTGCGAAATCATGGCAAATATATGCCAAAACGGTCCGTTATTTATAAAAAATGTTCGCTTTAAATGGAACAGTCAAGAGAAGGTGAACGGTAAGGTTTTGTTGTACCTTTTTGTACATGTTATCTGTAAAAGGGCCCCGCTTTCAAGCTAGTCAATATGCATACGTTCTTAACTACATATCACACTATTTATTGTCAAAATATTAGCTTTGCTAAAATGACGTAGGTCTGGCGGCTCTGGGATCTTACTCTATTATGGTATATTATGAAAATGATCTTTACTTTTTTTGTTCAAGTATTTCTACAATACAAACCAATAATTTGAGGCTCTGGAGGTTTTCAATTTTGGCAATACTTCTAACCAAATGTCAACACAAGAATGTAGTTAACTACATTATATATTTTTTCATACAATTCAATTTTTTTGGAGTTAAATTTATAAACACATTTAGTTGATTAATGTTGTCAACTAAAGACTTAAATCAGTTGTACACATTTAAATATTCTCTATGGACAGCTGAATATGCGATGTGTACCCTTAATATAGAACATTCAGATACTTACCAAACTTCTATTTTAAAGACTTCGGTTAAATCCTATATTGTTAAAGCATTAAGCTTAAGTGTATTATAACTTCTTCTCGTAGTGCATAGCTTAGACCTGCTTGCTTCCTGTTTATCCAAATATTCCCAATTTTAGTAAACCAGTAGCTTATTTACAAATTACATACGAACAAAATACTTCCTAAAAATACAAATATACTTACAAACCGTCTGCATCTTTTAAATAGAACCCAATTGTATCTGATTGTGCTGGAGTGTAGGTTACCTAGGACCATAACTCAAAGAAACCGACAATTTTCCCGAGAGCTTAGACTTAAAATCTCATCATAGAGGGATTATTTTGTATAGAGTGAACCACGTAAATACAATCCTTTATTTCTTTAATTTAATTTAGTAAATAATCTAAGAATTAAAAGTTGTAGCTGTCGTTGACAATTAGTTAAAATATACAGGATATGTAAAAAGTGCATTTTATATAAGTAAATAGAAATTGCATTGAATTAAATATGAACCTATGACCTATGTGTAGAATTTAATACAATAAGATTTACGTCAAATACACATTTAAAAAATTATGAATCTTGCCTAATTACATATCACAGTATTTTTCAAATAACGTCTATATCGTGGAATCAAATATGTAAGTAATATTTATACAAGTAGTAAGTATACTCTTGAGGTCTATGAAGTGAGACCAAATCAAACAAAACAAAAATATTTCATTTTAGAAAAAACATAACTGGAAAAAATACAATGTACGTTTTGAAACGCATTATCTGGAAGACTGACAAAGTGAAGTAGCTATAGGTCAAAGGACAAATCACAACAAAACGAAAATTGTGACTGTACACTCAGCAAGTAATAACCATTTAATAGACCGAGAACTAGCGTTACAAAATGTGTACTATTTGTATGTGTATACTTCATACGATCTCAATTGGGACAGCATAAAAACGAAAATTCGGAGTCTACGTGGACTTGATCCGCCTGTCACATAGAAATGTGATTAAATGCCTAGCTAGTTTGCTTGTCAACACAATGTGACATAATGTGACAGGCGGATCAAGTCCACGTGGACTCCGAATTTTCGTTTTCATGCTGTCCCAATTGATATCGTATGAACTATAAATGGATAGAATGTGCCTTAATAGGTTGTCGATGATCAATTGAATATCCTCCCATCAGTCTACCGGGTTGGGAGCGGTGCGTTCAGCAGCGAGCGGCGGTTTAGTCAATAACTTACGCGCAGTACCTCTCACAAATGTCAAAAAAGCCGTTATTTTCTCTTGTGCCGAGCCGAATTTCTGATTTTGCCGTTGGAATTTGCGACACCGACTTGTGAATGCCAATCTTTCTTTTTCCGTAGAGACATCACACGCGATCCTCCTCTCGACATATTTATTTAGATATTGATGTTTGAAAATTACATGTTTTCGGCGCTTTGTCGCTAAAAGACAAACAATTATAGCTTTTGAACCAAAGTTTAGACAAGCTCTCAATTGGCGAAGCGGCGAGAGATATACTTAGCATGCGCAAGATCCGCATTTTTTTTAACTTTCTTCTTCCATTTTCGGCCTTAATCTGTTGCTCAGATATTACCTATATATCACGCCTATACATAGTTTTCGATTGTGATATTTCTAAATATTTTTAAATAATATGTTTGCTTAATCAAATACCAAATTTGTATTATCAGCTCTTCGTCGCTAAAGAACAAATTACTTATAGCGTTTCAATCGAACTTTAGACACGCATTATAGACGTGATACATAAGTAATATCTTAGCAACAGATTAAGGTCGAAAATGCAAAAAAAGTTTTAAAAAAATTTCCGGTAGGCAGAAGAGCTTGAACTCTTTGCCCCAATCATCGCTGTAGACCTGGAACGGCCTCGCAAGGGGTGGGCCTGCTTTTTCGCCTATCCCCCCTGCAAATGCTGACGGTATAGGTGATGTCAGCAAACCTCCCCTGGTCCTGGCTGTTGGACCCTGCCAGCTGGATCGTTTCTTCTGGCGCTCTTCTGTCTTGGTCTTCCTTCTTCGCTGGTGTGTAGACTCCCGGGAGCGTCTTTCGTCTGTCGTGAGAGGGAACGGCTGTTACCAAATCCTCTCGGTGTTTGAAAGGGATTTAGGAGTGTTGACTAGTCAGAAGCCCAGGGTGCCAATTGGCATCATGTGCTCCGATTTCGTCGAAAGGAAATGTGAACTGTGTAGCTCAGGATTGTGTTCGGCCAGAGACGCTTTCTTAGCGTCAGAGGCCAGCACGGACTAGGGTAAGGGAACCGAGCTGGTTGTTTGCTTGGTACACCCTTGATCGGATAATTGGATGTTTTTGGTCATTGTCTCCTTGCGGTGTGGCTTGGATATCGGACTGAAACAGATAGCACATGCGAAGTATTCCTCTCGCCGCTACGCCAATTGAGAACTTGTTTAAACTTTGGCTCAAACGCTTTAAGTAGAGCTGGAAACAAAATTTTCAAACATTATAATATCTAAATAAATCTGTGGAGGATCGTGTGATGTCTCTACGGAAAAGAAACATTCGCATTTTGTCGGTGTCGTAAATTGCGAGAGCAAAATCGGAAATTTGGCTTGACATGAGAGAATCAAAAACGGCTTTTTTGACATTTGTGACAGGTACCGCACGTAAGTTATTGACTAAACCGCCGCGCCGCTCACCGCTCAACGCACCGCTCCCAACCCGGCAGACTGATGGGCGGATATTCAATGGATTATTATCGACAACGTATTAAGGCACATTCTGTCTATTTACAAATAGTACAAATTTCTGTGACGCTAGCTCTCGGAGTATAATCAGGTTATAATCTAGGAAATGGCGTACAAATTCGATAACGAGAAGTTACCGTCTGCTAGTCGGTAATCGAAGAGAACATATAACTACGAAACTTTTTTCTCTCTGAAAATTTTTGTTATGGTGGGCGGATATGGAGGGGACATTTTTTTAATCAAATGGTTACCGATATCTTGCCGCGTAGGTAGTAGATAGTGTATTATGTACTTCACATACCCCAATATCGCTGTCAGACGAAACTTCCGGTTGGTGCGCGGCAACCAAAAATTGAAAACAAAAATTTTTAGTTACCGTACCAAACTTAGCGCAAAATGTCTTGGTGTGTAGAATACTCGACTGTAGTGGCAGACATTTCTTTCGGACTGTTTTTGAGCAATTTGCCATCAAAGTGGCGAAAAATAGACCAAATTTCAAGTTTTAGTGAGTTACTCCAAAGGTTCTAGCTCCCTTCGGGAAGTAATAAGGTTTTTTTTTTAAATGTTCACCCTTTTGAGGGGCCAAATTTCTCATAAATCTACAAAATAAGTTATGCAATTATGGAGCCTATATCCCTGTAACCAGTGTGTTTAAGTTATTATAAGCGCAAGAGGACTACAATTTTCCACTATCGTATGTAATTAACCTCTTTATAGTATCAACGTATACAATATTGCCAAATTTAGATAATAACAGAAATAATACATGTGTCATATTTGATCTAGATGCAACATGATCTTCTAAGGTTTTCGATAAATCGACTTCTATTGCTCTTATCAAAATAAATCACAGAACCTTTTCTGTCAAAATTTTTATTAAGAATGTTTACACTAATGCATGCTTTCTCTGAAATAAGCCGCTATGCCAATGTGAGAAATATCATTTTAAGAGGTCGTTTGAAGGTTGTAATTCAAAATGTACACCCCATAAGTTTGAGAATTTTTCAGCGATTGTTTATAATACGTGACCGAAGCTGTTTATAAAAATCCAGCTTCTCTTCTTCCGTTTTTTTATTATTATAATTCTCGTGCTAGTAATAAATTAGGTTAATTTGAGATACGAAGCAACAAGATTTAATCATGTGTCTAGCTGTTTCGAATGTATTAGGTAATTGCACTCTGGCTCCTTTACCATTTTAAACATCACCATTTGACTTAACATTATTAAAAATATTTTTTGCATATTTAAACCAACAACACATTCAATTGTGTGTAACTAACTATTTTGCTAACTGTGTCTCTGTGTTGATGTAAATAAAGTCATTTAATTTATTTAACAATTTTAGTTAATTCTGCAACTAACATTGTAAAAAGGCAACCATAGAAATCCTAGATTTCACTTTAGTAAAACAAAAACACCGTTTATGATATCGATTATCTACTTTGTAATTACATACTCGCAAAGTCCTATTACCTACAACTGTTAATAGATATAAAAGGGAAATTAGAAATTCCTACCAAACTATCGAAGCATCTCAAGTTATTTTAGCCACGCCTGAGATGTCTAATATTTAGATGATAATACCGATAAAGACCCGATTGTTTCCAGTGCTTCCCCCTTTTAGTAATATTCCGTGAATATTCTCTTATTCCTAGCTGTCTGTAGCCTATATCTGATACATGCATGTATCGCGGAGCCCTTCTTTTGTCCTCGTATTGAAATGGAATCATTTGCGCGTAAGTAATTCGGTTGTCGGTTGCCGTACCCCTGTTGTGTATACTACACCCCCCTTCTGTACCCGACGCTGTCTCTTACGCCACGACCTCCTGACAACTTATTAGCGGAAGGCTCCACGTACCTACGTTGTTAATGTGATAACAAGTTTCATATCTTAAGTTATTAACGACGTGGCAGATCGAAGTTTGTGTAAACATCATCGTTTAGCATGATGGATTAGAAGTTAAGGTATGGATTTTATCGTGGGGGTTTTTAAATTATATAACTTTGCAACTTTTAAATTAAATTGAGCCATCAAATAATGGTCTACTTGAATTACATACTTATATTTGGTACTTGTATTTTATATTGTCGTTAAGAGAATAACGTACAGTGTACCTACGCTTTGATTAACTATTGTTTAGAATTTCAACATATGCAATTTGATTGAAAACATATTTTGAAACGAGGTACCACGCCACACGATCAAGTTCCAATTTTATATTTACGAAAGGCATTTGACAATAATACACATTGCAATTTTCGCGAAAAATACGAAAAAAGTGAAGAAAGTAAAAGGACTTTACTTGCGTAAAAATTAGCTCAGATAAGGATCTGGGGAAAAATTATACTCATACACGACGAAAATAAATTACGTTAAAAAATTGAAATATACACAAGTAACTTACAAGTAACAAACTGGAAAGTTGAAACATTTTGCATATTATTTTAATGGTGCACCTAAAAATAAATTCCAATCAAATCATTTCGGAACTTGTTGAAGAATTGAAAAAAAAATGTACTCCCCGTTAAAGCTCCCTATGACCTCCAAATATTGAATTGAGCTGCGTATAATAAATCCAGTACAGAAATTTTGAATCATTTTAATTTATGTTGCATACACATAATCACAATATTGACGAGTACTTAACAAACTAAAATGTGTTTAAAATAACAGAAATACTTTGTGCAAACTTCAAATTAATAAGTACTGTGATGGAAAATAATGTTTTCCGCCGACAGTGTATTAAAAAGTTAGATTAATCTATACAAAAGCGTTTATTAATGACCCCTATTAATGCATGATTTCTTTATTAGGAAATGATTTTAGTATAAACACCCAACATACATGAAATTAAATCCAATCCAATATCTGTCACTATCAAGCTTGTCACTTATGAAGTCAGTGTTGTAAAATGTTGAATAAATGGATATTGACGAAGAAAATTTTACATTAACCCCGCCTGAAGTGGCAGAAACTGCAAATGTAGCATCATTAAGTTTACTGCCAGAAAAAGGCCAAAAATTGTATGAGAAAACTTATGCCGAATTTATTTCATGGTGCTATGGAAAACAAGTAATGCGCTACTCAGAATCGGTGCTATTGGCATATTTTTCGAATATTGCAGAAAGAGGCCTAATTGCAAGTTTATGGCCAAAATATTAAATGCTTAAATGAACCTTAATCTTAAAGGAAAACATCGACATAAGTAAATTTAATAAATTAATTATGTTTATCAAGAGGCAATAAGTAGGTTATGCACCGAAGAAGTCAAAAGTGCTTGAGAAAGAACACGTATAAAATGTATTTTGATGCTCCTAACAACCTCTCCTTAATGGCAAAGGTAAACAAATAACCAGGATGCAACTACAATAATACATAAAATATTGTTACGGATTTCCACCTTTTAGGAAACACCCTGTATGAATCCGTGGGTTCTAAATAATTTTAACAAGAGATTAAACACTACTAACACTTTATTTAACAATTTACTGACTATACAATACTTCAAAAATACACTTTGTTTACTTTAACCTCACTTTTTCCCGAACGTGTCACTTCTCAAATAAACTTCCTCTTCCGCGCTTGTAATCGCGCCTTATATACTCCGAAATTAGCTCTAGATCAATCCAGAATCTTCTTCAACCATAATCTAGAAAAGTCCTTGGCTCTTTCTAGAGCCTTTCCAGTCACCATCAGAGGCATAGGCGTGCCATCTCCTTTTCCAAGGGGGTGTAATTCATAACACTGCCCCCTCCTTAAGCCTGATCGTCCCGATCAGGCAACTCAGAATCATCGATGTATTTCGCCAGTCTGTCCAAATGCACGATCTTCATCTTGGACTTTTTGCTTCGTTGAATCCGATAGACGACGTCATTAATTCGGGTAATAACAGTGTACGGTCCGTCCCAAGGCGGTTGAAGTTTCGGTGACCTGCCTTTCTTCCGCTGTGGGTTGTACAGCCAAACCAGGTCTCCTGCCTTGAACCCTTCTGAACTACCCTTACGGTCATATCGAGCCTTCATTCTGTCACTGGCTATGGTGATTTGGTCTCTAACTAACTCATGGACATTCCTTAGCCGTTCACTCACTTCATCTACATAGCTGTTCACAGGAAGCCGTTCTCCACCTGGTGTTCCAAACATCAAATCACACGGCAGTCTGATCTCATGTCCAAATACTACACGAGCCGGAGTTTGTTTTGTAGTCTCGTGGATAGCAGCTCTATATGCCATGAGGAAAAACGGTATGTGGAGATCCCAGTCACGTTGATTTTTATGAACGACTTTAGAGAGATGTTCTTTCATAGTCTTATTATGTCGCTCCACCATTCCATCTGATTGCGGGTGAAGGGCTGTCGTCCGTGTTTTGTGTATTCCTAATAACTTGCAGATCTGCTGAAATACCCCTGACTCAAAATTTCTCCCTTGATCTGAATGCAGCTCCAGGGGTACACCAAACCGACATATCAAGTTATCTACCAAGACTTTGGCGACAGTAACCGCTTCCTGGTTCGGAATTGCGTAGGCTTCAGGCCATTTACTAAAATAGTCCATGGCAACCAGTATGTACTTGTTACCGTCCTTGGTTACTGGGAATGGTCCGGCTATATCGATCGCAATCCTCTCAAAAGGAGCCCCGACGTTATATTGCTTCATTGCACCCCTACTCCTAGTCTGTGGTCCTTTACTGGCTGCACAAATTTTACAATTACGACACCAAGCTTCAACATCTTGACGACTATTTACCCAGTAAAATCGTTCACGTACTTTATTCAGGGTCTTGTTAACGCCGAAGTGTCCACCGGATGCTCCATTATGCACTTCTTGAAGTACTTTCGGTACTCGACACCTGGGAATCACTAGACGCATAACAACTTGCTTCCCATCCGGGCTCTCCCATGCTCTTTTTAACAGCCCATTCATAACTCTAAGTGAGTCCCACTGTGCCCACAAAGCCTTCAATCCAACTGCTTTGTCCGAAACATCCTTCCACTCTGGTCGAGTTCCTTTTTCCTTTGCTCTCAATATAGCCCCAATCTCTGCATCGTTCAGTTGTTCTTGTCTCAGGGCTTCAGTTGTCCAATCATCCGGAACGTCTATTTTAATAGTGTTGACTACTCCCATGCCCTGCTGTTTTTCCACGTGGCGGCAGTGCTTGCAGTCGTCCTTGCATGGTCTTCTAGATAATGCGTCTGCGTTCTTATGAGATCTTCCTGGTCGATGCTCGATTTTAAAGTCGTACTGTTGCAGCCGTTCTATCCAACGAGCCAGTTGACCTTCCGGGGTTTTCAACTGCAACAGCCATTTCAACGCAGCATGGTCGGTCCTGATTTTGAAATGTCGCCCGTAGAGATACTTATGAAAATGGTCCACTGATTTGACGATGGCCAATAACTCTTTTCTGGTTACACAATAGTTTCGTTCTGGTTTGGAGAGCACCTTGCTGAAGTACTCGATCACTCTTTCCTCTCCGTTCTGAATTTGAGACAGCACACAACCAATCGAAGAATTGCTGGCATCTGTATCTAAAATAAAAAGTCCATTCTGTTGTGGGTATGCTAGTACAGGACCAGTGCATAGAGCTGCCTTCAATTTTCTCCATGCCGTTTCACACTCCGGTGTCCACTGGTACTGAACTTTCTCCTCTGTTAGCCGGTGTAATGGCTTCGCAATGTCTGCAAACCCTTCCACAAAGCGTCTATAATAAGTGCAAAGGCCAAGGAAGCTTCGTACTTCATGAACGTTAGATGGCCTTGGCCAATCTCGTACGGCAGAAATTTTATCGGGATCCGTTTGTATTCCCTCTGAAGACACTACGTGCCCAAGGAATTTAACTTCTTTCTGAAATAGTAAACACTTCTTCGGGTTCAACTTCAGGTGTGCATTCCTTACTCGTCCAAATACTTCTTGAAGATTTTTCAAATGTTCTGTAAAGTCTCGTCCCATAACCAGCACGTCATCAAGGTAAACCAGGCACGTCTTCCAGGTTAGCCCTCGTAGAACAAATTCCATCAATCGTTCAAACGTGGCTGGAGCATTGCAAAGTCCAAAAGGCATCACCGTAAATTGGTAAAGACCACTGCCTGCTGAAAATGCTGTCTTTTCCTTATCATCAGGATGAAGTCCAACTTGCCAATAACCGCTCCTAAGGTCTAACGTCGAAAACCACCGTGAGCCTGCCAATGTACTTAACGTGTCATCAATCCGGGGTAATGGGTAACTGTCTTTCTTCGTCACATCGTTCAATTTTCGATAATCGACACAAAATCTTAACGTTCCGTCCTTTTTGGCAACCAAAACTACTGGCGATGACCAGGGACTTGTTGACTCCTCAATAACTCCATCTTGTAGCATCTTATCTATCATTGTTGAGGCTTCTTCTTGTTTTGCTAGCGGAAGCCTCCTAGGTTGTTGTCGAATAGCAGGTGAGTCACCAGTATTTATCCGATGCTGGACTATATCTGTTTTTGTAAGGGCCTCCGTACTTTTGGCAAATACTGAACTTTCTTTTTCCAGGAACTTGAGCGCCTCCTCTCGTTCATCCTCAGATAAATGCTCCAACTGGGAGCTCAGTAAGGTCAAAACTTCCTGGTCTATATTTGTAGATGAATTTCCCTCCGTTTGTTCTTCGCACCTTGCTACCCATGTGACCGGTTCATAGGAGCCAATCGGTTTGCCTTCTTTGATTGTTACTGCATGGGAATTTAAATTGACGACTCTAATTGGGATTTTATCTTTAGTCCGGGTTAAAGTTCTTGCCACAACAATATTGGTTAGGGACTTAATCGATTCGTCACCTTCCACCAGGCCAACACGGTAGCCTCCAGGATTTCCTTCCAAGGCAGCATCGATGATCTGTTCCGAATGAGCAGGAATCTTAATCGTCTTTGTTGTCAATAGCCTTGCTTTACGGAATTGGTCATCTGCGGTTGCCAGGATAAATTCCTCATTCCCAATTTTCAAGACTCGCTCCCCTACGTCAACAATAAACCTCTTCTCTTCCATGATGTCCAGTCCCAAAATGAAATCATCTGTAATGTCAGCCACAATGACCTTGTAATTGAATCTCAATCGTCCAACCTGCAGTTCCAAATTGACCTCTCCATGGACCGCAGCCCTGTCTCCCGTGGCTGTCCGAATAATTACTTCATTTTGCTTCTTCTTAATCTGCAAGCCTGATATAAACCCTGGCCGCACTATTGATGACGTAGCGCCGGTGTCAATAGTAAACACACACTTTCTTCCATTCACATATCCTTGCAACAGCAGACTACTTGGAATTCTTCGCAGCTGGGAAATCTTTATTTCTCTGGGGGCACGGTGTTCCCTAGCCAGCACAGCCCCCTTGGTGCTGGCTATCTTTAGTTTTCCTGCTGCTCTTCTACATTTACAGCATTTACTCGTCTGTCCGAGTTCTGCTGTCGACAGTCTCGTTTCATATGTCCCATCCTGCCGCAGTTGTAGCATTTAATACCTCCACTTGGCCTTTCTCTGTTTTGTTGGTTTTCCTGTCTTCTTGGAGGATTCGATTGAGCCAGTAATTGACCGATCATTTTATTCGTTTTGAGAATCGCGTTCAAGATAGGGTTTTGGTCTGTCTCTTCTGGCTGCGATTCTTCAAGTGTCATAGCCCGTACTCTTGACTTTGGAGTATCCCTATAGACAGCTTCTACCTCTAGTGCATGTACCAAGGCTTCACTACTACTTTTATGTCGGGATAGCCTGAGGACTCGCCTGATCTCCTCGTCCCTTATCCCGTCTAGGAATGCCCCCACTGCCAATTGCTCTTTAAATTCTTTTGGCGCATTAGGATATGCTAAGTGTGCCAGTCTTTCCACCGCAGCTTCAAATTCTTGCAGACTCTCTCCAGCTTTCTGAACGCGCACTTTCAGCTGGGTCTGGTATACTTGAGCAAGGTGTTGATCGCCATATCGTAGATCTAAGGCGGCTTCTAAAACTCTAAAATTCCGTTGTTGGTCTACCGGAATTGTCTGGAGCAATTCCAATGCTTGGCCTCTTAAAGCTACGATTAATGCTTTAGCCTTCTCTTCGTCGTTCCAGTTGTTTGCACTTGCTGCTGCCTCAAACTGTGTCTTGTAAGTCATCCAGGAACTTTGACCATCAAAGGAGGGAATTTTTAATCGCTGGCCTGATGACACCACTTGCTGGTTTCCTCTATCCCTCAACTGTCGTTTAAGCTGGTCTATTTCCCCTTTGACTTCTTCTTCGAACTTGTTTACTTTCACTTTGACTTCACCAACTTCTTCTTCGACCTTGCCTACTTTTACTTCGACCTCATTAACTTTCGTCTTTACGCTACCCATATCTTCCTTAATCTCATTTTTTATTTCTTCCACGACTGTAAACAAGGCATTCTGTTGCGTTTCTATAGCTTTCCTTAAGTCATCATTTTCCTTTTGACGGCGTCTCTCCTCTTCTTGTTTTTCCTCTTGACGTCGTTTCTCTTCTTCTTGATGCCTTCGTTCTTTTTCTTGTCGTCTTCTTTCCCGTTCCTCTTTCTCTTCCTGGCGCTTTCTTTCCTGTTCTTCTTTCTCTTCCTGGCGCTTTCTTTCCTGATCCATCATCATCTTTTGCATTTGGGCCATAAATTCCTGCATTTGTTGTTCGGATGCCATGCTTCTGGTCGTTACCGGCATACAATTACGTTGAAATCAAATAAGTTTAATAATTACGTCACTATCGGTAATGGGACTGTCCAGAAACCCTCAAAACGGCACGAAAAAGTCTTATCTAGAGTCTTTGTCACTTAACCTCTAATGTCCAACAAAATGTTCCAAAAATGTCTCAAAAATGCACTTAAACACTATTTTTCCTGTTCGAAAATAAACCTCGAACAATGTCCAGTAAATTAGTCCTTCCTGTGTTAGCACTAACTCCGAGAATACTGTCCCAGTCTTCTCAACACTCCCGAAAAAAATCCTCTTGTCAAAATTCCGCTTCCGACACCAAAATGTTACGGATTTCCACCTTTTAGGAAACACCCTGTATGAATCCGTGGGTTCTAAATAATTTTAACAAGAGATTAAACACTACTAACACTTTATTTAACAATTTACTGACTATACAATACTTCAAAAATACACTTTGTTTACTTTAACCTCACTTTTTCCCGAACGTGTCACTTCTCAAATAAACTTCCTCTTCCGCGCTTGTAATCGCGCCTTATATACTCCGAAATTAGCTCTAGATCAATCCAGAATCTTCTTCAACCATAATCTAGAAAAGTCCTTGGCTCTTTCTAGAGCCTTTCCAGTCACCATCAGAGGCATAGGCGTGCCATCTCCTTTTCCAAGGGGGTGTAATTCATAACAATATCTTTCGTAGGTGGCATTGATTTTCGGATTATCTGGCGCTTTGAGAAAGGATGAACTATTGAAATTGGAAACGAATAATGTTCAAGATTTGGGATCTAAATTTTTAGTTACAATTAAGGCATCTAAAACACACACAAAGAGAATATTTACCATAGTAGATAATGAACAAAATACCCTTCTCAATTTGGTTAAACACTATGTCTCATTAAGACCTGCACATACTCCACACATACGGTTTTTTATTTTTATAAAAATAATAAATGTTCTACACAGCCAGTTGGCATAAATACATTTTCTAAACTGCCGTCCATTATAGCAACCTTCTTAAAATTAGAGCAGCTGCATCTCTACACGGGGCATTGTTTTCGGCGATCTTCCTTTCTGACAGTGGTGTAGACTTTTCAGTTATTAAACGTCTTGGTGGTTGGAAATCCACTGCTGTTGCAGAAGGATACACTGAAAATTCATTGCAAAATAAAGTTGACATAGCTGAAAAAAATCTTTTGTAAAACTGTTACAAAAGTTCATACTAGTTCTACCAACGCCGAAACACAACCTATTATCTAAGATAGTGATATAAACCTGAATTTAAATTTAGAATATCAGAACTAATAATTTATCTACGTCTTCCCTTAATTTCAGTAATTGTACTATATCTAACGTAAATATAAATGTTTTAAACACAAATTAGATGATACTAATTAATTAATACTTAATCGAATTTGTACTTATTTTAGTGAATAAAAATTTAAAATTAGATTTTCTCCATTTTATTAAAAGTAGTCGACGGAAAAATGTATAAAATAAAAACTAACTCGTATATTAAAAGGCGATTAATAATTCGACCAAATATCTCTACTATTAATTGCTGTTAGTAATGCACTTGTTTGTTAAATAACTATTAAACATTTATAAAAATTAACCCTAAACTTTTAACGGGGAATAATAGGGAATAATGTTTAAATATTCATCCAGGACTCCTACATTGTTTAACCTCTTCGCTTGTTGGAAGGTGTTGAAAAATAAGATAATAATATACTTTCCTGACATTTTCGTTGACATTTTTATATACAGGGTGATTGTAAGTAATGGGCCATATAGTAACAGTATATTTCTGACTTTAATAGCTGAATTTACCTTAGCCCAAAAGTTAAGTTGATATTAACAGACATACGTGTATTAAAGTGTTTTGTATTTACTGATTGATTTCGTTCAAATACGATTGATTCTTTCTCCAACTAAGACTAACTAAATTTCAGTACGACAGGAATTTTCGCTCTTCAATTATTCTGTTTACAAAAACGCGAAATCACATAGATTTAATTAGTACACAAAGTAAAATAAAGATAAATCTGAAATTAATTTATTATTACTTTCTTTTCGTTATTGATATTGAAATTTATGACGATTAACAGAAAATTGAAAATGTTCTGTAATCTGTTACAAACAGTTAAACGTGTTGCCTACAACACGTTTAATGGGCTCATTTAGCATATTTTCTTACTATATTTTCTGAAAAATATTTTAATTTTAGAGCGAAATGCAAAAACTGAAATTTCCTACAGTCTCTATAGACGTCAAAATTAGCCAAGAACGCGCTCTCATATTAACAGCCGTGTGACGTCATTTACTCCTATGGTAATTTAATATATCTCAAAGTGTGTTTTTGCTAATAGCTGATATAAACATAATATAAAGTAACACAAATTGTGCGAATCATATTGACTGATATACATAGGATTTAATAATGTTAGAGGTATTTCAGAATCTCATGAGCCGCGAAATGCGCAAAAGGCCAGGTTTAATCTGAGTTATAAGTATGGTTTTGAAGACACTGGAGTCTGCCTTGCTGTATACATAAACAAGAGCTCGGGATAAATTATAAACAATAAATATAATATTTTTAAGAAGTGTAACTGAGTCAACAGGACGGATTATGTCTCTGCGCATCTGAAGGTCACGGCTCATGAGGTTTTAAAACACCTCTAGAATGTTGTTTTCGTATGAAATTTAGTTTTTTCTTTAATCTCCATGTGGTTTGTATTTTATATAAAATAAATGTTACATGTTTGCATCTGATTTATTATACAATATTGACATTGCTTGTCATTATTGATCAGATATTTTATTGATATGCGAGTCTGCTTTTAAGCAACCGGCTTCACATATTATACATATCTTCGAGACAAATGGGAGTAAATGACGTCAGAGTGCCTTGCGTATCGGTTCATGTTTAAAACAGTATATTTCGAAAACTCATATCAAATTGATCTCGAATTTTCAGTGTTGTAATTATTACGCGATTACCTCGTATAAACGTACTAAAAAGTACAATGTGAAATTTGACTAAATGTCCCCATTTGTTTACCCTACTAACAGTATTGTACACTCCGACGGCTGAGTGCTCTATTCTCGCTAGGTGCACCAGAGCTCAGATTTACCGATAAAAATAATGTTTAATTGATTAATTCAGCAAGAAATCTATTTAAATTTTAGTTCAGTTTAGTTAGTGGAAAAATATTATCATTTTTAGACTGATTTGAACTACTATTAGATTCTAAAATTGCTAGTGAAAATGTCCATACCTCTCCGTAAGTTGATCTGTACGTAAATACGAAAACACTCTATACAGGTCGCTATCCCTAAAGGATCTACTTGTATTTTTCTTTATCCCTTGGTCTACTGTCAAATTAGACCCTGTTGATCACAATGATGCATCGCGTAGTTTTATTATTATAAACAATGAGTTAACACTATTTTTGTTTACCATTTCTTTCGATCTAGCTTCTGTAAGATAAACAATAATAGTAATAAAAAATAAAACAAAGATGACAATAATGTTTCCTTTTGATTTGCTGTAACTCGAAGATGGAACAATACATTGATTTTCACTATACTGAAATAAAATTTCCGCCTGCAAGAAGTAAATCAAATTTAGAACAGCTATTACTTCCACATCCACGAAGTGGAGTGGAAGTATGGTAATCGTAAAAAAAGTTCAATTCTTATTTCCTTCGCATACTGAAGGGAAGTATTGTATTCGAGAAAAAATCACCCTCCGAGATTTTTTCGGATTTTCACGTTTCAGATCGTGTAGATTACGAAAATATAGATTTTTCAATTCGGTCAGTCTGTCTGTCTGTCAGTCTGTTGATGCATTAACTAAAAAACTGCTTGACGGAAAACAGTCAAATTTAGTAGGTAGCTAACGCCATTGCCACCGAAGAAATTGTTAGGCTTACACTGGAAAATATACAGGGTGGACTAAAGGGAATAAATAGATAAAAAAAATTATTAAAATTTTAAATTTCCATATTTCATGACATTTTAAACCTATCTCGAAAAAAATTTTTTTTTGAGAATTTTAAATATAAAAATATTTTGACATTTTGAAAATTTTGAAATTGTTTTGTAAACTGGGTGATGGAAAGAAATTTTTTTTGCTCAAATTTACAATTTTCACGTTCTTGACATTCTAAACGTATTTAAAAAATTCTTTGTTTGAAAATTTAAAATGGAAAAGTATTTAAAATTTCGAGATTTTTTTATAAAATGGATGGAAATAAAATTGTTTTTCTCAAATTTAAAATTTCCACGTTTTATGACACTCTAAACATATTTGAAAAAAAAATTTTTAGAAATTTTTTTAAAAGATGGGTGACGGAAAAAAATTTTTTTGCTCAAATTTAAAATTTTCACGTTTCATGATTTTCTAAACATATTTCAAAGAAATATATTTATATATTTATTTTTTATTATTTTACCACTACAATACAATAGATGATGGAAAAAATATTTTTCTTCAATTCTAAAATTCCCATGTTTCGTTATATTCTTAACCTATTTCAACAAAAAAATGTTTTGAACATTTTTTTTAAAATCCCACCACTATACAGTAGATGATGAAAAAAAGTTTATCAGATTTTCTCTGTAATAATAATAATAGGCCTAACTATATGGATATAGTAAAATTTAACGGATAAAATTATATTTTTAAAACAGTATATAAAATATTATTCGCGTCAAAGTCCTATGGAATTACCTAATTAGGCCCGATTTATTTGCATATATACTCACCACAAAAATTCTAGTATTTCTTGCTAAACTCAAGAATAAAATAATGTTTACGCCATCTGAAGTGATGTTTTTTTTAATTGTTACTGTTGGTTTTTAAAGATCTTAAACAGCTGAATAAGATGGTCTGGTCCGATTTACTCAATCTTGTGTCGTTGTCCAGTTATTAGGGCACGAATATAGGCAGAAATGGCCTATTTAGCACCTCGTTTAGCACTTTTAGGTTAGGTTTTCTTAAAATCGTGACCTGATGGCGCAAAACTGACAACGGCATCGTGTTTAGCACGTCAAAAACCTTCGGAATCACTTATTTGGGTTAAGAAAAAACCTTGCGGGTCAATGTTATCAAACACTAGTAGAAAAAATCATGTATACACACGTAGGAAAAGTGTTTCTTCTGTATACGGCGTATTTTTTATGTCGGATGTTGCCCCGATCAAAAATTGTACGCCTAATATAGAAAAAAATTTGCCTGACCTAACTTGTTACACAAATAGTTGTGTTTCAAATAAATACCAAAGATAATGAGAAGCAATACAGATACAGAATGGAAGTAACTTTTTTATTTAAAATCTTTTTCTCTAAGATTAACAGTTTTCAAAAAAATCTCATATGAAAAAAATTACCAACGAACTAATGTTATATGCACATGACTTATTGGATAAAACAACTTGCGAGGTGTTCGCCTCTAGTGTCACCGATGTTTACCAATTGTAATCAAAAATTGATTACAACAATTCCAATTGTAAAATAATATTAAGGTGTCGTAAACCATTCTGTACAGAAAAGTATGCAAATAAATTACTTTATTACAATTTAGCGTTAAGGACGTAACTCTTAGACTAAATTTTACAAGAACTAATGGATTAAATCGTAATTTAAAATATGAACACTGAAAGCCCCCGATTGTTACGGCAGGAATAAACTAATGAATGTCATAAGTGGTCCTCTAGGGCACTAGGGTTAGGGGGTGTGCTGAGTTAACAGGCCTTGACCGTGTTAAACCGAGGTTTAAACCTCGTGTTAAACTAACCGAGGTCTCAAAATGAGTCTCTCCCACACGTCGCAATTATACGTGATCTTATTTGTATTCAGGGCAGGTAAGTGGCAGTCGGATTCATTTAGAACTGATTTGGTCGTTATCACTGTCTGCTGACACTTTTACTCTCAATATAGCTTTTCTTGAATTCATATTGAAATATTATAGACAAAGAATAAGATTTACGAAGATAAATGAAAACGTTTTTCTCCAGGGCCTGCTTACGTCTGAAGAATATTTAAAGGAAATGTTTGTTTATAAGAAATTTTTACTAATTTGAATGTAAGAAATCGATAACATTTTCTTCAGTTATTTGGTCTAATCATTTCGCGGGCCAGGGATAAACTTTATTCAAATAGTCTGTAAATATAATTTTGTATCGCAGGATAATGTAAATTATATTTTTAAACTGGCAAGGCGGATGGGGTTAATAATATTATGGCAGTTGCACCTACTTAAACTAGTTGATGAGGAGGGAATGAAAATCTTCTTCACACAATATGTCAAGAGGCAAGTAAAATGGAAATGACAGATGTGATAACTACTTATTATTACGTGTTAATAACACGTAATAGTAAAAAAAAATCTGTATATTCCTCAATCCAAACTTCTATGTTCAACATCATTTGTCGTCACAAATATCTTCTAAGACAACGAAATTTATTATTAAAGGATTCAGTATGAGATTTATAAATAAAGAATGAAATAAAACTAAATATATAATTGTTGCACATTCTATAGGATACTCTTCGCAGTGTTTTTTGTAAATAATATTACTTTTAGACATGTTTTTGTTTAATTACAAAACAAAAAAAATGTTTTCAAATGTAAAAAATAAATAACTTTTTTATTTATTGATCGATTTTGTTTAAAAACAATAGTGTTCTTCCTCTAGCTAACACTAACTTACTATCCAAGTTTAAAACAATCGGAATTTTCTTAAGTTATCGTGCTCACAAGAAACGTGATGGACGGATAGACGTACGGACGGACAGACGGGCAGATGAACGTACATTTTGAAAAAAATTTTTTCTCTACGAGCAATATTACCGGTTTTAGAAATGTGCCGATCGAATGCAACATACTCTTCGTTTTGTATTTGCGAAGAGTATAATAATGATAACCATACTGACGCCAGTCTGTCTGTCACATAAACTGAGCATTCAGAGAGCTAGCTTCGATATCACAATACTAGATTGACGGTCTGAAGTTATTGCTAAAAATGAAGCTCAACTAAAGCAAGAGCTAGACATCGTCAAATCGTCCAATGATGGTATCAAAATGGAATCTGGTTAAGACAAATGCGCTACAGTGATCTTCCAGTGAGGTAAACAAGTGAAAAATCAAAATATCGTACCGACTGAATAGTATTTAATATGAGGTACGGATCTGGGGGAAGCCCTAAGTATCTAGATGTCAAAGAATGCACCAACATCGATGATAATAAAATGAAAAATAAAGCAGTGAGGCATTAGGAAAGCTTTTAAAACCGAGCTAAACACCAAGAACAAAATCACAGATATAAACACTATTAACAACCTCGTAGTTTCCTTGCATTTACCGACTGGCTTCGAAGTGACATCGTGAATGTGACCAGAACACGAAGAAATCCCAATAATGAGCGGAATTCATCATTTGAATGCAAATGTGTACAAATTATACGTCAAGAGGAAGTATGGCGGTGGACTGACACATCTGGGATCTGTTTATGACTCCTCTATAGTAGGACTCGGAGCGTATATTCGACAAGGGACAAGGACAAATTCACATAGTTAATTAAACAAAATGATAAAGGAACCTGTATCCCATCTAGATAGAAGCGCGTAGAATTCATGAAGAACATCTGAAAACCTACACCACTGATAACGCCAAGAAGAAAATTAAATTCAGCATCGAAAAGAGGAAAAGAGGTACTCTGCGCATTGACGATGCATGAACAACTCCTTCGCGACCTCAATCGACTAGCAATAGACAATAGAGGTCTGCGAAATAGTTGAATGGCTCGGATTTGAAGGACGAAACGGAAAGTTTCAAAACAGCAGCAAAGGACCAAGCCCTAAAAACCAAGTATCAACAGAGTAACGTCCATTCCAGATAACGCCAATGTGATGATGAACGAAGCTGAGAAGTTGAGCAAGCTCAAATAACACCTGCAAATATAATTTGGCAGTATGTGGAATGCCAAGACCACAGTGATTGTAAGGGTCTTCGGAACTGTTAAGAGAGACCATGACAATAACTGCCTGGTCAACCTCCGCACATATTTTAAGCAGAGTAGAGTCTTTGTGAATATTGTGATCCCTTGTTGACATCTGGACTTTGAGCTTGAAGGAGGCCTCATCAACGTAACCAAATGGACCTAAAATTCTAGAACAAGGTCCATCAAAACGAAATTTTTTATTTCGTGAATCGTTTATCCTAGAAATATTTATTTCAATAAAATTCAAAATAAATTGGTTGCTTCAGTTAACTTTTATGCGTGCAGTGATTTGTTCACATTCCGTTTTGAAGTTTTGATAAACTTATTAAAGATAATTACTTTTTAATAAGTTTGTCAATATCCATTTTAATAGCCGATTGTATTATAAATTGGTACATGGGGATTATTGATGTCGCAGGTTATAAATATGTAATCGAAACTCAGAGATTCAAAATGGCGTTACCAGTATAGCGGATAAGTTTTGTCCTTTACAGTCTGATTCGACTGCAAATCGATGTCTGAGGGTTATCGAGGTTGCAGATTACGCAGCCCCACAAAAAAAAATTTCGGATCTGGACGACTGACCATGGTATTCCTATGTATTTTTGGACGTTGAATCCGAATTCCTATACCATTCAATTTTTGTGTAGGGGCAAAAACATCCCTACAATAAGGTAAATTTATGAATAAGTATCATTATGGAAAGAAGTATGAATGAGGACTTTTTATCTCTCGTACACTTTTTGAAGCCAAGGGCTTCAGCAAAGGGGTAATAATTCTCCCGAAGAGGTTAATACACCCTCTGCACTCCTTCTATACCCTTCTGGACATAGAACTGTGTCATGAAAGCTTCTAGCTTAGAAGCTCTTGAGAATTCAAAATATGGTAGAGGGTGAATATGCCGCTCTGGAACCAAGCCTTCAGAAGGGTATAAACTATCCCCTGCTGGATGAGGAACACAGTGGTGAAGGGAGATCTGGGAGAGCAAGTGTTTCTTGTGTTTACTGCAGAATGGTCGCAGTGCATTAACTAAAATCTCCTTCAATTGCCTTGACCGCATCCTGCAAGGGGCGAAAATTAACCCCCAAACCCCCAAAAAGAGTTTAGTCCAGTCAGTAAAGACAAAAAAGTGCAAAACCTCGAACTTCGGTTAGAGAACATCGATTTTCATGAAGCAAACGGCATTCGATTCGTAATTGATAGTATTGCAAAGTCTACGTGATCCGAAGGTGTGCTTTTACCCTGGAGGTGGATACCACCCCTTCTCGGGGGTGGAAATTAGTAAACTGAAAATAACCACAGAAATCGGTAGAGGGATGAATTCTAAGTAAAAAATACTTTTTCGATATCTCAATATTTTTCGAGTTATTCACGATTGAAAATGTTGATTTTTCATCTAAAAAATGCATGTTTTAGAGCAATTCTTCACGAATAACTCGAAAACCCTATGTTTTGTCTACTATTACAGAAAGCTAAGCTATATTAATTTAATTTATGAACTAAATATAAATAACTTAATTTATTAACAACCCAGTTTATCAGTCTAGCCTAGTCTATTGATTGTATTTGTTTCTTTGTTTGTTGGTTTGTTTGTTTATTAATTGTGTATTAATTTTTAGTTTATTGCACAGAGAAAAATTTTAAAATAAAATTGAAAAGGTAATAAATGTAGGTCATGAAATAGAAAAATACCCGGATCTGAAAAGCTGCCAATTGGAAAACGGAAATTAAAACTGATTGCTTAAAAAAACCTATACAGGGTGTACAAAATATTCTCTCGGACCTCTTTCTCATAGACCGATATAAACAGCTCTTATTTTATTTTTTAACGAGAAATAGGGCCCTTCCCAGCACTTCCACCGTAAGTGGATATTTACCTGTGGAACGGTTAATAAAATAAAAAATATATACAAAAAAGATAAATAAAGCTTCTGGATTCAGAAACAGAAGGAACAGAAAACTTAGAGGAAGGATAAAAAAGGAGATGATGATAGATCGAAACTCAAAAGAAGCATGGAAACTGAAAAGAAGTATCTCGCAAACGCCTACACTTCCCAACCAATGATGACAGATGGAAACTTAAAAGAAGCATCTCACAAACACCTATACTTCCCATCCTATATTCCTACCCCATGCGTCATGTGGCTCTCGCATATTCCAATGTCCAACCCGGCGTATGCAGCCGGTCCAGCGGTTGATAAAATATCCGAAGTTTGGTTCCGGCACGCGGTTTGGCCGTCCGTTGGGCGTGTTCGACGGAGGACCAAGCTGCGAATTGGAGCGAACCTCCATGGATACCCGGAATCGGCAGCAATGCACACCTTACGCTGGAAAATCAATAAATCAATCAATTAAGGCTATAGAGCCCTGAACACGTATTTGTACGTTTTCTGAACTTTCGGTCGTAATTACAACTTTAAAAAAATGAATTATTTCAATTGCATTGACCCTTTCCAAGTTAACTTTACTTACATTACGTTAGGCGAACTGACATTTTTATGACTATAATAAAATGTTATAATTTATTTAAGTAGGAGACAATGTGATCTATTTTTTTGTTACTTGAACGTAGCACTGAAGATGTAGAGCAAGACAACTGGCAAATACTGAAAAATAGAGGCTGTTTTGATTTTTGGATTTTTGTATGTGTTGTGTAGAGTAACAACGCATGCAACATAAGTAATCTCCCATTGAGGAACAATTAGAAAGAATCTAAGTGTAAATTTTTATTATCCTTTTTTGTAATATTTTTTACTCCTTATTTCATCGAATTTTAAAGCACATCAACGAGCTGTTGTCGAAATTGATTGCTAAAAGATACATTAAGGGCCGGTATTTCCAGGTCTAATTAAATGTATTCTGCAGATAATCTGCCATTTAATTGTATCAATAATTATTTCCCGAGAATTAAACTACTGAATAAAAGCGGGAAATGAAAAGATCTAATCTAATCTAATCATATACATATTTTCTTACTGTTATTTCTTGAAAATGCCTTGTGGTCAAAATAATGTTATATTCCTTCAGGTCTCAAACGGTCTTTATAAATAAAACCACTGACATGGGAAATTATGTTGACTGTCATTTAGAGGAAAGAAAGAAATCAAAGCCAAGAAGATTTAAGATTATGGGGCCATGAACGAGGTTTTTGCCCAAGATGAATAAAATATCCACTTCCTATTTAATGAGATGTTATTGGATTAGGGCGCAACAATTTAAGTTGCAATCACTTCAAAAATACGAACCAGTAGGCAACCAAACTTCTTTATATCTTAATTCTGTTGACAGCTAATAACCACATACACTTTTTATAACAGTAAATGTGTCAGTAATATCTGAGGAAAACTATTATTTTAATATAATAGTTTCAGTTTAAGAGAAATGAAAACTTCAAAGCCATAATTTTTGGGGTTTCCGTACCCGAACGGATCCAAACGGAATTCTACTGTTATCGCTTAGCTATCCGTTTGTCTGTGACTGAGCCCTAATTTCTCAATGGTAATAATTGTTATCAAATTTTCACAGATCGTGTATCACAAATACTAAAATCTATTTTTTAAATTATTATTGGTGGTTGAAGTATATGATCACTCGACACGAACTGTGTATAGACGCCTAAACTCCTTTAACTGAATACCTTATTAACCGATCAAGTTTTTAGGTAGAGAGTCGGGTGTATAGATTTCCTATGAATAAAATACATGAAAAACTTTGTATGAGTGAGTAAGTACTACCACAGACCTACACGGAGCGAGCCACTTTTCATATAAGCAAATTTTGCCCGCGTCATGGAATTTTACCGGAAGTGACGTCAAAATGGGAGGTTGCGGGCAAATAAGACGAGGCAGCCTTTTTTTTAATAACTAGAAGACTTGTACTTTAACTTAAAAAAAAACCGCTGCCTAAGGAATCACTACTTCCACATCCAGATTATTCGTCCAAGTCACTTTAAAGGAAACATCTTGATTATATTTGCACTCTAGTATGTGGAAATTATTGGTCATAGAATTTTAATAATATTTGGGGTAGATGTCATAGAAAAGTTTGAGGAGTTGGTTTCTACCATATACGTTAAAAATTAAGTTTCTAGTTTACCGTACTTATTATCCACTATTTACAACCTACCACCTCCCACTCCTTCAATGGAGTCATCTCAATCAGATGTCACTACAATACATACGTGTACAAACTTTCAAGTGAATATCTCAATTTGATGTTATCAATCCCATTAATAATGACGCGGAGGTGGTAGAGTTTGAAAAATATTAGAAAGAAATCTGAGGCCTTGGTTTCTAGTATATACACCGAATCCCAAATTTCTGTAGTCTTACCAGCTTGCTTTACTTATTTTCCCCTATTTGCCCCTATTTAACCCCCAACCCTTCAACGGCATCATCTCAAATTATGATCTAGTTTCAGACGTCGTTATAATACATACGTGTACCAAATTTCAAATGAATATCTCAATTTTATTTTATCAACCCTTTTCATATTGGAGTAGGGGTGGTTGGGTTGAAAAATATTATAAGAAAATCTGACGCTGTGGCTTCTAGTACATACACCGAATTTCAAGTTTCTGTAGTCTTACCAACGTTTTACTTATATTCCTCTATTTACCCCAAATTAACCCCCAACCCTTCAACGGAATCATCTCAAAATATAAACTAATTCCAGACGTCGTTATAATACATACGTGTACGAAATTTTAAATGAATATCTCAACTTTATTTTGTCAACCCCATTAATGGGGTAGGGGTGGTGGGGGGGTTGAAAAATATTATAAAAAAATCTGAGACCTTAACTTCTTGTACATACACCGAATTTCAAGTTTCTGTACTCATACCAGCTTGCTTTACTTATTTCCCCCTATTGACCCCTATTTAACCCCCAACCCTTCAACGGAATTATCTCAAAATATAATCTAGTTCCAGATGTCGTTATAATACATACGTGTAGAAAATTTCAAATGAATATCTCAATTTTATTTTATCAACCCTTTTCAAATTGGAGTAGGGGTGGTGGGGGTTGAAAAATATTATTAAAAAATCTGACGCTTTGGCTTCTAGTACGTACACCGAATTTCAAGTTTCTGTAGTCTTACCAACTTGTTTTACTTATATTCCTCTATTTACCCCAAATTAACCCCCAACCCTTCAACGGAATCATCCCAAAATATAATCTAATTCTAGACATCGTTATAATACATACGTGTACGAAATTTCAAATGAATATCTCAACTTTATTTTATCAACCCCTTTAATGGGGTAGGGGTGGTGGGGGGTTGAAAAATATTATAAAAAATCTGAGGCCTTAACTTCTAGTACATACACCGAATTTCAAGTTTCTGTACTCTTACAAGCTTGCTTTACTCATTTCCCCCTATTTACCCCTATTTAACCCCCAACCCTTCACCGGATTTCCTCAAAAAACAATCCAGTTCCAGATCTCGTTATAGTATATACGTGTACAAAATTTCAGGTCAATATCTTAAACCGTTCCGGAGAAAGCGTGCGGACAAAAAAAAGTTACAGACAGACCGACAGACAGACCGACAGACAGAAAATTTGTTTTCGCTCAAATTTAAAATCTCGACGTTTCATGACATTCTAAACCTATTTCACGAATAAAAATTTTTGAAAATTTTTTTGCGATTACTATACTTCCAATCCACTACGTGGATGTGGAAGTAATATAATTCATGTATTCGATGACTTAAGAAAACACAAAAAATATGCTTTAGTCGAGGGCATCTCAAGGTTGCGTGCAAATTAAGCTTGGCACCCCACTACAATCTCATTATATACCTCAAAACCTAAATTTTGACGTGTTTTATTCATGTATTCAGAGACACAAAAAATCGTGTATGGAAGTGACGTCAGAATTCCATGACGCGGGCAAAATTTGCAAAAATGAAAAGTGGCTCCCTGTATGTCTGTGGTAGTACTTACTCACTCACATAAAGATTTTCATGTATCTTATTCATAGGAAATCTATACGGCCAGCTCTCCACCTATTTACCTTATTTGCGTTAAAATAAGGTACGCTGAAGAGCATTTAAATGTTTCAGAGTTGCTCGGTAGAGAACATTATCGTCTATTTGTACATTTAATTTATGAATATCTTATAGTTACATTTAAAATATGTAACTCCCGGCTCTATTTAGTACACTTTTTATATATTTTTTTAATTGTGTTCGTAATATGTAATAAAATGATTGCATGTAAATCAATCCTTTGCAACGTTGCTATTTTTGTCACAGGGTGTATATATTATAATATAAGTAACCTGACTTTTTCATATTTGTTTGTTATTATATCCATATGCTTGAAAAATAAATATTCGTAGTTGTCCAATCCTGCCATAATAACGTATAAACTTAATCCTGCCATAATAAGATATAAACTTAAAACAAATTAACATATACCAAATCTCTCAAAGTGACCAAAAAGTGAGGTTGTATATACAGGTACGTCACTTAACGTCAAGAAAGATGGTTTCAAAAACTCAAAACGTGCCAAAACGCTAATACCGGGATCCCTTATTTTCGAGCTAATGCGCATGTGCAGTACAATGTTTTACGTATTAACAAATTTAAGTGGCCTAAAACTTCCCTGATAAAGTTACATGTTTACCTTGTGCCACTGATAACCGGAAACGAACTCTTCACAATGCACCACTTATAGAGACCTCTATACACGTTACCACGACTAACGCCACTAGCGGACTACGTCAAAGGGACATCTCAAGAATGTAACTATTTCAAACATGGTGCTAACCCGCTTACAAAAAACATTTTCGGCAACCATTTAGTCGCCTTTTCTTCTCTACAACTGTAAAGTATTTGATCATATACAATTTCCAATTTTATATCTTTTCTGTCCTCTTCTATGTTCACGTTCTTTGATTTTTATTCGCTTTCTAAATGTTTCTCTGATTTTTTGTCATATTATGCCTGAATTTATTTATTTCAACTAAGCATTTTAATCTTCCTCATATTTAATTAATATTTATCTGCACGCTGCGACTAGATTTATGTTGTTTTTCAGTTCTTTTATGGTCAAATCTGACTTCGCTCGTTCTCGAATTTCCATAAACTAGTTTTGAGTTGAAATTGAATTGAAGAGGCGACAGAAAATCGGATTTTCATGCCAAATACAGATCCGTTCATTATTGCAACTGTAAACCAACTAATTACTGTAACCTCCCCCTAATAGAATGAAAAAAGTTTTAAATAAATTTTGCGGTTTTCGAATCTTATATATTATCTGAGACAATTTTAGTGATATAAAACTTGTTTGTGATGATATTTTAGACGAAAAAAGTATTCTTTATAAAAAAAAATTGTGGAATGAATGAATTTTTTTTATTTAATCGTGAGGTGATGGCATACTGCAGCCGAGGTAGGGAATTGTGTTTTAATGATAAAATAGTTTTGTGTTTGACGTTTTTTAATATACTCGCAATGTGTAGGTAGGTACATTTCTATTTCATATCAAATACATTTTTAACTTTACACTTTATTTTTTACTTATTTGTTAATGAATTAATTTTACTTTTTTTAAGCAGTACGCGCAGCTCCTGCCTCAGACGCAGTATATCAGAACTTCGCATTTAAATAAACAAATCAGAAGAACCTATGACGATACAGAAAAGACATTTTTTTTAAATTTTACTACATAAAAGAGAAAAAGGTCTAAAAAATCTGTTGCATCGTGAATAGTGTTCTTTGAAATCCACAGATATCGTGCGGTCTTTTCAGATTTTTTAATTGTATTTAATACGACCGAGAAAAATCGTAAAGATACTATGTCAAACACTAACGGAGAATAAACGTTTCAAAACCTCATTTTTGAAATTTTGGCAGCCGACGTAAACTTAATTATGAACTGTACTATTATCATCTTTATTTTAGATCATTTTATTCTTCACCAAAAAGGTACATATAATGTTTAGCTCTATCTCTCCTAGTTTTCAAGATATTGACGAAAAAGCATGGAAAGTCCTTTAATTCGCCGCTATTATTGTTAATAACTTTTAACCCGATATATATGTCACAATGAGTATGGAACTCTAAAGCAATTCCATTTTTTTAGTGGCGACCTGTGAAAACTAAAGTCTGACACAAAGATTTTATATATTTGCACTATAATTTCGGCAATATATGTATTAAGAAAGTAATCTTATCCTTAACTCTGAAAGACGCGTTACAATTATGTTCACTTTGGTAAAATAAATTTAATATAATTTGTAAATGCCACTTTTAAATAACATTCTCTTCTTTCCTCGTTCTACATCAAATCATTGATTTATGTAACCATGTCAGAAATAAAACATTTGCATTTAATTAAAATAAACTTGCGTCAACTTTTTTAATTAAAAATTCCTTGTCCAGCTTTAAATATAAACTACATTTTTCCGAACGAAGAGGTAATAATTTCACGGTTCATATTATAACAATATCGACTGTCCAACTTCGACAAGCGTTCACACTGTTCAGGGCATCCCTCGTCTCCGCCTATGCTTCACTCTTTCCTCCGGTCCTTATCATCAGTTTCTGGTTGGTTGACTCTGCTACGGCAGATCTGTATGTCTTATCTTACACGGCACGGCCCACCCAAACTGAAAGGATCTACCGCCTCTTCTACCTAACCCCTCTGGGCTTGATCATTTTGCTACAACATTCTATCTCTAACCTAACGGAGATGGTACACAACAGAAGCTATTTATTATCGGCAGTGAAATGTTTTAAATACGTTTTACAACAAAGAGGAAGATTTTTATCAAGAGAGAATTCGTAGTTAAAGCTAAAAGTATTTTGTTTTTTCATATCTACATAATCAACTATTATTAAGTAATCTTTAAAATATTCATATTTTATTACAATGGGTACAGTAATGATGGGATATTTTTATTGTTTGTAGCCAAGAAGGGGTACTATGTACAAGATCGATTTTGTTAATAATAATTTTAAAAGATAACATCTTTATAAAAGTGATTTAGTAATTTATAGTACAGTCAAGGCGCTTTGTAACTAAATGATAAAAATTGTAATATTCATTTGAATAACGATTCATTAATAGTCATTACTCATTAAATTTTATGGCAGGGTAATCAACAGAGGCGAATAGAACTGTAAATTGAAACTGGTAGTTAGTTATATAACCTTTTGGACAAATTCTAACAACTAAAGACTTGCTGTAGTGTATTTTTTTCTAAATACGTAAGTAAATATTATTCTCGTCCTAACAGTTTTCCTAAGAGTCTTTGATTGCTATTTTTTTTGTCTATCTAGACTTTTTGGGATGCGAAAAACCGGAATCATAATAATAATAATAATAATAATAATAATAATAACAATAATAATAATAGATTTATTGCCCAAGAGATAAAAAATCCAATTATAGGACAAACATGAACAACAGTACAAGCTTATAACTAAAAAAAAATGAAACTAATACTAATAAAATATATTATATGGTTAAGTAACAATATTACAATATTTTAAACAGTGATGGCAAATAATGAAAAGTAATTAAAAAAGAGGAAAGAAGGAAAAAAAAAACAAAGTATCATATGCATCATAAGTATATACGATTTATGCACACACATACATATACATTACACATGTACATATATACACATATATACACATATATGCACACATACACACACATATACATATATATATATACATACTTATATGTAGGTATAGTTCTACTCAACTATTGATAGTTGTGAAAGTTAAGTTAAAAACATTCATAATTTCTGAAAATCACATACATTTGATATTATATTGAAATTATTGCACATAACATGTACTGGGGATCTAAGAAGAGCATTAATTCTAGGCGTTTTACAGTAAAACATATGAGTTTGTCGTGAGTTTATTCGAGGAACTTGGAAAGAAAACATACCTAGGAGCAGTGAACTGTCTAATTTATTGTGAAACAGATTGTATAACATTGTCAAACTATTTATTGCACGCCGCAATTCCAACGAAGTAAGATTAAATTTATCAAGTAATAATGAGTGTTAGTAGCCTCTTTCTGGGTAAAAACCGTCAATTTTTAATGATAAGAACTTCAGAAATCTTCGCTGTACATTTTCGATGGCGTTTTTATGACAGGCATAGTACGGGTACCAGACTATCGAGCAGTATTCTAGCTTGGATCTTACGTAGGAATAGTATAGTGTTTTTAAAGCAAGTTCATTAGAAAACGAATGAGAGTTTCTAACAATAAAACCTAGCATTTTCAAAGCGGATGATGTTACTTGCGCCACATGGTTCGAGAAAGTAAATTTTTGATCAAATATTACTCCCAAGTCTTTTATTGTTGCAGAACGTTCAAGTACTTGGGAATTTAGGGAGTAGTCAAATACAAATGGATTAGATTTTCTTGAATAAGAAATAACTTTACATTTTGACGCATTCAAGTGGAGATTGTTTTGGATACACCAGTTTTCTACTATTTTTAGTTGCTAGAATATTTTCACAATCATCCACGCTGCGTATTTCCGCATAGATCTTCATATCATCAGCAAACAACAGTTTAATACCCATTATATCTTTATTTGATTCAATAATTTTTAATCATCACAAATGACATAGTTCAAGAGCATTAACTCCTAGAAGTATTTCGGACATTAGTTCCCACAAACCGCCATTATAAGAAATAAAGTTGTTTTAGAGTACGGAACAAATCAATTATGAGGTATGCACTCACCCGTTTCTTACGGGTTAAAAAGTTATAAGCAACAGCTTTTGTAGGGGGGTTGGTCGCCAATAATGTCGACGAAAGTGAATAATGGCGGGGAAGGGGTTTCACAAAAAGTAAACATTTTCAAGAAATCAACAATTTTTTTTTAGAAAATGTAATTTTTTATCATTGCATTTAGAGAGGGTGGAGTTTGCAAACAAACGTTCCAAACAGGGTCTCATAAGTGTTACAACTGGGCGGGAGCCAAGAATTGACCATATTTATTATGAACATATTTGTTGACGTGTCGTATTTGTTATCTAATAGGAACAAAGTAAGGGAACTTCTTATGCATTTTTCTCAATATCTTAAAAACATAACATTTTATAAATAAATGGTTATAACAACGAAACACTGGATAAAGCTGAAAGCTGATAGATAATTCAATTTGTACCGGTCGCCAAATGGAGTACCGAGGCGCGTATTGTTTTTCGTCGTTGTCTAATTACACTTTTCTCAGTCATTTAAAATGCAACTAAATATCCGAAACAATCACACTTCACCTGTGGACTAAAAAAATACATTTCACGCCGCAACAGATTTTTATAAACCTTTGTTGTTTATGTTGTTGCTGTATTTAAAAAAAAATGACTTTTTTGTACTATCATAGGTTTTTGCAATTTTCAGGTCTTAGTTATTATGTGATGCTATTTTCGTGATGCTGATTTTGTTTGCGACGAAGTTTCTGACGATTAAAGATAAAGGTGAATTTTGGGAAATCTACTATTAAAACGAGTATTTTATTAAATAATGCACAGTGCCCCAAAACCAAATAGACTCGTCCGCTTACTAGTAACCAAGTCTAGACTTGTCCACTTACGCCGAGTGCTGCGTTGTACTTCTGTAATCTGTACTTGTATCATGTCACTTCTATACTTGTATCATATCACGCCAATCTCATGTCGAGTGTTTGCAGCCGCTCAGGATTTTTGACCTTTTGTGATAAGGAGTTTTTGTTTTTATAGAGACGCATACGTTCATTGCCTTTTGTGATGTGATATTAGTAAATTCTGATAAATATATCTGAAAGAAAGAAGCATTATGTGTCAATTTGGTAAAAAACTGCGTTGATTTACAATTAGCACTTTCAGACAGAGATCAACTGTGATATCGAAAGTTACCAATTTTATCAAGAACCGTTGGTAAGGCTTTCTTTATTGCTTGAGCCCAGTGCGCGTGGACCACGAGAAATATTATCCTACATTACAACCAACAATCTAAGCGACAACTTTTCCAATATCTTCATAGTTCTATGAATTGCTGTTGCACTTCCAGTTAGTGTTGCATCAGCAGAAAGAACATTTTCAAAAATGAAATTGATCAAAAACTACCTGAGATCAACGATTTCCCAAGAAAGACTAGTTGGATTAGCCATCATGTCAATAGAATATGAATTATTACAAGAAATAGACATTGACTCATTTATTAGAGATTTTGTAGATGAAAAAGCTCGCAAAAGTTTTTTGTAATAATCTTGCAGTAATTGTTGTTATTGCCAATAATGTACTCTAATAAAATTTTGGAATTCAGTGTAGAATTTTTCCTAATTTATTCTCCACCATAGTGGTTTGCTGGTTTTAAGACGGAGGGGGAGGGGGGCACCAAAATGCCCAGGTGAAAATATTTCCTCGGACCGCCCTTGAAGAGTCATTTATTATTTTTATGTAGAGCGAAAGCTAATTTTTTTATTTAATCCCGAGGTATGACATATTACGACCAGAGCCGCAAATGCGTGTTTTATGGAAAATATTGTTATCTTGAGGTTTCTTAAGCACAATATGTGTATTTTTAATTCATATCGAATATGTTTTGAACATTTTTTTACTTATCTATCAATAAATTAACTATTCTTTCGTCGGTGGAGAAGTAGGAACCGCTGCTAAAGAATCACTATTACCACATCCAGATTTCATATTCAAATGTCATAAAAAAATTGATGCCTTGACTTTTAGTATACATGTAAACCGAATCCTATGTTTCTGGACCTTCACTAGCTTTACTAAATTTACTTATTACTCCTATTTACCCCTTTTTACCCCCAACCCTTCAACGGAATAAGTTTAAAATGTAACCTTGATCTTGCTATAATACATACGTATCCCAAATTTCAGGGATCAATATCTTAAATAGGTGAACATGTGCATAAAAAAAGTTACAGACCGACAGACAGACATTTTTTCACTTAAATTTAGTATCTCGACGTTTCATGACATATTCACTTGAAATTTGGTACACGTATATGCATTATAATCTCTTAACTTAGATTATACATATTTTGAGATTACTCCGTTGAAGGGTTGGGGGAGGGAAAAGTAGTGTAAAATAATTAAAGCAAGCTAGTAAGAGTCCAGAAACTTGCTATTTGGAAAATATTGTATATATTAGAGACCAAGGTCTAAAATTTTTTTGTGACATCTGCCGCCTCCACGCAATTGTTAAAGGAGTTAACAAAATAAAATTAAGATAATGACTTGAAATCGTAGGATGGTGAGTAAATAGGGGTAAATAAGTAAAGCAAGCTAGTAATAAAAGACTTGAGATTTGGTGTACCTAGATACCAGAAGTCAACATCTGAAACTTATCTTTATGAATGACATCCTCGACCCCCACTGCCAACCCTACGTCCCAATTCCATTATTAATATGAAATTGTGTTTTAGTGTATAACAACACAAGTTGTTTCAAATTATTGTTGTGTGTATAGGTTAATTATTTCCGCATACTAGAGTGCAAATATAGTATCTGGATGTTTTCGTTTAAAGAAACTTGGATGGGAAATCTGGATGTGAAAGTAGTGATTTCTTAGGCAACGCTTTTTGCATAGACGTTGAATTCTAAGAAATGGCGGAGGATCCGGGGATTGTGGGATCACGTTTCCTTTTGATGGGTAACCATTAGACAAATATATTTTTCTAAACTAAACAGTGTCGTTGAAGCGTTAAAAACACTTCGTTTTTTAACCTTTCCTCACATATGCGAAAATCTCATTGAAATCGACCAGTAAGTAGGTTTTTAACATACCATTTAGCGCAGAGCGCAGGTTGAAATCCATAGTAAAAGTTTTTTTTAATGGGACTGTAATAACAACGCAACCAAACGTCGCACAATGCGCCATTTGCAACTTCTAGCTGGACAAAACTCTACAAATTTCTAAATGAGCTTAAACTAGTTCTTAGAAGAGCGGAAAATTAGCGAAAAAGTTCTAGGCAATAAGGGGGTGGTTTTTCAGGGTTGAAAAATAAATTTGCGTCTAAAATGCCGAAACTCTGTGAATATGATAATATGATATATGTGAATATATCAAAAATAGTTAAAACATTATAAATAGTAGAGGGGTTGTTTTTGAGGGGGTTGAAAGATAAATTTTATTTTAAAATTCTGAAACTTTGTGGACATGATAATATTATGTCCGCAAATTCGCTTAAAATAGTAAAAAAAATCTAAGCAATAAGGGGTTGGATTTGAGAGGGTTGAAAAATAAATATAATTTAAATCTATATAAGAAAGTTTCAACAAATTTTGTTGTCGTCGAAGCTTTTTAATTGTAGTTGCTCTTTTAGGAGAAGCTGAAGACAATTCTTTGACGATATTAGCAGTATCACTTTGGCCTTCTGAACGTAGAGAAACTTCAGCTGCATAAAGTTAACTCGGCAGAAGTACTTGATTCCAACAAATGCTGAACTTTCTCCTCTTCGATCTTTCGCTACACTCCTCAAGCTTTTATATAGGTCGCCCAGCTGGTATCCCAACAGAGGTTGCTGGCTGTAGGTTGTAGGAATTGCCACAAAATCTATGTCGCTACCATCTAGCCAGTCCTTATATTTATTCAGAAAAACTTCCAGTTTTCGAGAAGAATTATTTTATCGTTCAGAAAAGTTCTTCGAAAAATATTTTATAACGGTTTTCATATTTTTTATACCTTGATAGGTTAAATCATTAATCTCGTATGTACTAATTACAAATTTCAAAAGTTCCTCCGTACGTGATTTTTTAGTGAAACTACGCCACTTGTCGAAAAACTCTCTTCTTGACAATGTATGTCACGATTCTGAAACTAATATAAAAACAACCTTAAAGAAAAAAATCGCAAGGAAACTCAAATATAATATAAATGTAGCAACATCGTCCTACAAAATAAGCTGAACAGTAGCCTGGCACTTATTGGCCCTCATATAAGTTCAGTCAACAGAAATTACAAACAAATATTGTTTTATGAAAAATAATTAGTGTATATAAAGCCTCGAAAATCCAATCAGTAGAAAATGTTTTTAGATTATTATATATTGTAAATAATGAAGGCGTACCTATAGTCACTGGATCCATTGAAACACTTAACACTTAAGAAACTTGCTACTAAATACACCATATGCAACTACACTCTTGCCAGAGTAATCCGGTACTACACTTTCAAGGGTAATTTCTTTATCTACTACTCGGAAGGGATTAACGAGGGGCAATAAACCTTCATTAATTCTTGGTAACTGTTATACACCTAATACATTAGTGTATATATTTTAATGAAATTTTAATCTCACTTTTGTCATGTTAGATTTGTGAAATGGTCCACTGTGCGTCGTCATTATGACCTGTTAACTGTCAACTTACTTTCTGTTATTGAATATGTGCTTACAGGAGATATCAGTTAGAAACCAGATCTGTTGTCAAGGGGTGTCAGGAGATGCCCGGCATCTCCTGAAAAAATTTCAAAATTACCTGTGTGCAACTATTTTGCATATTTTCGTTTATAAAGGTGGTAATTTCTTCCCCCCACCCTGAAATTCGACGAGCACCCTACAATTTATTTCTCGCTGTATGTCTGATAGGAGTTGTCTTAAGAACCCGATGCTTCGAACATTTTTCACTCTCCGGCTAGCAACCGACGCCACAGTGGGGCCAAAGTAAATAAATAATTTCAAAATATTTGCTACACTCGTGGAATCATTAAAAAGAAATTTCAGTCACGGGAGATTGTGGGTAATAATGCGAAGAAAAAAGCGCACCAACTTTTTAAAAAATTTACATTTCTACCCCGTTCTGAGAGGTTAATATTACAATATTTTTCTCGGTATTTAACCATCAAAAAGCTTTTATGACCCCTAATCAATCATTTAGTATCAGATGTAGGATATACTACATTTTTAATTTTTTCATAACGGGGGGTAGAAACGTTTTTTTAAAGCGGTGGTGCACTTTTTGTTCGTATAGTTACCCACAAATTCCCGTCACTGATTTTCTTTTAATGATTCCACGAGTGTAGTAAGTACTTTGAAATTTTTTATTTACTTTGACCCCAGTCTGCGACATGACGCTGTCCTTTTTCTAGGAATGGTAGTCCGAACTTGGCTATTCTCTATTGGACAAAATGGATTGCTTGTGTGAGTATAATGAAAACTCAGTCAAATATTCGAGTTGCAGCTTGCAATCCCAAATGGCTATAACCTGATGATCTAGCCCGATTTTTGTTATTTCGTTGCCTTTCAAATTATTCACAACTTAACATATTAGTCCAGGTACAGCACAGTACAGACGGCACTTTGCTAATATCCAACCGCTTATTTCCAGATCTAATCTGACTATCATCAGGGCGGGTCTATGTATGCTCCAAATTGTTTAGTTTATTTATTTAGTTTACTCACACCTCGCACTATGCTAACGACCACGGCTTGGCGACTCACTAGGCCTGTAGCCAGAAATTCATTATAGGTGTTGGTCGTCGGATTTCAGGGGGTGTCAAATCCTTTATGATTTAGAAAAATATACCTCGTAGAGGGTGATTGGGCCGTAAGACGCTTCCGAAGAAAACGCAAAAAGAATCGGTTAACACTCCATAAAGTCGATAAAATTTAAGTCTTCGGTAGGTTAAAAAATTTTACGTAAAATGAAGTGTAATAATAGAAGAACAAAGCACAGACCGAATTTAGAATTGATAATTACTGTAAAGTCTGTTAATAGTACCAAGAATAAAGTAAACACGTGTCTAGTGCAGTGCCTAGCTAGGCCGTCGCGTTGTAAACAGAAAGAAATTTTTTAAAAATTGAAATTAAAATTTCTAATGTATTAAACATAGGTAACAAAACATAATAATGCCCGGAATTGGAAAACGGCATTTGAAACTAATTACTACAAAATAAACCAGTATACAGGGTATATAAAATATTATCTCGGGCTTCTTTCTCATAACCCGCTGTAAGAAGCTCTTTTGCCGGGAGACAGGGCTCTTCCTTACACTTCCGCCGTAAATGGATATTTACCTGTGGAACGGTTAATAAATGAGGGCTCCTTGTGGTGAGCTAATGTATGTATGTCTTGGTAGATGAGCGAGGTGGACTCACTGATGCAGGACGTTGAAACGAAAGGACGGATTTCTGGGAAGCATGAAACCATATGTAGGCGCAAGCGGGCAGGGGGAGCTGCACACTGCTAGATTCAGAAATAGAAGAAACAGAAAACTCAGAAGAAGAATAAATAAGGAGATGATGATAGTTGGAAACTTAAAAGAAGCATCTCGCAAACGCTACACTTCCCATCCGATGATAAGTGGAAATTTAAAAGAAGATTGGAAACATAAAAGAGGCATCTCACAAGCACCTAGACTTCCTATCTTATACTCCTGCCTCATGCGTCATGTGTCTCTCGCTACTGGCAACAAGCATGTCCTTTATCCAATCCCGCGTTTGCAGCCGATCCGATGGTATATAAATAAGAACGTCCAGATTAGATGTCCGGAATCGGAAGCAACGCTTACCTTACGCTGGCAATCAATAGCCTTGTTTTGTAGGAAATCCTCACATATTTAAGTTTCGATCAAATGAAAAATTACTGACCTTTGAGTTTCTTATTTTAGTAGGTACCTGATATACCTTGAAGATGATACCCCCTAGACAATTTCTCCGTAGGAGATCCTTGTAGTTTCGGTATGTCCGTTCGTCCGTCTGTATTTAACAGCTCTCCCATCCTCTTATTTTTATATCTATTGAGATGAAATTTGTAAGTATACAGAATTGATGAAAAAAAAATTGTTTGGACCCTTTTCCGTACAGTGACAAATGAACCCAAAAATAATGCACTTATACCCACTCCATCAAGTGGTGTGTCGTTGGATAAGTCTCCTAAAATGCAACAAAAAGTGTTTTGGAATCTTATAACTATCGATGCCATTTTTTTTTAAATGTAGCTTTTAGTTAGTATTTTCAATGAAAATTTTAACGGACGCTGTAAAATAGGTACTTTCTGAAAAATTTCGAAATCACTGTTTTTAGTGAACGAGCAAATTTGACAACATGAAATAGCTCTTAATATGTAGGTATGTAAGTAAAATGTAGCATAAAGAAGTTGAAGAGAATGAGAATATTAGTGAGTATGGCTACGGAATCCTATCACGTGTTAGCTCAACATTCTCATGGCCGGTTCATTTATTTATAAAACTCTGAAATTCGACACCTTTAATTGCCATTCCCTATAAATAAATGTAATTTTATTTTTCATAGACAACGGTCACTTTTTATTTTTTTCTTGTTGAAAATTTATATATTTCGAATAACTGAAAAAAAAACATTTCAGAATATCGAAGTAAACTAAATGGAGCATTTAAAAGAAAAGCACAAATTCGGCGCTATAAAAAACAGTAGCATTTTTCATATAGGTATGGCAAAAGACCTCCTACAACTCTCTGTTCAGGGTCGGCATCCCTTTACCAAACACCCTGTATGTAAAATAAAGTAGGCTATATTCTTTTTACATAACCATCTATTATTCTCCTGGCAGAACTATGTAAACATACCCAAATTTCATAGAAATAATAATTTGTAGTGCCGGAACAACAAAAATATTACAAATAAGGGACATGTGTTCCTTTTAAGTCGACGGAAAAATGTTTTTGGATTTGCGCAGTGAAGCAGAAGCTGCTAGATTGTGAATATAATTGAAAAAGGTGCCACGGTGCCTGTTTAATGGGGAGTTTTTCAAATAAATTATTGTGCATTGACGCGTACATTAAAAAAGGTACTTATCCCGACCAGCCAGCAGTTGGAGAATGAATGTCGTTTGTGTTGCATGTCTATCTTCGCATTATGTTTTGCGGGATTATAAGTTTTATTTATACGTTTGATTTAGTAATTGCAAATACATAAATATAAATTTGTTTATTTGCTTATTTTTATCTATGCGTTATTTTAAAAGTGAATTATTTATTATTTGTTTGCTTATAGTAATGAAACATTTTCTTTATAGGATTTTGCAAACAGTGGAAAGAAAAGCTATCTATGAGAACTAAAGGAAAAACTATATATATAAAATATTAATGAAATCTTTGCATTCTTTCGATAACCTGACTTCTGGTTATGCTAGCAAGTAAAATTCTGATTTGCCATTCTCATTTTAACACTAGCATCCAACCTAGTCCCCTACGGCTAAGCAGGCTAAACTAGTATCTACATGATCCCCTACGATATGTAAATTCAGTTAAAAATGAGAACAAAGGCCTGAAATTAATTTATTTACGTATGTTGTCTTTAAAAATTTTTTCATTCAAATGAATTACATTTTCATAAAATCTCATTCAGTTTTGCAAAATCCTATAAAGAAAATGTTTCATTACTATGCGTTATTTATTCTATCAAAATCTTTATTGCGTTCAATTTACCTTCTGAATATCAAAATGGTTTGAAAAACAATATTAATATGGCAATACGAGTATACAAGATCGGGTAAAAGTAACGAGTAGTAATCACTGTAACTACCCAGTAGACTTCTTCTGAATAAACGGTCAGAGTATACCGGGTGTAACAGGTATACCCCCCTTTTCTCCTTTAGTTTTGGATATAATTGATTGAAATTTAGGATATACTACATACATAATAAGCGATACCGTGGTAGGTACCATTTGTTAGTACTATTAATAAGAAATTTATTCAAATGCCGTATTAAAAAATGCGATAAATACTAACAAAATTACAGCTAAAAGAAAATTAAGAAAATACAATTTTGTTTCATGTTAAATGTTAGGACTAACTAAGGTGGCTTTGAAAACAATATTTAGCTTGTCAAACATTTGTTGGTTTAACGGTGTTTTTACTGTGCCTTTAAACATTGTTTAAAATTCTTGTTAAGTAGGTATGTTCAAAATGCCGCAAATTTTATACAAGAGATGAAGAAGTGAACATATGTTAATTATTTATGGGGAAAGTAAAAAAATGCAATAGCAACTATGGACCTTTATGGCCGACGATATCCTGATAGACAATGTCCAGCGAAAAATTATTTTAAACGTGTTGAAAACCAATTCCGAAGAGAGCCCAACAGTGATCCCGAAGAAAACTTCATTATTGACGAAGGAACGGAAATTAATGTTTTGGCTCGAATAGAAGTTGATAAGACTGTTTCTTTAAGGCAAGTTGGGTTTGAATTGGACATCAGTCACCAAACAGTAAACCGAATTTTGCACAAATACCACTATAAATCTTTTACATACCAATTACACCAGCATTTGTACGAAATTGATTACGAACGTAGGATGGAACATTGCAATTGAATTTTGTATAATAACGTGCAGCCAAACAATGATTTTTTGGGACTGATTTTATTTTCGGAGGAGTCAAGGTTTACAAATTTGGGATTATTTTACCGATAAAATACAAAAAATTGGTCACAAGAAAATCAAAATTTATTACGGGAGGGCAACTTTCAAATGCGGTTTGGTTTCAATGTTTGGCTTGGAATAATCGGTAGTAGAATCATTGGCACAATAATATTTGAAGGGCCTCTGACTGGTGCCAGATACTTGAGATTTCTGGAAAATGAGATTGAGGACATTTTAGATGAGTTACCTTTAGATTTAGGACAGGGAATATATTCCCAACAAGATGGCGCTCCTCCCCATAATTCAAGGATAGTAACTGATTACCTCCAACGGAGATTCGGAGAAAAAGTAATTTAGACGAATGGTCCTGCGAGGTGGCCTCCAAGGTCACCTGATTTAACGCCCCTTGATTTCTTTGTTTGGGGTCATTTAAAAAGTATTGTCTATGCAAGCGCCGTTACGACCCGTGAAGACCTGGAGCTACGAGTAAGACGAGCAATTAATAAATTCCGGCGAAACCGGAAGTGACAATAAAGTCAAAAAGTGCCGCTTATTATGTATGCAGTATATCCTAAATTTCAATCAATTATCTCAAAACTAAAGGAGAAAACGGGGTGTACCATGATCCTGTTACACCCGGTATAGTGATACAGTTTGCAAAGATATCGACTCAATTTTTACTTCCATCGCTTTCGCTTTTTTCGCTTAACGAATTTTCATGTTTCAGTCTATATAAATTATAGTACAAGAGTGCTCGACCAGGATTTTTAGCCTCATGCGACATGAGAATTTCAAACTTTTTCAGATAGTTTCTACCCAAATCAAGAAAAAAGTCTTTTCTGGTGGAAGTTTTCAAGGTTGCTAAACGATCGAAAAACAATAACGAACATGTAAAAAAAATGGGCTGAAATTGTTATCGCGAAACGCCCGTTTCCTGGTTTTTGTTATGAAATAGGATGAATGGAACTCTATAAAAATTTGAACGGACATTTTCCGCTTTGTGAAAGCCGCGAGTGAAGAGAAAATTTCCCAATAAATTTAAAAGTGGAAAATTTGTTTTCTCGTGTTCTCTAATTTGTCGAACCTTGTGAATGTAATTTGGATTCGTGAATAGATACACAAACGTATAATCACATTTACCCACAGACGGGCTGATAGGAAGGAAAAATCCAGAGGCAAATCTAACTAACGTAACGCAGGGAAGAGAACAACCCCTTGGGTTCTAATTTTAAAATTTTCCCCCCGTATGCACTTGACGATATTAGTAAAATCCTTCCTGTCATTGCCTCCAAATTGTTTGTTTTTTGCCATAAAATGTTATTAACAATTGAAATTTCATTGCGTAGTCGCACCTTATAGGGAAGTTCAAACGTCTATCTACGATCTTTACAAGCGAATATATAAGCAAAAAACTAAGTTGCAAAATTAATTAAAAAAAAGTTAAATAACAATTGAAGCAGCCATTTTGAGTAGTCAACACTATTTTTTTTTCGGATTCCTGAGAAAATTCTATAGGGGATAGACTAATTTTTTAGCTAGTCCCAAAACTTTCCTGGAAATCGTAATTTCTGAAGCTAACTTCCCCGGAATATTTGTGTCAATAGTTAACAACTACATTTTGATTTATTATTCTCCTCCGTGGTTTCTTAATTCATTATTTTATAGAGTGACTAATCTGTATATTTCTACTGACGTATACTTTTATGGCAGTAGGGACAACTATATTCAAAATTTTGTGACCACCCTCTATAATCGCCACTAAAAATATAGCAGGTTTTAGTGGAATTTTGCTCGAAAATTATCACAAGTATCTTCTATTGGGCCAATCTAGTGTCCCCTCCCTCCCCTTTTCGAGGGTGCTGAAACCTATTTCGGGGTCCAAAAAATTTTTGATTCCAGCTACCTCCCCTCCGAAATCGCCTCAAAACCACCCTTAAAGTTTCTATCCCAGCGCAGACATCAATCCAACCCTGTATTTTGGTGAATTAGCCATATCCATAACTTAAAGTGATAATTCTTAGAGAAATATGATCCCAATCACCCCTACCCCTCGATTCAATCCCTATAGGGCATGGATTTTTTTTTTTTAATATTTACAACTTTTAAAAAGGGGGTTTGTTAAAGAGAAGATGAATATGACCAGGGTTATAACCAGGGTGGTTACAACCCTTCCAGGGGGTGGATTTTTCTTTTCTGCAAAAAAATAATCAAAATTTTCAGAGAGGTGGTCTAATGGAGGGAAGATGAAGGTGACCAGGGTTAAAATTATTGTTAAAAGAAATCACATAACAAAACAAATTGTTCTAGGCGTGCTTAAAGTGAACTAAAGTCATGTACTAGACCCGCGAAGCGAAATTATTTGCACTTTTGCCGATCTGGCGAAACAGACACTGGTATTGATACGCGACCTTCACTCGGATACAATTCAACATAGAGATGGACATTATCGCGATTTTGCAATCACTCTGCGATCATCGATTGCAATCGTTGACTCTCGGTGATTTTCAATAGTGATTGTGGTCGCAGTTAGACAACGCAATCTTTAAAGTGATGTTAATATAAGATGAAAGTAAAATAATGGAAATGGCACTTCTTATATTCAGGCTAGCATTCCTGGGAAATCGACGAGAAGGATAAACTATCTGTGTTGTGGATGCATGCAGTGTATTCGACATTCGAACTTTTATTATTGTGCCACAAATTAATACTTTTGGTATCCTAAGTATTATATGTAATATGTATATTCCACCAAGTCGTTACATTAACAAGATTTATCAGCTTCGAAAATGAAATACCTACAAAATAAAAAAAATGTACGCACACGTCTGAGTCCGCCCCTCGTAAATCGTGAAATACCACTCTGTCATCCGAATTCTGATTATTAGTGAGCTAGCATCCTCCTGAGCATAAAGTAACAGTAAATTTATAATAAGAAAAAAGTCTAAAGACAATTTTATAGATTTTTAAAAAATGCATATCTGGATCACCCTTTTTTGCAAAAATTCTTGGGCCTTAATGTGTCTATATGGAAGCGAATCGGTATATCTCACAGCTTTGTTATTAAAAGGAATTTGGTTTAGCTAGTTGCTTTACCAGAAATGTTAATTACTTTTACAGAATCACTCTTACAAAATCAGCGGTGCTAAAGGCGCGTCTCCATTATGGTCAGCTTTGCCGATCGGAATTGTCCCACTAGTATATTCGGCTTGAATTCTCTTGAAGTTTTCGACCGGCATATGCCGAATTGTACGTACCCTCTTGCCAACAAATGCCGATCGGCAAAGCCGACGATAATGGAGACGCGCCTTTACAGTATAACTTACTCGGGTCAAAAAAATATAAATTATCTATAAGCTGTGCGGTATTTAAATTAGTGAGGAGGTGTATCACCTCTCCTATGAACATATTGTTCATATAAGCCTTTTCAACTGGCTAGGTATCGCATTTCTTCAAATGCTTCATAGGATGCGATAACGTCATTCACCATTTTTGAGCATATCAACTTTGGCAATTTTTGTAAATACGATAAGAACATTTCTTTTGTATCTTAATTAAACAAGATTCGTAATAAAACAATATGTTATCAGGTGAACCTGATCATATATTTCTTTAGAAACAATAGCATAATCAATTAATTCTAGTTGTGTTCCTAATACTTAAAACCTCCGCAAGTTGTGGAGGAGACATTGGATTGGTTACTACATTCACATTTTTTCTTGCAGTTGTTGATCTTGATGGCATTCACTCTGATGAAACCAATTCTGGTGACAACTCCAATGCTGGTTCTAGCATAGGCCCTGATGATGACCAGGCGCGGTTAAGACTTAAACGAAAATTACAAAGAAATCGGACATCTTTTACGAATGATCAAATTGATAGTCTTGAAAAAGGTAAGTAAATGACTGGCGTAATGTCTTCTATATTTAAAATTTGAACTCGTCGAAACTACAAGAATAATGGTAATAATAATGGTTCGGATACTACTATTCACTGTAGGGCCTCGTTTCTTTTTACTTAACACAAAATCCTGTATTTTCATAGAGTTACCTCGGCGACCCGAGAAGCGGTAAAAAAAATGTTAAGAATGCTAAAAGCGCTGTTAATATATTATCAGTTGTTTCTTTCTTCTAGAATTTGAACGCACTCATTACCCTGATGTTTTCGCCCGCGAAAGGTTAGCAGCGAAAATAGGTCTTCCTGAAGCACGCATCCAAGTATGGTTTTCCAACAGAAGAGCTAAGTGGCGACGAGAAGAAAAATTGAGAAATCAACGGAGAGGAGCTCCGGCTCCTGCGGAACATCCTGGGCCAGCAGCGTCGCCGCCAAGGTTGCAGAGCTTTAACAACACTTCCATGTATTCTCCGATTGCGCCTCCCATGTCCATAGCAGATACTTATAGGTACGAAATATTTTTAAAATATGTAAAATTTGTTAAGTTGGAACATTTGATGGGATTTTAATAGGAAATTGTAAATTTGATGTTAGTAGCCATTAAATTAAATGATGCTTGCTGGATGCATATCCTAAACTCATTTATTGTTAGTCATCCAGAGCTATATACATGAATTGGCAAAAATAAGGCATCCGTCTAGGGCGGAAAATCTTTAAAGAGCGTCGTATTTTATGCCAGTTCAGCATTCAGTATACATTATTAATCCAGTCGGTAAAGTAAAAAATACACCAGAAGCTCGCAAAAAATGTTATCTGAGGTTTTCCTTCCGTAATTGTTAGTGCGCGGATTAAACATCACAAAACCACAAAAATCAGTTCTGGGCGTGCCGCGCAACCCCCCAAAAAAAACCACCCCTTCGGTGAAAAAATCCCTTTTTTACTGATAACTCGTTAACCGTTGAAGATATAAAATAAATTGCTCATCATAAAAAGAAAGTGTGTCTAATTACCTAAAAAAAAGTCCTCTTGTAATTTTCTTGTATATGCCATGATTTTGGAGAAAATCGATGTTGACTAAAATTTTTAATGCGCGCGAATTTCCGT